>VXAC01003946.1:563453-739716 GCA_013399225.1 Rhipidura dahli
TGCCGCGGCTGGCAGCCAAGTTCCCGTTCGCCCGGGGGGAGCTGTGCCGGCGGGTTCGGTTCGACATGCGGGGTCGCGACGTTATCGTCTTCCTCCACATCCAGAAGACCGGCGGCACCACCTTCGGGCGGCACCTGGTGCGCAACATCCACCTGGAGCAGCCCTGCTACTGCCGAGCCGGGCAGAAGAAGTGCGCTTGCCACCGCCCGGGCGGCGACAAGGACACCTGGCTCTTCTCCCGCTTCTCCACTGGCTGGAGCTGCGGGCTGCACGCCGACTGGACCGAGCTCACCAGCTGCGTGCCCGCCGCCATGGAGCGCCGCGGCTGCGCCGGCAACCGCACCCTCAGGTCAGTGCCTGCTTTCCAGATGCTCGGAATCAGATCCCACCTTTGCCAGAGCCGTGAGAAGGCGCCCTGGCAGCGGGCCCCGCTCCCCGGCACCTGGGCGAGAATTGTCCGCTGCCGTCCTCAATAAGAAACAAACGGCGGGGCAAGGCTTGTGTTCCGGGGCAGCTTCTACTTTGGGCTCTTCCCGGTGTGTTACCTGTGATGCTTTCGCTTTGCCTCAAATTTGTGCTGATTTCACGTAGTGCGCATGCAGCTGCCTTTTGTACAGGTTAGCGCGAGAGAAACTCCGCTCGTGTTTCCGCAAGTTTCTCCTATCTATTTGTCCTTTCGAAACTTATTTTTAACAAATCACTGCTCTCTTCTGTAGTAAGAAGGGTGCCTCTGCAGAATCTGATGGATCGTTGCAGCTGCTGAATGTTGTAACTAGTGGAGTTCGAAGTATCCAGAAGCCCTCAAACTCCCTTTCACCCGCATTTCTTGTTGGCAGATAGGCAGGTTCTGTGCTGCCCGTGCTCTACGGACTGCCCGCTCTCTGTGCAAGCTGGAAGCCGAGAGGCCGTGCGTGCCAGGCTTTGTGCGGGGAGCACAGTGCTGGCAGAAATTGCACTGTAAATGTCCCTTTGACGATCTGATGACAGTGGAAAAGGGAATTCTGTGTGCACGCTGCCTCTCTGCATGTTATAGAGTGGTTTTGTTGGGTCTTGTGAAAGGTCTTGTCTGTTCTAAACATGGAAAAACGTCAGATGGGTGATCTCTCTTGATAAGAGATACCTCTAGGTGGTTCCGTAAATTTTGGGCTTTGTTCTGATTTATTTACTGTTCAATCAGATTATTCAGGCTAGCATTAGAGCCTGTCTTTATGTGTTTGATAGATTTTGAACATGTGTATTAAGGAGTTATGATCTGAATTCACTCTTAAACCTCTTCACTTTAATAATTGTAACTTCAACATCTGTAAAATATTAAGGAAAATATAGGAAGAATACCTTTTCTAAAAGTTACATAGGTTGGGACATACCTTACGTTCTTTCATTTTAGCATCCATCTTGATTTTATGAGTCCACAAAGTTTAAATTTTCAGTATAATCCCTCCTACATTGTGGTTGGTATCTTGTCACTTAAAAACACGTGTAGTCCTTGACATTCATCGGCACATTTTTGCAGGGTTTATTCATCAAGACAACAGAGTTGATTATTGTTGTTGTTGAACAATTTGAAGGTTATTTGATGTGAATATCAAAGGCCCTCCCATACAGCAAAGCTCGCTGCAGTTGGAAAGACTCCAGTCAGGATAATTTGAATGTGGACTTGGACTGTACTTGCAGAATACTGTTAAGGTAATTCATGCAGTTTTATGAAAAATATTTAGCTGAAGGTGAAGTGTAGGTATTTGCTGATGGAAGAGAAATGCTGTGAATGTCTCCAAGGACAATATCATTTGGTGGTAGCTGTGGAGCTTTAAGGAATATTCAAGAAACTTGTAATGTAAAAGGGAGGGGAGGCAGAAGAGTAATACTTGTAAAAATGTCTGAAAATACATAATCTGCTAGTGGACTCCACTTTTTCTCTCTCATGAGGAATATTAGTTGGTAAACAACTGAGTGCTAAATTCAATTCAAAGATTACAAATGGGCAATAAAATGGGGGTAGTGGCTTCAGTACTATTACCTAAAACCATTATGGTATTAGGTAAATTTAAAACTTCAAGTCGAACTACACAGGCAGTCATTGTGGTTATTCAGTGCATAGTTAGTAATTACTTTGATTGAAGAAAGGTGTGATACTTTGCCACTATAGCTGAATACTGTTTTCTGAATATTTTTGGTTGCTGTTTTTTGTTTAATTAGTGAATGATTTGGGTAGTGTAACATTGCACTTCTTGATTTGTCTTTACATAAATGAGGAAAGCACTATGAATACCTACTTATTGCATTGTTTTATTATTTGTTCGTTCCTGTATTATGTCCCGTGCTAGGAGACGCCTTTACATTTCCCCTTTGTTTTGTCACAATCATGTAGCTTGACTTCAGCTTCTCAAGGAGCTGTTAAAAGAATCAAATAACCCTGAAGTATGGATTATCTCTGCTGTGAATGTCTTTGCTTCTGGTGAAATTGGAATCAAGCCCAAACTACTTTCCTGTACTATTAGAGGCATGCATCTAAGTCTTTTTTAAATGTCTGAATTGAGAATTGAGGAGACCATATGCCTAAAATAGGCACGAAACTAGCATATGAGTCTAACGTAAAGCATACTGAATATTTTTAAGTCTTCCTTTAAAGCTTCTGAATGTATTTGAAGCACTAGATTTCCTTGAATAGCTCAACTTTTCCCCTCTGTCTTTTAGCTGTGGTTTCAGAAAATTAGGGTAAATCAGTTAAATATCTGACAATGGATTTTCTTTGTGGCCAGCAGGACAAATCTTACAAATTTGGTACTAAGGTGTTTGATCTCCTGAGCCATATATTTGATGCAGGGAAGATGTTAATTGTATTTCATAGGTTTTTTTGTTTCTTTCTCCACATAACAGGTATTAATATAATACGTTCTTCTGGAACCCTGTATACATGGTCTATTATTTATTACATAGAGGGAATAAAGGATTTATAGTGTATATCTCCACATTCTGAAAATTTGTTTCTTAGAGGGCTAGTAATAGTGTAAGTTAGAGTAAGTCCTGCCTTTTAACACAGGTCTTCAGAAGATTTCATGACGAAACTATAATGAGAAGTCATGGGAGAAGGGGCTAGCTGGTAGTGAGAGGAGGGAGTGGATGATGGTGAGAAAGGCCCTAGAAGATGTGAAGCACAACTTCTCCTCAGTCTGTCTTTCATGGACAGTGTTTTTCGATCACATTAGGGTTTTGAAGACAATTTGTCTTAGTTTTTCCTCATTCAAATGTTGGAGTTTTGAAGTCTCAGGACCCAAGAAGGAACATGGGGCAGAAACTGATGCTGTGCTTTAAAAATTTGAGCTTCTTCAAGCCCAAGTGCCAGCATAGACTTTTACCTCTGTGTAACTTAATGGTATGGAGTGCCTTGTTCCACCTTAAGTACTTCAGTGTGAAAAGTTGTTTATTATTAATGTATTGGATGCTACTGTGAAGTTGTAGGATTACTCTTTTGTTAGAAAGCAAAGTAATTCTTTCAAATGACATTACTTGACCAAACCAAGACAAAAGCTGTAGACTTTATTTGTCAAGCACTTGCATACATTTTCATTTTCAGGATGTGAGTTTTTCTGCTAAAATACCTGTTGAAGTATTTACAGAGCCAGGCTATTCATTTTTCATACTTACGTGCAGCTTTCACTTTTACAGAAGTTGCTATTTGGATAGTGCCTTTTTAATGTTGGTTTTTTTTTTTTTTTTTTTAAGAAGCAGTCTTTTAAGTGTTTGCATTACCCTCTCTGGAAGCCATTGAAATTGTTGATGCTTGAGTTCAGCTCCATCTCTGGAACTTGGCTTTCCTTCAGAGGTGCCAAGAGGCTGAGACTGTGCAATCAGCCCAATACTGCTTGAAGAGAGAATTGGAAGGGAAACCTGTCTAACCTGCGATGCCAGGGAAGAGTTGGTGTGAAGTCTGAGTGACATTAGGCTGCCTCTGTAGACAGTGGGGAGAAACAGAATAACACAGGCAGCCCTTTGAAGGGTCTCAGACATATCTGAGTCCTGCTGAATTGTCTTCTGGAGGGACAGTTCTTCCATTCACTGATAAGAAGGGAAGAGTAGAATTGTGAATTGGGACTTTGTGTCTAAAACTAGAGAAGAAGAGTTCCACATCAAATGTTGCAGAGACATTGTCCAAACTGATTGTCTGCCTCTGTTAGGTTACCAGATAATTCTTGGTGTGTGAGGTAGGGTTTGCTTTGCCTCTCTGCTCTGTAGAGGAGGGCTTGAGAGAACCTGAGAAGTACTGCTCAAGGTACATTTAATCCCTTGCTGATGGTGCCTGCAATATAATTAATAATTATTCATTATTGTTTATTTGAAGTTTGATTAAACCAGGAAGGTGATCTTTTAAACTACACACGTGAAAGAACACTATATTGAAGGTGTGGTCTAATTTTCTAATGTGAAACTGTGAAATCACTTGAGTTGTGTAAACCCCATAAGCTTTATTGTCAATGCAGTTTAGTCTTCAAAACTATTGATTTTCATTAATTTGCTTCCATTATATTCTCTATTTCCTTGTCCTTTTCAACTTACCGTGTGCTACATTTTTCTTTGGAAGTGTAAGTCAGCAGTAAACCCATGAGTCCTGGAATGGGGAGAGTTGAATAGAAAATATTAGTAGGATTCCTTTTTCTTCTTTTGCATCCCTTTATTTCACTATTGTGTGTTTTCTAGTCTCTAGCAATAACAGAACATAAGACATACTCTGATCTTTGCAGCCGTGGTAACTGATCATCACAGAAATGTAAGAGTGTTAATTGAAAAATAAGGCTATGCTAAAGATAGTGGAGAGAAGGGAATAAAAAGTCACAGATGTTTAAACTGGAAAAAAAAGCACAAGTTCTCTATTGTACTTTAGTATCTTCTACTGAAAGGAGTGTTGGAACCAATAAACTCTATATAGTTTTTAAAATAAGTATTAGGAACAACAAGGACTGAACAATTTCGTGTAGTCCTGCTACTGACTCTGGGTTTTTTACTTCCTTAACTGTCTCCAGTGTAATCTGCTCAAGGGTTTCATTGTCCCTAAAACTGAAAAGTGGTGTTGTCTTCCCCAAGTGCTTAGTGTGAATCTTGTTAACTTCAATTTTAAGCCCATTGCATCTCCTGTCTTTTGAGAACTTGAGAACAAATCAATCCCATTTTCTCTGCAATAGCCTTCTGGGCACTTTGGTTCTTAAGAAGCCCTCTTTTCAATCTTCCCTGCTTAAATAGTAACCAAATCCAATTCACTCTGTCTTTATTGGAGGAATACGAAGAATGGCCTACTCTTTGGGTTTGTGTCAGTTGTTTTCTTGAAAAGTGGTGTTTCAGTGGGAGTACAGTATTTTGTCTCTGGAGTATAGTACAAAATGGACCAGAAAAGATTACTTGTCTTATTCTGAAAGTTGTGCTTGGTTGTGCACTGCACTGATTATTTACCATTTTTTAGTTGCCTGGCATTGACTGTCAGCTTGGGATTTAGACATTATTAATTTTCTTAAAGACTATTACTTATATTTTCCATTGTCTTTTTGTAGGAGTTTTTTGCTCATCCCCAGTGGATTTCATTTCCCTTCTGTCAATTTCTTTCATTTGCAGAATTGATTTAAGTATTTTGTCCTTCCCAGCTTTTCATCATTGGCACATTTAGTAAAAATGGTTTTATATTCAGCATCCATATTGTTGGTGCAAATATTGAATAGAATGAAATCCTTTTGTAATAAATCTTTTGTTTGATATCTCTCAGAGTTGCTTTCCAGGGAGTTCTGCCCTTGCCACATCATATTTTTTTTTCTAGACTGTGTATTTTTGGCTTATGGGACTAATTGGAGATGCTGCCTAAAGCCATCCTTTTTTTTTTTTTTAAAAACATTTATTTTCTAATGTTCCTATTTGAAGTAACTTACTGTATTTTAGAGGGCAATTAGGCTGATTTGATCCAAATTGATTGAGATAGTAGTGGTGTCTGCTAATCTTTTCTTATATTTGTTTAAAGATCACTTGTCTAGAACTTGTGGCAACAACTAGCAACTATCCTTAACTACTTTTTGCACTGTATGTGTCACCTGTGAGGTTTCCCCTGTCAGAATAGCAGACAAATGACTGATGTACCAGAACTTTCCTACATCAAGGTTGTCACAACCCTGAAAAGTCTTTTACTGAAAGGTAAGTCATCTCTTCAGAATTCTGAAGCTACTGCTATAAATCTCAGCAGGTTGCCTAGAAAATATGACTAGAACTCATGTTTACTGTTAATTGCCAGCAATGATAAAAGAGTGGTCAGCACTATTTCAAATGGGAACAGGTAGTTCTTATTCATCCATCATTGTAATTTATGGAGAACTGGAACTGAGTAAGTTTTGAGGCAGGAAGGTGCATGTTATGACAATGATCACCTGAATTGCAATTCTAGTTGTCTAGTGATTTATACAAGCAAATTTGGCTTTTTCTGGTATTTCTTTCTGGAAAATAGGCTGTCTAATGAGTTTTTCTGTACAATGCAGGAGCTATTCTCTTTTTTGTGCAGGAGCCAGGCAGAGAAGCCCTGTGGGAGAAGAAAAGAGTGGAAGTGTCAGGAGTACCCTAGGGCTGTACAGTGTTACAAGATTCAGCAGTTATTTTAACTTTTTCATGTTATGATCCTTTTTGATTTCTGTTTACCAGCTGCCTAATTTAGAATAACTTCCAATCCTCTTCAGTAGGATATTGATTAAATTCTTATACAGCATTAGGATATATGTAGGTTTGAGGCAGAATGGGAAAAGTTACTTTGTGAGTGAGAAAAGTTGCTGTGTAATGCCATTACACTGAGAGAGATTAGATCTGTAGACCCAGCCAGTGGCAAAAATAGGGATAAAATTGTAAGCTTGCATATGGAAGTTTTTTTGAGAACTCTTCTGTGGAGAGGAAAAAAATCTCTGCCAGCTCAGCTCTAGTGATCACAGAGAAGCTGAATGGAAAGTAAAGATCTGGTTGAACTGAATGATTTCTCCCTTCAGGTATGCTGTCAGTTTTCAATGTCTTAACTTCTAAGTCAGCAAGAGTAAAGAATTTCCTCCCGGAGTTTGGTGATGCCATGGCAGTGAATTGAGCTTATATATAATGTAAAGGTTGCTGCTGTTTGAGCAGAATGAGAGCAAGGGAAAGCCTGTATTCTTTAATATTTTTAGTACTGCATTCAGCTTGCTGCCTGTTCTCTGGAAGTATTTATAACCCAAAATTCTATGCTATAATGGATGTCCTAATGTTCTCAGTTGCCTCAGAAGGTAACTTTAAGTCCCTTAAAAGTTCTGTTATTGCTGAGCAAGGTTTTAAACACTGTGTAGGAGGCTAATTGCATGAATTAAGAAGTCTCATTTGGACAGCCGCTAGGTTACAATTATTCAGCCCTGAAACAACTACTATTTTAAGGAGAAAAACTTTACAGAAGTATTTTGGGATTTTGTTCGATATGGCATGAATCTTCTTTCAGAGAAAATGCTATAGTAGCAAAATCAGTAACTCTTGAAGTACTTACGGTCTGTTACATGATCAGTGCTTGAGATCTCAGTATGTATTGAGTGAAAACGTATAAAATGAGTTCTTGTAAGGATAGGACCTACTAGGATTTTGATTCTGCTATGAAGCTTACACTTAGGTGGTCATATGTATACTTCTACAGAGATTGGGAGTGTGGTCTACAGCTTAAAGTCATCTAAGAAAAAACAGTGTTTAAACTTAATGTCTTAATCCCCATTTTTTTTCTTTAATAATTGCTAATCTGTTAGAAAATGGTTGATATAAATGTGGTTTTCAGACACATTAGAAGTGTTTCATTAATGCAGTTATATGTCAGTTGTGAAAGTGACAGGGTCTTGCAGGATGGGCTGTGGCTCTGTGTTTACAAACTGACAGAGATCCCAAACATACTGGCATGGCAGTGGATAAACTTTGAATGCCATACGAAGAATAATGTTGGGATGGGGAAAGCAACGAGGAGATGCAGCTTCAGTTTCCAAAGGCTGACTTGAGAGTGTACTTCCCATTCTGTGAAGTAACTTGATGTTGATGAGAAGTCTTGCCACATGCTGCTCTTTGATACTGGATGAAATGGTCCCTTCAGGGGGTATGTGGAAGAGCTGACATCTCTGAGACCACTCACTTTCTGCAAATAAATTAACTTGAAAGTGAGGTCAGTAAAATAAAGTGCCTCACAAAGCAGTAATAAAAATAATTTTTTTTTTTAAATTTCTCATCTAAATTCTAATAATACCAATGTAAAGAACTTGCTGACTTACAGATTTACATTTGATTTGTGAACTGGCTTTTGTTTAAGTAGCAAGTACATTTGTATACCAGTGTTAGTGTATTTTCACACTTAAAAGTTTCTACTGGCAATTTTTGACTTTAATTCCATATATCTTTGCACACACCTCTGTCTGAGAATGTAGGGGTAGATGGAATAGCAACTGATAGTGTTTGCTTGAGGAACTCCTCTGAGGAAGAGGAGAAAGAGAAGAAGCAGTACAGGTATAAGCTGTGAGGCTCAAGTGAGAGTGAAGTCTGGAAGAGCAAGGAGAGAGCAGGGACCAGCAATAACTCTGCGGTCTTGCGAGGTCAAGGAAGGATCAAAATTATGCAATTTGAACTTTATATTTTTCCAAATACAAATGGTTTAGGGTTTAAAGCTCTCCATATGTTCCTTTTATACTTGCTAGAAGAGAAAGATTCAGAGGTAATGAAAAATTTCAAGTACTAGCTAGTTTGAACTCCTGTTCTATATAGGTATTTAATTTTTCTGATATAGGTTTTCTCAAGTTAGATAAGTGTTGTAATAAGAGAGCCAAATAGTAAATTAAACATCTTCAGCTCCAGCAGTGTAAATCCCTAATAGCAGAGTTGCAGGTGTTGTTTCATCCTTTAACTGGACTTTAATTTTTAGTGATAGGAGTAGGACCATTATTCTTCAAGAAGTTCCCAATGTGAGTGATGAATAACCTCCATAACTGCAAAACCTTTGTTTTCATGCCAGAAACGCCTCTGTCAGGCTAAAGCTATATCATTTCTGTTGCTGACTTAACAAGGTTCAGATGAGAAGAGTAACTTAATGAAATATTTTATGTTGTTTTCTGCTACAAGCCATTTGGATTTATTATAGTATTATGTAGGAAGGGACCTCTGGCAGTCATTTAGCTCAAACCCCTGCCTAAAAGTCAGTCTAACTGGAGTAGGTTGTTCTAGGCTATGCCTGGAAATTTTGAGTAACTCCAGCAATGGTGGTGCCATAGCGTCTCTGAGCAACTTCTTGTGGTGTTTGGCCACCCTCATGGGAAAAGAGCTTTTCCTCTCAGCTGGCAGGAATGTTCCATTTTCCAGATTGTATTTGTTTCTTCCTGTCTTTTTTCTGTGTGCATCTAAAAAGAGTCCGGTCATGACTTTTCTATTTACTCCCACATGAAAATTGACTAGAGTTAATGAGGTCTGCCTGATTGCTGCCTTGTCCCTAGACTGAACAAGCCTCACTTGGCCACTCTTTATGTATTGTATATCCCAACCCCTTGATCATCTTGTTCCTCCTGTACCAAGGTCTGCCTTTTATTGGTGAGCTCAAAATCAGACACATCAATCCAGATGCTGTCTTACCAGTGCTGAAAGGTGGAGTGAGGGGAAATCACTTCCTCCAGCCTGCTTAGCAGCTCCTGCCAACAGAGCTCGATACTTGGTTGGCCTGCTTTACTTCCAGAGGGTGCCTTGTTGCCTGTTACTCAGCAGTGTCCACCAGGAGCCCCATATCTATTTTTGCAGAGCTGTGTTCTAGCCACTTCATGCCCAGCCTGCCTTGTGTGTTACCTCACCTCAGGAACAAGTTTTTCTTTTACTTAGAATCATGGAGTTGTTGAATGATTTGGGTTGGAAGGGATATCAAAGCAAAGATCATCTAGCTCCAATCTGCTTGCCATGGGCAGGGCCATCTTCCACTAGAGGGGGTTGTTAAAAGCCCTGTTCAACCTGGCCATGAGCACTTTCAGAGATAGGGTGTCCACAGCTTCTCTGTCCCACCACCCGCACAATAAACCACTTAACCATGGTTGATCTTCATGAGTTTCCCATCAACACAGTTCTCTTGCCTCTTGAAGTTGTTTGAAATAGAAGCACTGCTCTCTGGAATGTTGATCTCTTTATCTAGTGTGGGGTTACTCCTGAACCTGCTGAGGCCAGACTCTGTCCCACCATCGTGGTCATGAATAGTTTTAAACAGCACTGGCATCACTGCCAGTTCTTGAGTGACACCACAAGTTATCAGCCACAAGTTTTGTTTTGTATAGTACCCATATCTCACCAGCACGTCTCAAATAACAGTGGGAGACCATGGCAAAATCCTTGCTGATGTCAATCCAAGCAACATCCACTGCTCCAGGGAAGTTTGCTCAACCACCTTTCCAGGGATGGAGATGAGACTCACCAGGCTGTAGCTTCTTTAATCCTTCTTGAAGCCAAGTATGTGGTCTGGTTTTTATTTATAGAAATGGGGAAGAAGGATTACAATGAAGAAGATGCTGCAACATCAGAAGATGTTGAAGTAAGTATTTAAACTGCTCTTTATTCATCTATTTGAGAATTCCTGGAATAGGCTTGGAAGGTATAATTATTAAATAAATGAAGGATATGTGCAGTGACTTTTTTTTCACTGTGAACATTACATTAGTTTGTTGAAAGAAACAACTTATTACAGCAATAACTTTTTAAATGGGCTGTGATACTTCTGTGACATCCAATGTATGTTTGCCTTGAGCATGTATTACAAAAATACAAATATGTTCCTTTGTACATGTCTTGTAAGAATGGGATGGTATGTTTCTCTGGTGCCAGGGAGGGTACACTTTTTCTTATAAAATTGAGTTTAGTACGTAAAATAGAACTTGAGTAGCAGCTCCGTAAATAAGAGGCAGTCACATATTTATCTTTCTAATTTTTTTTTTTTTAATTTCAGGGTATGTTGAGTCATCCATTTCTATTCGAATTATTTTTATCCAGAAAGCTAACATTTTAATAGTTTCCATATTCATATTGCAGATGGTGTTCTTCAGAGCTCTAACTTCCATCTACAGTGCTAATGTTATTAAACTGTTCACAGTTAAAAGTGTAAAACTTTCTCATGTGTTAACATGAGATAACTTCCCTGAGTTTGTAATGAAAGAACATAACTGTTTTGCCTTTTTTCCCTTAGTTATTGAATTTTCAGTATATATAATATTTTATTGTGCAAGTTTCAAAGCTTCTGTAGGCAGATACAGAATCCAGAAAAAAAGCAGCAAATATACAGACAAAGAATTTTACATTTATTTAAAATGGTTTATAAAATCATTGAAGTGCCAAGCAGAAAAAAATCAGATGTGATCTCAAATAATTAGTTTGTGTGTGCATCTTACTTTTTTACTGCTTAACATTTTGCTTCTATGAAGTGAAGGTTAAGGTTCCTGTTTGCAAGACAGACTTGTGTCACAAGCTTCAGCTCAACTGTGTTAAAGTGGTCATGCCTTTTTGTCAAGCTTTTAAAGCCTGAAAACACCCATTGAAATTATTTCCTCCAAACAGAGAATTTAGCTGCCTAAATGAAAGGAGTAACTGAAATTCCTTTTCCTAAACAGCTCAGGCCCTCTCTAACTTGTTTCCTTCTTCAGCAAAGTATTTATTTTGCTCTCCAGGACCATGTAAATGTATGTTGAGTTTTGCAACACTGCCTCTGACTCATGCAGATTATCTTTTATCAGGCTATACCTCTTTTCAATTTGATTAAATTGCCAGATACCTGAAAATGGGATAAAGAATCTCCCTGTGGTATGGGTGGGTACCAGCCATCTAAATGGCTGCTGGGCCTTGCAATTGAGTAATAGGAAAACTGATGGGCTGCATCTGACTTACAGGCTGACTGTAAGCCAAAGTGTGGCCACACAGAACTGTGGCTTTGAGTAGGAGAGCAGTGGGGAGAAGTTTATCATTCTTGTTTCATGCTCCGCTACTTGTATCCCAGACCATTATCGGGTAGTTTCAATGAAAATATTAAACATAAACCCAAACAAAATTCCCAAAGAATTGGGAAGTCTTCCTAGCAAGAAGGTCATTGGAGTTGCATTGATATTTTAAGCCAAATTACAGGTTGTGTACTCTTTCAGGAGGTAAATTTATTACTGTATGCGTAGAGGATTTTTATTTTGTACTGTGTATATGGATAACAGAAGAGCTTAAAAGGACATGTAGAAAATGAAGGACTTCTTTTTCACAATGACTTTTTAATTTTTCTTTTCTTTCTGTAAAGACACATATTATTTCTTGTATTATTCAGGTTACATTCTGCACTCCTGATTTACCTTCTTGGCAGCCTGATGTGCCCACTCTACTGTCCTTTCTATCTTGCCAGCTCTTTTGCCTTTGTTTTATATGTTTTTGTTGCATGACTCACATCCCCTTTGCACTGCACCTGCTTTGCTTTGCATACAGAACGAGCTGGTTGGAGTAGTGTTCCTCTCTGCTCAGTGTGTTTGGCAGGCTGCAGGCTTGAATTGGCTCTTGAGCTGGTCTGCCGTGTCAGAGTTCAGAGGGGCTTTTAGTTGCTTGGCTTTGCAACCGCTACCAGAACTGACCAGTTTAATCTCTCCTAAATTCTTTGTTTTATTGTTCTCTCTGTCCCTAGCAGTACACAGACACAGATAAGGAAAAATAACTGACTTTTCCCCCTACCGGAAAAGACTGGGGACAGAAAAGATGCATTTTTGTGTTACTCTTCTGTTTCTGTCTTTTCCCTTAAGCTGCTGCTCAGAGGTCTTTTTTAATTGCTTCCCTTTGATTTCTGCTCAGTTTGTCCTAGGAAAACATATTAAACAATTGCAAGTTGTCTCAATAGCACATGCCTCAGTCTTTCCCTTTTACAATGACTTGGAGAAGAAGGTATTTAAAATTAGTGTTGATGGTGTTGGCAGAAAAATACCATGTTTTACCATTAACTGTCATATGGCAGTACTGAAACCCAGCTCTGCAGTGTGAGACACCAGTTTCATCCTGAGGCAGGAGCAGGGGAGTCCTTCCCAGCAGGTGAAGGAAGACAGATAAGTCCTGGCTTTGTCCCCCTGCCACAGAGGCAAAGGAGGAAGGTGTTAATGCTTCTGTAACCTAGGGATAAAAGGTGATGGTTTGATGGGATGAGAAATGTAGACAGTAAAGAGGAGAACTTAGGTACAAGTAGAGGGGGAGATACCCCTGGGTTAAACAGAAGAAAAAGGGATTTCATGAGAGAAGCAATATGCAAGGAAATCGAAATAGAACATCTGTTTGCAGCAAGACACAGGAATGCACACAGCTCTCTCAAGCCAATTTTCAGCAGGTGTATTGGCTCTGCAGTGGCTTGTTCAATCTTAGTAGTAAAATTTCAGTTTCAAATTTTTGAGAGCTAATTTTAGGCAGTTAGCTTATGCTTTCTTGTTATCTTTTAATAGAGATTTGTTTGCCTTCAACTTCTTGCATTCACATCTTGTATCTGAATTCTAATTTCTTTTCTCTATAATCATGGCTTAGAAATTAAGAGAAACAGCAGCTCATGAAAAACCATAAACATGTTATTCCGAGTCCTGGAGCCCCATGAGCAATGTCGTGTGTAAATGTACACAGGTTGACTTTATTATGTGGTTGTTCTCTTCCCCTTTTTTCTCTTTGGAGCCCTTTCATTCTGTTCTAACCTCCTAGCTGTATTGCTCCCTGTCCAGCCTGGTGCCTTGCATGGCAGTGGCAGTGGCTGCAGTAATGACTGATGTGGAGACTAAATTGCTTGACACAGTTAGTGAGTACTTCATGGAGCAGTTAGTCAGCACACCAGAAGAGGGAGAAGCAGTTTTGTATGTTCTGACCATTGTGTGCAGGATCTGGTTCAAAGTGTTACTGTCATTCTGTAAAATCTCTTGCAAGATCATCTACTTCCATCTCTGAAAGTCCCCTGCTTAGGGGGTTTTGTTTTTTAAAGAAAATGAGTTAAAATTAAAAAAGCATATTAAAGACAATTTATAAAATTAAATTCCTTGTGAGTGGCCAACTACTTGAAGATGCCATGTGGGAGTGTTGGAGGAAATGCATGTGCCCATCAAATATAGTAAGTCCAAAAAAGAACTGGTGTGGCATAGTTAAACAGCAGGATAAGAGGTAGTTATACAGAGCAGTTTTCACCATTTTTTAAAAGTTTTTTGTCTGCAAGAGCAAAATACAAAGGTTCATAAATTCTGACAGAATGCATACATTCAGCTAAGAAAGATGTTTGAGGAAAAATTTGCAGGAGGTATAAAGTTAATCTTTTTGAAACACACTGTGAACAAGAAGCCCACTGGAGAATGCACAGGGCTAATAGATGATATCTCCTTCTATCCTCTGGAAATAAAGCTCTATCAAAAAAGAAGCTGTTGTCTTACCTCTTGTATCCAAGTTCATTTTTGAGCTTGAAGAAGTTCTGAACTGGAAACTTTCATTATGAAGGATATATCAAAGGATTTCTCTTCAAATTCAAGTGTTGGTAGAAGAAATTATGAAACAAACTTAAAAAGAAAAAGGAGGGATGAAAAAAAAAGACATAAACCAGATGGTATTTAAAGGTGCCAGTTTCCAGAACTAGATGGTGTTGAAAGGAGCTCAGGAATTAAGCAACCAAACTAATAAATGTAGATGCGACCCTCTGCTTAAAACTTGGTATTTAAACAATTTGAATGCAATTTTAAAATACTCCTACTACTTAACAATAAGCTTAGCATCTGCAGTGGGAAAACTAGGAGAAACTATTACAGGAAGTAGAATTAGCAGATAGGTACTGCATCACAGTGGGAGGCCCACATGGCTTTTACAATAGAAAATCATGCCTGAATAGTGTTGTAGGAACTGGAAAGGTGTCAAAAAACATGTCTGCAAGGGCAGTTGAGTGGTTGTAGTATGCTTCAGATAAAAATGGTAACCATATTTACCTTTGTGTGGTTTTTTCTGCTCTCAAACCTTTTTCTGGTCACAACCTTAGGACAAGATTCCAAATGAAAAACTAAAAATTTATTCTTCTATCTCATAATACACTTTTTTTTGCAACACTTGAGATTAGTCTTCTAGGTCTGAAATGCTATTGTGAGAAGAATCTCTTGAATGAGAAGTTCAGGAACAGTATCTTGTTACTGAAAAACTATTAGAACAGGCTTAGCCTTTTTTTCCATTCAGAACTGATTAATGGCCTACGCACTTCTCCAACAATAAAATGCTCTCAGTCACTGTTCGTGCTTTAAGACACAGTGTTGCAAAGATGTAGCTGAAGGTTGTGCAGAAATTCATGCTGTAAACTTGCAACTTACTAGTTTTTATCTCTGCTTGTGCAGCAATGGTAGTAAGCCACAGGTCTCGTTGGGGCTTTTCAATGTGGAGCTTAGGCTGATTGTAAAAAAAACCAAAACAGTTTCATATCTGAGCTAAGTGTTGTTTGTCCTGCTGCTGTAATTTTAACTCTTTTGTTAAAATTGTTTGGGGGTTTTTGGTTAGTTTTTGGGTTTTTTTGGTATTGCTAGCAATGAGGCTTTAAGTGTTTGTATTGTACCCTGAAACCAGCACATTAGACTTGATAGTCCAACACCTAAGTGAAATTCAGTCTTAGAAGATTGAACCCTGGGGTGACAAATGGTAGATTTGTTTATTGGCATATTTCTTTATTATAACTTGGAAGATGTAGAAAAAGGTGACAAAGTTGAAGAAGTTGATCATCAGACTTATCTAATTTAGGAGAAGTTGGGAGAAAAAGCAGTTAAGGATAACGGCATGGTTAGAAATATGGGAAACTTCAAGACAGGAGTTCTGAATTTGATGTGGGAATTAAAGGGTTTGGAAGATATAGAGGAGACAACCTTTTATTTTAGGATTGCGTGAGGGAGGAAAAAAGGACATGGGGTGTGCTGTGTTGTAGCCTTAAGTGGATTGCAATGGTGGAGTCAGAGCAAATGGGGATAAGGCTGTGGGTATTTCTGAGAGAATGGGGCCTTTCAGAACTGAAAGTGAGTGGGGAGGAGGAATGGAAAGATAACTCTAGCTTGGCAGTGAAGTGGAATGGAGACTGTTGGAACTGCTCTTGGCTTTTTTTAAAACTCGCAATAGGTGAGCCTAGTATACTTTTCCTGGTTTTGGAAATAACTCCAATCCTTGAACTCTTAGCACTTGCCTATCCAAAACTTGTACATTAAAGGACTCCTTGTAGTACAGTGCTCATTTTGACACTCATTGGTAGAGTAACAGCTTATAAATAATAGAAGTGAAATCCTTGCAACCTTCCTGAATAAAAGGCAAACTCTTGAGGGAAGGAGACAAGAAGTTTCTGCATGCCCTAATTTTTTTCATGCCTTTACAGGTACCTGGTTTGTCACATCATCTTCAAGTTTCTTGGCCATAATTACCCATATAGCACTCAAGCTCAGACTTATGCAGACACTTGCACTGCAGTAGATGGATTATAAATCCATTGAATCAAAATAATCATCATGGAGTACAGTAAACTTTGTGTGAAGTTTCTGTGAGCTGCATGTATATGCACCTTTTAATCCTTTCCATAATGAAAAGGCATTTTTGGCTTGATGAGATGTCGGTATGAAAAGTACTTGCACATAAAAAGATGTGCTTAGATACATCTGCTATGCTAAATCCCTTTCAGCTGAAGTTCTGAATCTGCAAATTCTGACAGCTTTTTATTTAGTGGTATAGCTGTTAGCACAGGTACATATGGTAGCGTTGCTTAGAAATACTACCTGTGAGTTCTTAAATATGTATAAAGCAAAGAAATCCTTTACCTTGATTTGGCATTTTTTAAGATAAACCACACTGGCTCTTGAAAACGTAATTTTAAATCTTCCACTACAAGACTTATTCAAAAACGACAGATTTTTTTTTTTTTCTTCAGAAATACAGCTTAGGACCCTGAATCAGACATTGCATTTAGTTGGAATTACTTCCTATATGCATCCACATCTCCATATTTATATTGAGCATAGAGACTGAACTTTTCAATCCCTGAATCTAAAGACTTTACTAAAACAAATAGAACAAATCTGACCAGGTAAATGCAGGCAAACCTCAGGGTGAAGGAGAGTCAGTTACAAGGCTGGAGAGCAAATTACTGCTTGCTTCACATGACATTCAAGTGTGTTGGCTTTTCCTTCGTCATTCTTTCGAGTCCTGTTCCTTCTTCCCTCTCAGTGGTTGCCCAGCTTGAGACAATCTGCATTTTCCATATAGAGATTTTTCCTCAGAGTCCCTGAGAAAATAGCCATACTCAGTCCCCTTTTGATGCTTGACTGTGGTTCTGCTTTCTGAAGCTGTCAAGAACACTGTCAGTCTTAGCTGCCCTGTAGCTTCCCTACTTGCCATCTGTCCCTATCTGTCACATGTGTGCTTCTTTACTATATTTTTAATGGCTGACTGCTCAGTGTTTAGGGAAGACATCTCCTTTCTTATCTGCCATCTCATTCCTGAACACTGCTGGTTTGGTCTTTGTCACATGCCATTTTATGAATTGCACAGAGTTTTATGTGTACTGTAAAATGTAACCTCATGAAATAGTGAAAACACCAAATTCTGTAAAGGATGAGAATGAATTTGTATTTTTTAGCATAATATTAAGTATGGATTTGCCATGCTTCTGTTTTCCTGAGTGCTTGCCATAGAGGTTTGTACTTGACCGTTTATATCAGTTACACTCAGGAAAATAGTGTTTGTTTACTCTCAGTATTCCCCCAATGACAGTGACTTCACATTCTTTACAGCTATTAAGTGACATTTTTTTTCCTTTGTAACTTTGAGCAGTCAAGGTGGTCCTTTATTCCAATTCTGTCAGCTCATATTCCTTTGCACCCCCTGTATTGTTCTTATATATATATATGTGGATGTATTTTAGAGAGAAGAGGTAAGAAGTGTATTGTGGAGAAGACCTTGCTACAAAAAAATGTTTTTAATATTTTGGAAGTGTGTAGGAAGAAATTTTAAGCAAATGACCCTTCATTCAGTTTTTTTTTTTTTTTTTTGTGTTGAAAGTAGGTCAAGACTGATTTTGGCCCTATTAAAGTCAGAGTAGATTATTATTTTCTTATTTAACAGTGACTGGCTGCCGAGTGTAAAGAAGAGAGTGGGGAGAAAGGGCCACCCCTTTCTTTATCCCCCTCCTCTAGACACAGGAGTTAATAGTATTGTTCAAGTATTATTTGGTGCTGGGTGCCTCTCAAGCTGACCTGCCTGTGGGGTCAGGGAACAGCAAAGGGGAGGGGCAGGTGGACAAGCAGCTCCAGAGCTGCAGTGATGGTACAGGGCTTCCTTGTGTTTCCTAGGAACTCAGGTGAGGAATCCCTTGCTTTATTTCCTTTTCTCCACTGCAGTATATGTACTGCCATCATTAATGACTGCTTTGGATGTAAATAATGGTGGCATAATGATGCTATAAAACCTTTTTATTTGACATTAATAGAAGCAGACTTCATACCTGCAGCTGATGGTATGAATGTCTAATGCTTCTTCAACAACTGCTTTTCTCTTAAATTTCTTGAGGAATTGATAAAATGTGCAATTAACTGATAAGCTTAGTGGGTGTAAACTTAATGACGACATACTGTACTTATGCAAAAACTACATGCACACTTAATTGTGGGACTTGAGACTGCATATTGTTTAAGCTTGAGAAAGATTATATTCTTGCAGATTAGCCTTGCTATAGGTTGTTTGATGTTCAGCTTTGATGACACACCTAGGCATATCATCTTGGTGGAAAGAGAACTTCAGTTACCAAGGTATTTTAGCATAACTGTCTTAACACTGTTACTTTCTCTTCAGAGAATAGTTTTTCAATGCTGACAAGTTGAGAAAAACAAGAATTCTGATTTATATGGATTTAAGAGCTGTTTATGTTTATAGACATGGGCAAATGAAACTCTGAAGTTCATCTGTTCTAATTTAGGAAATGCTAAATGTGTCTTTTTGTTATTGCCTAGCCTGTAGGCAAACTGTTCCCCCAGCGCACACAGTGTTTTATTTACAATTGTATAAGTGTCCCTGGTGCATGCTTTGGCAATTCAGTCACATATGTTGGGCAGTCCTATCAAATAATGTATCCTGCATTTGCATCTTCTGGCTGTTGGATGAAAGGGAAGAGGAAAACTGGTTTCCTTAAAAGACAGTGGTTTTATTGGTTTGTTTGTTTGTTTTTATTTTAGGTACTTCTTAGCAGAGAATGCTAACTTCTGCACTTGGGTAAGATTTAATGTCATGGTGTCAGCAGCATCCTTGTTTCAGAAGATGGCATGAATACTTACCTATAGCTTCCCATATTCCTGTGCTGCTGTTGAGAAATGGTAATAAATAGGGAGGTCAGCTCACTGAGCAATCTTAAATAGGTAATTGCTTGTTTCCACCGATCTCAGTATTTCAGACTGCTTGACTCAAATTCTTAATCTGGAACAAATCTCACTTACTAAACTTAAAATTTGTGCTATGAAGATTCATAGTCCACCCCGAGATCTCCACAAGTGATACCAGGGAAAGAACTTTTTTCTCGAATAAAGACATGCAGATGTTTCCTTAATATGAGGTACACTCACTTTCTACTAGAAATCTTCATAGAATGATCCAGAAATAATTTGCCAATTAATTAAAGGGACTTGCCTACTTTTAAGACAAGATCTGTTTATCCCTCCCTTCTTAAAAAACTCAGCTAACTACTTCAGAGGTATCACAGAACCACAGGCTTCAGATTATTTGATAACTCTTTCAGAACTTTATCCTTTCAAGTAGGATCTAAACTGACCAGCTAATTTGATGTTTACAGTTTTTGAGGCAGTGTTGAAATTACGGATTTACACAAATCTATGTTTTAAGATGTTTTGTTGAGTTGCTAAGAGGCAACTGGCAGTGTTAAACTGCTTTCAGCATTCCACTAAAATAGGTAGTGGCTCAGATATCTCTGACTTGTAGGTGATATTAACGGTGAGATAATCTTTATCAAATAAGGGTGTGGCATATGAGGGATCTGTGGCCTCAATGCCACTGTTTGAAATGTATTAAAATTCTTCCTTATCTGAAGTTGTGGGGGAAAAAAAAAATATAACCAGAATAAAGTTTTTATTAATATTGGCACCAAAATCTTCTGCCGTCCCCCTGTACTATAATTTCCATAAGTGACAAACAGGGTAAACAGGGAGCCTGGAGCTTAGTCCATCTTTCATTTGCATTGGAAAGACAGGATAATGGTATTTTATCTGAGTACTACAGATTTTGGATAGGATTTTTTCCATTTTTACTAAAATACTCCAGGTCAATTTTTTTTTTAAAATCTGATAATTGTAAAACAT
Organism: Rhipidura dahli; assembly: GCA_013399225.1. Classification (NCBI taxonomy): domain Eukaryota; kingdom Metazoa; phylum Chordata; class Aves; order Passeriformes; family Rhipiduridae; genus Rhipidura; species Rhipidura dahli. Next base: position 583,820 of record VXAC01003946.1, read on the forward strand.
AGAACAGTATTCGCTAGAATGACATAGCTGCAAGTCCACATGGAATGTTGTATGCTTTTACAAAATTTATTTTATGAGAATCACTAATTTTTCAGAGGAAGGTTTGCATCTACTACTCAAAGGTCTAGCTGATTCATAATAGCAGTAATTATGTTCTTGTAGATAATTGTATAAAGTGCATTTGATCTATTTTGTAAACTAGCTGTCAGATCACTTTCTCTTCTATGTGGCTGGACATTATTTATGGAATAGAGCAGGAAATAAATCACTGTTGAGCTACTGGCTAATGAGATAGCTTTTATGAAATTTTAAGGATTATAAAAAGCAAACTATTGAACAGTAGTTTGTTGTTTTCTTTTTTTTCTTAATGCAGGATGAACTAATGTTCACGGTAGTCTACTCTTTTGACCACAAAGAATAGCATTATGATTTCAAGAGCTAATAATTTTCAGTACAAATGATTATGGAAATGAACAGACATCTTCACATTTGCATTAAAGGTCAGGAAGATTATTTTAGTGAGGATTGGAAGTGAGAGCAAATAGTTACTGCCCTTGAAATCAGTACTGATTTTCATGGTTGCTGTAATGTTTAGCCTTTTAAAAAAATTACTTATTTGTTATTGTTTTGCATTTCTAAGAAAGGCAGCTTTGTAATATAAATGTGCTCTGATGACTGTAAGTGGCAATTATACTTTGAATGAGTAGGTTTAAAAGGTGTTATGTATTTGGTATGTGGAATTAATCAGGTGTACTTGCTCACTGATAATGGTCTGCTATGCATAACTTTTTATAAATATAAAGGCAGTTGAGGGATTGAGAGGGGACAGCAGAATGTACTTCAGGGAAAAACAGAGTCAATCACTTAGCAGAAAAGAATAAACTAAATGGTAGAAGCACCAAGCAAAGAAGAAAACCTGGCTATGTGAAACCAAAACCAAATAGCTTGAAGAATAAGTGAGGATGCTACTGGAATTTCTAACATTTTTAAATTAACATTCTTTCAAAGTGACTGAAAGTTGTGGGTGCCTAAGTTCAAGGAGGGACTCCTTTTTTAGAGCTGAAGGCAGGCATCAGCTGTACAAACGTGGAGAGGCTTTTTGCTTAAGATATTCCTCTAGTTCACTAGCTGATAGTTCTGGTTCCCTTATGGTGCACTAGGCACTTGGAACTAGCTGGTAGGTGAGATGAAGATGCAGATTTATTTAGACTTGCTGTACTTCCATGCAAAACCTGGAGACTGAGGAAGAGAGGGATGCTACCTTAGGGTGCCTGAAATAGAAATGGTTGTCTGCATTTAAACTACTGTATCTTATTTGACCCTGAATGTCTTCTAAGAACCACTGGATTGAGTAAAAATGGCTTTGCATGCCCAGTTACACTTTTGAAGTCGTCTTAAATATTAATGGTAGTATACATGTATACTACAGAGAAATGATTGTTCTTCTATTCTATCCTCAAAAATTCAACTTCGTGGATTTTCTAGGACTGTATTCACTTCTGTTTCTACAAGGTATATATATTATTGATGCCTCATGATTTCAAGGTCACATTACACATCCAAGATTTGTAACTACAGATATAGAATTTAACTACAGACATAGAATTCAAAATTTTGTGTCTTTTGTGGAATCTGTAGTTAATTGTATTTTTTAAAAAAATGTTAATGACTTAAATAGCTTTGATGTATTTTGGAAAAGTTGGAATATGGCCAGAAGGAAAGAAACTGCCTGAGAAGCAATACCGTGTGTTCCAACATTTTGAAATCAGTTTCTGTTTATACCCTAAGTGCCTTACCAGTGTAGGCTGCATCTGTCTCTGTGGAGAAACACAGGCACAGTGAGTTTAGTTTTGTACACATCTGTAAGTGCATAAATGTTCCTCAGGCAAAATGCTTGTTTTCCTTTAATGCTGGATCATTACAGTAGTGTGAGTGTTTGCATATAGGAGTTAATTGAAGCCTAATGTGTTCAAACAGGAACTCTATTAATAAAATGCTGGTTTTTAGGGGTTAACATTTGAGGATTTTTAAAATGAAAGAATAAAACGTTGATAAAAGTAAAGTGGAATAATATGATCAGTATTTTGATGTCTTCTGCCTGCTTGAATAGTAACATAATGAATTACATGAGATGATTAAAGATGTTTCTAAATTCATTGTTAATCTACTTTGATGGTAGAAAGACAGCAGTGCTAATTATAAACAATCTTTAAATTGACATCACACACTTAAAAAATACCATTATTTAGGTGTTATGTTTTTAATTTACCTCTTTGTCCCCTTGTGCATGGGCAGCATGATACAACCTCTGGCTGCATAATCACTTGTCCATTTCCTTCCACCCTCTCACCACCCCCACACAGTCCTGCCTCATTCAGTGAAGAGGATAGATGATACTCACTTCCTAAGACATTAATCAATATTTTATCTTAGCCTGGTTGTTCATTTTGAGCCCCAGGCTCTGTTTACTGGAGGCTATTAATTTCTGTGTGGATTTTTCTGTGGTTCTCATTGCTGTAATGTTTGTGTACCTCAAAAAATTCAACACCCTTTTGAGGTCAAGAGATGGTCTGGCAAGTGTAAGAATATAGAATCACAGAACCATGAAATGTTTTGGGTTGGAATGGATTTTCAGAGATCACCTAGTCCAACCCCCTGCCATAGACAGGATCACCTTCTACTGGATGAGGTTGCTCAATGCTCTATCCAACCTGACCTTGAATGTTTCAAGGGATGGACCTTCCACGTCTCTGGGCATCCTGTTCCCTTGTGACACCCATGGTGTCTCACCACCCTCATTACTTCAAATCCAAACTAAATCTACCCTCTTTAAGTTTAAAAACTATTACCTCTTGCCCTGTTACTACTGTGTCACTACTGCTGGTAAAAAAGCTCTCTCCACCTTTCCTATAAGCCCATGTTTAAGTCTGAAAGCCTTCCTTGGAACCCTCTCCAGGCTGAACAAGCCCAATTCTCTCAGCCTTTCCTCACAGGAGAGGTGCTCCAGCCCTCTGATCAATTTTATTGCCCTCCTCTGGGGTCCCTCCAACAGGTCCATGTCCTTATGTTGCGAGCCCCCAAGCTGGACGCAGTACCCAGCTGGGGTCTCACAAGAGCAGAGGAAGAGAAGCATTTCCCTGGGCCTGTTGGGCAGGTTTCTCTTCATGCAAGCCAAGAGACAGATGCCTTTCTGAGCTGCAAGTGCACAGTGCTGGCTCTTGTCCAGTTTTTCATCTACCAATATCCCCAAGTCCTTCTCTGCAGGGCTGCTTAAAATCCAATTGCAAGATTAAAAGGAAAAAATCCTATGTTTTAGTGTTTGACCCCTTATTTTGCAGCTTCTGGCTTAGGTTGGCATAGAAAACTGTTTTATTAGCTACTGGGAGAACTGCCAAACTTATCACAGCATCTGTCTTTTTAAGATGCTGTTTCTGATTGCCTCTGTAGTTGCAGATCCACAGGAGAAGATTTAGTCTTTTACTCCAATTAAATCACAGACATGTGTAAAAGAAGAAAAGATGGGTAAGGAAAAGAACTTAGGAACAGGAAGGCAAGAAAAATAAAAAGCACCACATTCCATGTTCAGGATCTCTGGCCTAGTTCAACTGATTTATCTCTAGGGCGGATCTTTCCTAATCAATGACTAGGGCAAGAGTTCTTTGAACATCATGGAAGATGTTCCTAAAGTGTGGGTGCACAGTGACTCAGATTTAGGTGTGTACAAGAAAACTTACTGGCAGAAATAAAATCTTAAAAACTGTAATAAAGTTTCTTGTTAATTTTCTATTTAGGGAACTTCCTTTGTCCAGGTTTCACCCCTAGTCAGAGCACTTCTTCCAGCAGCCAGCTGGTAAAAAGTCGTGAGCACAATGTGTGAATGTGCTTTGGCCTCTGTAAGTCCTGGAGCTACAATTATAGCAGAAAAGATGTGAAGAGGAAATATATGTTGGCATTCCCCTCTCCTATCAGTAGGGTGAGAAAGCTTTGGTAGGTTGAGTTCTGTGGCTTTGTGGTTGCATTGGTCACAAGTCCAGCGCTGGAAGCAGTGCAGTGTGTGTTGCCGCGGTAGTGGGCAGTGCTGTATCGACAGCAGAGCTCTGTCAAGCCAGGGTATACTCAGGGGTACTTTGTTTCAATACATCTTTTCTATTATTGAAAATTAAAGATGTTGCTAAATTCTAGATGCCTTAGGGGACTGTTCACATCTATCAGCTATGATTTTTCAAACTTCATCATGTTTGCATGAGCTCTAATAGGCAAATTCCTGACATCCAAGTGATCTTCTGTGAAAGGTCCCATTTAATATCTTAAAGATTTCAAGTACAAACGGAGTAGTTTCAATTATTCTGTCTCTTAGAATAACACCCAAGGGATTTCACAGAAATTTTCCCTTGACACTACTTCTTATACATCTGTGTCTCATTTTGTTGATCTACTGTTGTTGTTCTTCAGAATATCTCCTAAGTCTTGCACAAACAGTAAACAAGATAAATTTTAGCCTTATTGGTGAAAGCTTGACAAAACTTATTAGCAAATTATAATGGAGCATGACAGGAGTCGTTTAGCCATACTGTATAACCCATTTGTCCTCTAATAATAAAATACTGAAAGAAATTCAGTGGTTTGAAGAAACTTGTCTTTAAGCTGTTTGGGTCCAAATTATTATAACCTGGAGTTAAAAGAGCTTCCTATCAATGTTTCATTTTCAAATCAGAAGTGCAAACCTCTTGCTCCAGACTTAACTTCTTGTATGTTCCTTGCCAGGTTTTATTGTATACTATTAAAAACACTGGTACTAACTACTTAAAGGAATGAAAGTAATCAATGTTGGTATTAAGTAACCATTGCATGTGAATACTTTAGTAAATATCCGATCTGTATCCTGCACGAAAGACCTCTCTGTGTATATTGCATCCTTGGTGATGGGTTTAACTCTAGTTGGGGTGTTCTTCTCAAGGTAACGTTGAAGAAAAGTAGGTGTTCTTTCAAAAATTGTTAGAGGTCCAGGTTTGTGCACTGTCAGCAGCTGAAGCAAGTTCTGTATACAAATTTAAGCAAAATGTATTTTACCCTACCTCATGCTCAACTAGGAAATATGCAAGAGAGAAGCTGATAGCTTTAAGTGTTCTGAAAAGTAAGAAAAGTATTTCTCACATGTGTGCATCTGTTAAACATGTAGGTTTTGAAATAGGCCTGTTTAGCAATTGTAAATTAAATTGAATGGTGGTTCTTTGCTTCCAAATACTAGGTTAAGCCATTTTCTCTGGGTCAGACAGAGCTGAATGTAATGAGTTTTTGTCCCGTTCAAATTACTACTTGAGAATTCTATTTATGTTTTCAAGAAGTTGTTCTGTTACCTCCCTTTTTGCTGTACTGTGGTACATAGCAGTCTGTTCTCTAGATACTCTTAATGTTTTAGGCCCTTGTTGCCCATGGTGGTGCAGAGGTACTGAGACTGTGCTGCTTGAAGGAGTGAAGGAAATTATAAAAATCAGTGCACTCTCCACAGCCTTTTCCAAGCTGGTATGGGATGTCTCTTTTGAGGGCTTTGTTGTGCTTGAAAGATAGTATGTTGTCATATATAATGAATAGAAAATCTTCATCTCCTGGCTCTTTTGCATTATAAAGAGTTATGTTGTATATCTTAGCTTTATACTTCACCAGCAAGAGTGTTTGCTTTTTGGCAGTTCTTAAGAGATTCTTGTCTTTGATTAGAAGTTGTGTGAATAACATCATACAGTTTGTTTCTTGTCTGATGGAAATGTTGTTAGTAATCACTTACAACATTGTTGTCTTGTATTTGTAACTTTTTATTATTCCCATGAGAATATGTAATTATTATGGAAAGGCTTATTCAGACATAAAAACATTTCCAAATCTGTATTGCAGAAAATACTTTCAATGTTTTCACACTTCAAGTTGTGTGTATTCTACAAGTACATCTGACAGAGAACTAACCCTTAGCTTCTTGAAAACAAATTCTTCAGCTGTAAACTTACCTGGAGTTTGCATGGAGACTTCAGTGTAACTTAAAAAGAAGGAAATACCTCTTTCAGTGCTCTTAGTATGCTTTCTGTGGCTTAAAAATATTGCTTGGTATTGTTAGGAAAAGAAAAGGAGTAAATTATTTACCTTAGGCTTTGCTCCTTTTGAAACCAGCCTCTGAAACATGGCTAGACAAAGTCATGGAAAGAAAATTCATCCAGCGCCATTCAAAGATGCCAGAGGTACTTAAGGCACTTGTCTGGCAGAATCATTGAATGCTGAGTTTTCAGGGAAGGCATTATTATCCACTACCTACATCTGCCTTGTTTTTCTACACACCTGTGCAGCCCAAGCTGTGTCTCCAATTATTGAGTCTCCAATAAGACCACCAATTCTTATATTATCATCATAGTTATTTTTAATATTTGATTTAAATTAATTTGAATTTAAAACATTTAAAACATTTAAAACTATTTAAGAGGGACTTTTTTTACATAAAATGCATGGGAAAGCAATTTGACAAAATAATCTTCTGGTATGTCTTTTGCCTTTAGTACCTTTTAGACAATGCTATGTTATAAATTAAAATGAAAATAGAAGATTGTTATGTTAACAGTCAGCTTTGTATCAATATTGAAGTTCATTTCTGGTGGAATTGACATTACTGAATGGAATAGTTTTTAAAAAAAATCTTGGTGGGTAGTGAATTGACTCAGTGGGCAATAAAGTGGGAACAGTTTAATATTTAAGAAATGCTTTTGGAATTAAAGCTTAGAAGGTGTTCCAAATGTTCTGTCTGCTTTATCTTTTTTATGTAGGTGTTGTATTCCTGTCACTTGGGTAGCCTGCTGAAGGCTGAAACAAAATTGGAACTAGTGGGTTTTTTTTAATGCTTTTGATTCAGTACAATATTAATCAAAATGACTTGGCAACTCTTTAGATGTTACCAGTACAAAAAGCAGATTCTGTTTGCCAGTGTTGTGAATGGTTGGTCAGTGCCTTTTCTTACAGCTTAAAGCACATAAATCATTGAAAATATTCCATGAAGTGTGTGAATCCATTGTTAAAATGTTACCTATACTTTTAAGTGACCTGCATACACTGTAACTAAAGGAGAAAGAAAGTTGTAAATAGAACCTTCACACTGACCTCTCTGCTGTCTCTGTTAGTTTAAAATTTTGATCTTTATTTTGGATATATGAATGTTTAAGCATGTATAAACATGTGACTGCACTCTGCAATTCTGTCTGCTCTACACAGTGTAATTTTCCTACGTTTCTTCTTTCTGTAGTTTGCTTTTTGAGACATGATCATATGTGTGTTTGATTGTATCACAGAATGATCTTGAGCTTTGAGCAACCCTGTCTAGGGAAAGATGTTTCTGCCTGTGGCAGAGAGGGTGGATTAGCTGATCCTCAAGGATCCCCTCCAACCCAAACCATTCAATGATCCTGTAGTCTAGGTTGGGGGGGGTCGTCTTTAGATCGTCAACTGAAGAGCTCCCAGTCAGGACTCTCCTTGTTACAAGTTTAGATTTTATTGTATTTCTTGAGGGTAACCAGTTCCTTTGGATTGTTCTGGTGCCCGTGTCCTCTGAACTTTTCTGGTGTGCAGTGAATGATTTTTATAACATTCACTTATATACAAAGATGAATTCCATGGGGATTTTTCATATCTAGTCATGTGTGATACATATGCTTATTTGTGTGAATGTAGTGGCCTGTGTACTTCTGTTTCCAATTTAGTATTATGTCTTGAAGAGTGATAAAAAATGGTAAGAAAGTGGTAAGAATTACCTCCTAAAACATAATAAAAGGAAACAACACCCCAAATGAACTCAAACCTCCTCTCTACCTTATTGACAAAAAATTAAAATGTGTTTAACCACCAGAATAATGAAGTATTTTTTGCATGTGAATTACAGGATTGCTTTCTTAAGGCAAAGTAGTAAAAAAAAGTACATTTTAGAATACCAAAGATTTGTTTGAATCATATAGTAAGAATTCCTTATGTATAGCAGAACTGTAAAGCTTATTCTTTGTGATAAAATGGTTTAATATCTGCTGTGAATCTGCCACATGTAGCTTCTGAAAAAAATTATGTGCCATGTAAAAGTTTTTAGTTGGAAGATTATTGAAATGTGGCAGGCTTTTATTTGAAGGATATTATAAATTAATGTTATGTATAAGCATATGGAGAATAAGATTAACAAAGCCCTTCATGCCCACAGCAATTTATTAAAGTAGTCAATGTCTCTCAAACTGTTGTCTAATTAGTACTTTAGTCCTACAAGGTATTAATTCAGATCCTTGAAATGTTAAGGATGCTGCCAAAGATCTCATTGAGTGGCCTGTTCTGTAATAACATATCCATCACAGGAGAAGCTTTTCTGGTTTTATCCTGCAGTAACTTCATATAGTGGGATGCTAGATCAAATAAAGCTTAGCATAAGTTCAAGAACTCCACTGGTAAATGGGGAAAGGAAAAGCTAATGCTTAGCTGCTTTGTCCAAACCTGGTAGTCACACAGCTGTGGGGGAATGACTCACTTCATGGTGAGCTTGCTAGTGACTGGGATGCAGGACCAATACAGCCATTGATGGAAATGTGGTCTTGCAAAAGAAAGGTTCTTTCTTTGTTTCTAAAATGTTTAAAATTAAGGAAACTGATAACGGGGTTATTATGGGACTAGGTACATGATACAGGATGTCTTCCTATTTTATCTCTAAAAAGTGGTTGTGCTGTGGTTAAGCACATTGTATCTTGGCTGTTTTCAAGGAGATCTTGTAGGCATTCACATGGGTGGTAGTCCTGTGAGCTGCTTTAAAATGGGTATGAAACTACAGTTGAAGACTTCCAGCCAGGATAAACTGGCACTTCTTCAAAAAAAGTCACTTCTCTCCTGTCTCAGTTACTGTGCCAATGCTTGTTTCTCCTTCCTCAGCCTTCCTCAACCCCGAAGCTCATGTGGCAGTAAATTGAATTGTTTTGAAAATCTGTCTCAATTAAAATTAGCTATATTTATGTTCATGCAGCTGCATGTAAGGGAAGGAAGACAGCTTGAGGATAACAACTGGGGCTATGAGGGCTGGGACTGTTGATTCTTCTGCCAGCTTGATTAGTGCTGTAGGTTACAATCAATCAGTTGAGCTTAGCAGCTGTTGAAATATCACACACAGTTGCAGCTTTAGATCAGGCTCAGATCATATTTGATGTCAAATTTTGCCTCTGTCATGGTTTACCACTTGCCATCACAAGCTGCAGTTAGGATTCACCAGGTTTCACAGGTGATGTTTTCCAGCAGGGAGGAGGTATGCATATGAAAACACCAGGCATGCAATCCTTAGGAGTCAAAAAGCATTGGAGAAATCACCCATCCTTGAAAATTTTTGACTAGTCTTTTCCTTCACTAGGAAGAAACAGACTCAAAATACCAATGGTAAAAAAAAAGCTCTCACACTCTCTTAACCCAGAGAATATAAAGGCTGTGTTGGCTTTGGAGCATTAATAGATGGCAGTATAAATCAACTTTGGAACCAAAAAAATGTCTAATTTACTTTATACCCAAAGATTTTTTGTTGTTTCTTCTTGGTTGTTTTGCTGGATTTTTTCCCTGCTTTTTTCCCATTTCCTCTTTTTTCTTCCTGGTTGTGATTTGCAGAGCACCTTCCCTGGTTTTCTGTGCTCCTGTTTTGCTATTTTTACTGCTTTTTTTCCCCCTGTTGTTCTGTGTCATGTTTTTACCTCACTCTTGTTTCCTGTTTTAGTTCAGTTACTTCTGTGCTTCTTCTGTTTCCATGTATTTCCCACCCACCCAAGCATCAATCCCACCACCCAGTCATGGGATTTGAAAAGCCTACCAGACTGAAGGCTGGTGGCTGCTATTTGAAATGGAAAGCAGTGCTGTCTGGAGGCAAAGCTTGAGTGAAACACCAAAAAAAACCCCCCAGTCTTCTTCTCATAGCTGTCAGAAAAGGATGATACTGTGGACTTTTGGACTCTTGTGGCTAATAAAATGGTCTGATGAATAAATAACATATCTCTTGTAAGCAAGAGGTGCTTTTTATTTTTGTTGGCTCTCCACAGAGTGTTGGCTCATATTCCTGAGATGTTCATCCCCTTTATGTTCCTGCCTGGGCCATTGTTAGTGAATCCATTTTGTCTTCTCTATCAGCTTTTCTAAACAACTTGAAGCTTTCTGTGGGTTTCATTTCTGCCACCAGGGCTCTGAAGATGGGAGATGCTTCTCAGCTGTATTATGCAGATGTTGCTGTTATTACTATGTATATTCTTTGTATTTCAAGATTGCTACCTTAGAGAAAAAGAAAATATTCCCAGGACGTGTATGAAGCAGTTGGGTGTGCCAAGCAGTGGGTGTGAGGCGCTGGTTTGGCCTCAGAGGGGATACAGGTGCCAGAGTGGGGGCAAGTCAAGTAAGTGGCCAGTCTTTGGGTGGCCCCATAGACTGGCAAGATGAGGAAGCAGGAGTTGAGAGGCCTCTAGGGCAGCAGTGTGGTTCCTGGACAGCCACAGCTGTGTTGCTGCCTGCCGATGGGGTCACCTTGTCCACGACCAGCAGGGATGCCTCCCTGTGGGCAGCTAGCACAAAGCCATGGCAGCCTCTGGAAGCATGTGAAACGGTATGTCTGGAGAGTAGGAGTCTTAGGGTCTGGGGGTTTTTTTGACCACATGGATGGTCAAAATACTGGACTGGGATGTCTCATTCAGTGTTGGAGTCTCTGTGCTTGGAAGTGTTAACAAGTGGACATTGCCCAGTGCCATCTGATCAGACTGGCTGTGGGCAGGTGTTTGGCTATAGGAGACTTCCACAGTCCTGTCCAACCAAAATGATTTGCTGATGTACAAAGGAGACTTGCTGGACAGCTTATAGTTTTAGTGTCCTTTTTCTAATTTGAAGCCTTCTAATATCTCATATGCAGCTTGGTTTATGGATGTTTGCAATTGTCATTGCTGGCAAGATGCATACTAGCATGGAGAAAAGCATACAGAAGAAAAAAGATTTGCCATGCTGGATGAAATTCTCTGGTCTGTCTAGATGTCTTCACTACCAAAATTTAAAAGAAAGAAAACCCAAACAACAAGCAGCAAAGCCAGGAAAACAAAACAAAACAAACCCCCAAAGGATTCTGCAGAGTTAGTGTGCAATAATACTATGCTCTCTTTCTGTTTTCCTCAACTCTTTTGGGCATTTATACTTCATTTATTGTCACAAGTCCATTAATATCAGTCCCATCTGAGTGTTGGTTTTGACTAAGTCTGGCTATCATTGCTGAAGACTTATACAGAATGTAACCTTTTTTACTGTTTGCACTTATTTTATTGACTTTATATTAGCCTATTTTACTGACTGCCCTCTTCAGCATGGAGGATAGATGAGTATCTAACTATTCACAGACAAGCCACATGACTTATAATTTTTTAATAACATAAAAGCAATCTATTATTTATCTTTTATGGAAACCATTCTAATTCCTTTAAGTCTCTATGTATTAGATCTTCTGTGTGGCATTTAAGTTCACTCTGATGCCAGGATTTTAGAGCTTTGCAGTATGTTGTATATAAAGGAGGCCAAAGTGATGAATTACATAATGATGTACATACTTCCCTTGTTTTTCTCCAGTCCCTTATTTTTGTTTGCCTAGATTAAGTTTGTTTTAAACAGCAATTCCAATTTCAGTTTCATTGAGCTGTTCATATGGCAACTGAAGACCCTTTCCTTATTTGATAACTGTGAATTTATAATCTTTAATAGGCTATAAAAAGCTTAAATTTTCACTCTAAGAAGCCTTCAGTACTGTCAGAAATAATTAAGGAGTAGGAATGTCTTGCCCATTTGAATGTCATTTGTCTTGATAGTTGCTTTCTGGCGATAGTTAAGATTAATATGAATTCTGATATAGTGTGCATATACCTCTATTTTCATAATTCATTTCTGGACAGTGATTCTCCTAAATACATTACCATATGCTTATTGTTGGCTTTCATTGTAGGCCCTGTATATAGCATAAGCAATCAAAACTCAGGAAAGAGGAAGCAAAAAAAGAGATCCAAGTTGTATTCTTTGATAAGGAAAGTTTTATGTCATCATGCATGACAATTCTGAAGTAGTTTGAGTGTTAATTCAGTATATTACTACTTGGAATCTAGACTCTCTCCTCTCCCCCAGGGATGCCTCGTTCCTTTCCAGATGTGCTGATCACTGTAGGGGTGGTAGGGAGGACCGAAAGTGGCAGGAGCAAGTTTGTGCATCCATATGTGGCAATAAGAAAGCACAGACTTCTTTTATCATAATAACTCTGGACTTTTTGTTCAGCAGTCTTGAACACTCATTTCTTGGGTTTTGTTTGGGGATTTTGCTTAAGTAGGACTTGGAGTACCAAAAATGGAATACAGCACTTATTTCAAAAAAAGAGCAAAAATAAGAAATCCAACCAGATATGGGCCACAATGCAAGATAATACTAATGGCTTATTCTAGATATTGTGCTCCACTTTTTTCCTCCCTCTTACTTCTCCTAAGATGTTTGGAAATGTTCTTCACCCTGATCCATATTCGGCAAGTGTAAGGCAACATATTTATCAGGTATTTTTAAAAAATAATTTGCAACCAGATGACAAAAAGGAGCCAGCAAGGGACATAATATTGCCACTTAGTTCATCAAAAGGCTTTTAACTGATGCAAGTAGAAGACATTTAGATCTTTTTTATGATGTTGGAAAATACCTGCACATGATTTGACTTTCCTAGATGGCTATTCATATGTTAAATGCATTACTTAATATTTGGAGTTATTCTACTATTCTTAAAGTATAATTTATTTAATTGCATGCCCATCAGATCCTGTATGTGTATCTGAAAGTGCTTTTCAACAAATTAGACTTTAATTGTATTTCTCAGATAGCAGTTAAAGTAACAGATCTTGTCTTTACATCCATATTGGAATCTAATATGGATTTATTAAATTGAGACGCTTTTGTAAAACGTCTTTGTCTTATTAATTGTGCTGTTCCCTTGGATATGAAATATATGCAGTGCTCATCAGAGCTAAATGGTGGTGTGAACCTAAGTAGAAATATGTTAAGATATAAAACTGTACATATGCTTTTTATTAGTGAATGAAACCAAGCCCTCATTTGTTTACCCTTGTAGAAGAAGATAACAAATGGAGAGGTGCATTTCTATCCATCTTACTAAGGTAAGTCATGTATCATTCCTCCCACATAAACCTGTCTTCTCTTTTTTTGCCTCATATTAAGCTGCATATGTTTTCGAAAAGAAAGTTGGACTTCTTTTTTCCTCTGTTCTATATTCATGCTTGGTAAACCTTTCACTTTTAAAAATCTATTTTCTTGTATGATGTCTGTAATGCCATTTGCATTCCAGTTTTCGTAGTGGGGCTGCTACAGGGGTGGTTTCTGTGAGAAGCTGCCAGAAGCTTCCCCCATGTCCGGCAGAGCCAGCCGGCTCCAGGACAGACATTCTGCTGGCCAAGGCTGGACAAATCAGAAATGATAGCAGTGCCTCTGTGGAAAAAAAAGGAGGGAAAGAAGGAAAAAGAAAAAAAGGTTTTATTCTGCAGTTGTAATTGCAGCCAGAGATGAGCAGGGTGAGAATATGTGAGAGGAAGAGCTCTGCAGACACCAAGGTCAGTGCAGAAGGAGGCAGAGGAGATGTTCCAGTTGCTGGAGCTGGGGTTCCTCTGCAGACCACGGTGAGGCAGCTGTGCCCCTGCAGTCCATGGAGGTCCATGGGGATGCAAAGATCCAGCTGCATCCCATGGAGGAGCACACGCTGAAGCAGGTGGATGCCTGAGAAGAATCTGTGAACCAGTGGGAGTCCCATGCTGGAGCAGGGTCCTGGCAGGGGCCTGCAGACCCGTGAACAAAGGAGCCCACACTGGAGCAGGTTTGCTGGTGGAACTTGTGACCCTGTGGGGGACCCACACTGGAGCAGGCTGTGCCTGTATGACTACCCCATGGAAGAGGGACCCACGTTGCAGCAGTTTAGGGAACACTGTTGCACATGGGATGGACTCACACTGGAGAAGTTCAAGGAGAGCTGCCTCCTGTGGGAGCAACCCCACACTGGAGCAGGGGAGCGACTCCTCTCCCTGAGCAGCAGCAGAAACAACATGTGATGAACTGACCATGACCCCCATTCCTCATCTCTCTGAACCACTGAGGGGAGGAGGTAGAGCATGGGGAGGATGGAGGAATGGGGGAGAGGTGTTTTTTAAGGTTTGTTTCAGTTCTCATTATCCTGCTCTGATTTTGTTAGCAATAAATTCAATTAACATCTCAAATTCATGTCTGTTTTGCCCATGACAATAATCACTGAGTGATCTCTCCCCATCCTTATCTCAACCCATCAGCCCTTCCCTGTATTTCTCTCCCCTGTCCATCTGTGTAGAGGAGAGAGTGGCTCTGGTGGGTGCTTGGCATCTGGCCAGCATAAAACCATTACACCCAGTAATTGCTTTGATGGCTTTAAGTGTTGCTGAATCAGTATTAGTACATTAAAGTTATTTATTCAGATTTACTGTGTTAGTAACTTTTCAAAGAATAACTATGCTATTTAAACCAGCCCATTAAGGGGTCTTTTTCATATTATCAGTAGTGAGGGTACTCCCTCCTTTTCCCTTTTGTGATTTTGTAAGTACTTTTCTGCTTTTGTACCAGTAGCTACTTCATTTGTCACTGTTGAATAGAAAAACTGTCTAGTTTTAGTAAAGGGCCTTTATAACAGCTTGAGCGTAAATATTTTGATGGCTAATGGTTTTCAAGGAAATGAGAATGTTTTAAATTCACTGCTAGGAATGAGCTTATAGCTCTCTACCCTTGGGAACTTAATACTTTATTGATATTTTGTAAAGTTTTAAAAAGTGGTTTTATTGAACAATACTAAACAATGTAGCTTTTTGTCATTTAGTTGCAAAACCTTAATGCCTTCCAAATATTAACTATTTGAATATTCATTAAAGTCATCAAAACCTCATCTTTGTATCGACTGATCTAGTGAAGTGTTCACTGGTTTTTGTTCCTTCACTGCCCTATATAGTAAAATAGTTGTGTTCACTTGAACAACTCAATGTACTTTACATTCTATTCACTTTCAGGAGCAGCATTAAGACATTTATAAATGCAGCTGTAAGACTTCTGCTTTTCTTATGTTTTCAGTTGGGCCTAAGAATACTGGAAAACAGTAAAAAATGCAGGAGTGGTTTTTAAAATGTGTTCATGCTCATGATACCTCTATGAAAACTGTCCTTGCCTCCTCTGCAAGCACAGGAGTTTCTAAAAGGGGATATAACCACTGTAGTCAGTCTTAGGCAGTGCCTGTGGCTATTTGCAAATGCCTCCTGGTTTTCTCTATGGAGTGAATATAAAAGGAGCTGTTGTGCTTTAAGTTTTTTATACTACTACCTCTGCTTTGCCCTCTCAGACCTGAGGCAAAGGTGTAAGGTGGTACACCACGTTCTGATGCTACATGCCACAAGATTGTCATTGTGTTTGCCTGAACTTTATCAGGGTTTTTTGGCATTTGTAATGTGCAGCTGTCTGTAGGGACCATGGTAAAGGGAAGGGTAAAATCCAAATTTAAGAAAGTGAGATAACAAGGCTGTGTGATTGTGGGTGTTTAAAACTCATTGCATAGCCAAATAAACACTCAAAACCTAAGAAATGTCGTCATTTTCTGCCCTCTTTTGTAACCTGGCTGAGGGAATGAGACAGATAGCTTGCCATGGCATGCTTTGAAGGAGTCAATTTAAATCCTAAAAGTATGGGGCAGCGCAGAGGTCTTGTCAACACCTGTCAATACTGCTGTGGATCATTCTAGTTGTGGCTGCTACTATTAACCACAAGATGGTGCAATAAAATGAATTGCAACTTTTACATACTCTTGCTTCCAAGTCAGTAATGCAGGAATATTTATCCATCTGTCATGTGGAAAAAAAATGCAAAAGAAAGTTTAGTCTAGAGGGAGTAATATGCTCTTTTTAAAAATTTTCTGAGTGGTGCTTAGATGTTTCTTTCATTGCAAAGTGATTAAACAGAATAGCAAAATTACTAAACTAAATAGTGGATTATTTAAGCATTGAATGTTATTGGTCTTGAACACTGTTCCTTTTATATATGCAGTGTGTGCAAAGAAATATTTAAAATTAAAATGAAAAAGATTTACCCATGATTAAAGTGTGATTGTGATACAGAAACTTTTTTCTTCTGGATCTTTATGGGCTTGGTAATTTTTGTATTTGACGTGAACAGAACAGTTGTTTACTGTGTATTTCCCTTATGATTTGCACTTTATTATAAATGGATATATGCCAACCTGAAACCAAGACAGCTGATTCTGGGCCCCTCTTGCAGTACCACCTGAGGATGAATGAACAGTAATGCATGATCCCAGTGGTAGTCTTCAGTAGTTTTACTACTAGAATAATGTTAGGAAGAACCCCTAGTATCCTCCTTTTTCTCTTTTCTTCCTTGAGTAGGAGATGTGTTCCCTTTCACTCTGAAAATGTGTTATTCAGGTTGTGATCGAGGCAAAGTATCAGACCCCCCAATGCTATTGATCTTAGACACTGTTTGAAATCCTCTGCAGATAACCCCAGAAGCCTGCATGCATTTTCTTTTTTGGGCTCCGTATCTCTCTTGGGTGTTCTCAGTGAAGACAGGGAAGTTCAGAGATAGATGTCAGCACCTGTATTTTTGCACAGTTCACAAGAGAGATTCTAACTCTTACTTGGGTGGGTCAGTTCGGAGAAGAATACTCTTCACTTGAAGTTTTAGCCGACTGGCATCTGCAAAACTCATGGCAGCTATGCCAGAAAAGTGTCCTTGGCACTGAGCAGAGATTAAGCACTCTTGCTTCCCTCCTGCCAGACTCCCACTCCAGCACTGCAGACTGGCACTGTCTCTGTACCAGAGCCAGGCAAAGGTGTGTGTCAGATGACTGTGGAACCTGATATTGGTGGGGGAAGAAGTGAAGATGTTTATCTTGACAACAGTTAGAGGTCCCTTCATGTAAGAGTGGTTGGTAGAGTTGGTGCAGTCTCCAGATCAGCTCCTGCATGACACGCTCTCCTCAAGCTGTGTTTGCACACTCAAGCTAGTTTGCTAACCAGCTGAGTGCTGTGGTTCATGGTGATAATCCTTTAATTCTCTGCATCAGCAGTGGAGTCTTACCACAACCTGGTTGTTCCTTCTTGCAGGAAGCAACCCTACAAGCCTGATCAGTCTCTCTGAGAAAAGCTCCAAGAAATATCTTTGATGCCTAGGAAACATCAGCTATCTCAAAGTAGTTTATTTTTTCACAGAGAAGAGATGTTGACAGGTAGAGTCGCCTTTGTAAATGAGACTCTTGGAAATCCTTTTACCTACCATTATTATACCAACACTGTAGGTAACTTCATGGGGCACCATCTGCAAAGCTTTGGTGCTGTTGAGCAGAGCTTCCTCTATTGTTTTTCTTTGTGATTCCCTATCTCATAGAAGGAGTGAGCATCAACTGATCTCTGAAGAGTGGAATATGAATTCACAGAGCACTTACTTGTTTGTTAGGACTACTTATATTCTTTTGAGAGTTAACCTCTTTGGCTGTAGTGTTCTTAAAGCATTAAGACTTACTTGACTGCCTTACATGATCTCTCCACATTGGAACAATTCTTGTGAGGTAAGAGAAATTATTAACTCCTAGTATTCCTAATCAATCCAGCAAGATCTTATGATGGTGTTAGATACCTTTTTGGCAAAATGTGAAGTAAATTGAAACTGGATTTTTTTTTTAATGCATAAAAGTGATGTTTTCTTGATATTCTGTTGGTTGTTTTGTGGATATAAATATATTTTTTTAAGACTGGCTTTAATGCTACTGATTATATGGTTTTGTCAAGGAAATAGGTGCATAATTTGCCCTGTTTTCTATAATGATGCCTAAATATTCCATTCTGTTGTGACCAGAGAAGAGTGTTCTACTGTTGTAGCCAACTGAATTTACTGTTCTTTTTTTACCTTTTTTCCCCTGGCAGTTTTCATTGCAGTATAGAAGTATGTATTTTTCTATGGTGTGCAGTTTTTTATTATTTTTTGTGTTTGTACTGAGGTATCTGAGTTTGACAGAGGCATGGCTGCCTGAAGTAATTTTCGTCTGTTGTCATGCCCATGGTACATCCATTTTTAGACTGTCTTAGTTGATGTGTCAGCCTGAAAGATGTTACAACCATGGTGACTGATCCCCCCTGCCTCATGGTTGCTACAACATGAAAGTAGACTGATCTGATGTCAAGGTTATTTCTTTGGGGTAAGCACCTGTGGAGACTATCCTGATTTCTGACAGGTAGATATCAAGAACAGAATCTTTTTCTCCAGAGGGAACCTTTCTGTGGATCTGAAAAAAAATACGAGAAACCACTTCTTTCAGCTGTCTTGCTAGAGGAAACCCCTGAGGAGATGGGTAATTGGATATAAGAAACCTCAGAAGGCATTTCAGCCTTATATGCTTGTTTTTAGCAGGGCAAACTTGATAAAAGAAAGGAAAACAATTTCCAAAGGGCCGAGGGTTTGGGTAGCTGTGGAGCTGTGGCATGGTTCTTCAAACTCCTTTGAAACCTGCCTCAGGTAGGAAGCACTTTGTCCCTTTCAGTCTCTGTGCTTCTGCAAGTGTTTCAAAGAAGATGCATTTGAGAGTGGGAAGGAACCTTCCAGTTCAACCTTGCCTCACAGCAGGCTGGCAGCTCCCTGTTGATTCCAGAAGTGGATGTGGAGCCCCAAGGTCTGTGAGGAGGAAGCGGTCCCCTCAGAAATCAGCTCCTACACACTGTGCAGCGTGCCACAAACTCACAGTGACGGAATTGCATGGCATCCCACCGGTGCCTGGGGTTACCCAGCCGGCTACACCATACCTGCATGTCCTAGCTAGGTAGCTAAGCTGCCTCCTTACTGCCAGAGAGTTGGGTTTTACTGGGAAGCACAATAAATTGGTGTAGAGCTACAGAGGACTCGGTAGAAAAATGAGGGAAATTTTAGACTGCTTTGAGTTCAGAGCAGATGATTAGTGTTTATTTTATCTGTTACAATTGCTAAATGGAAACTAAACTTGTATTTGCCAACCATGAGCCACGTATCAAAGACTTGCACAGCATGAGAAAGTAATGCATAAACATATGATGTCTTTTAGCTTTAACAAGACATCTTGTAATTAGGTTTATGTAAATGTATGATGTCTTTTAGCCTTAACAGGACACTCGGTAATTAGATTTATGTAAATGTATGATGTCTTTTAGCCTTAACAGGACACTCGGTAATTAGATTTATGTAAATGTATGATGTCTTTTAGCCTTAACAGGACACTCGGTAATTAGATTTATGTAAATGTATGATGTCTTTTAGCCTTAACAGGACACTCGGTAATTAGATTTATGTAAATGTATGATGTCTTTTAGCCTTAACAGGACACTCGGTAATTAGATTTATGTAAAAGAGAAGAAACACAGGTTTTGTCTTTTGGTGTTTGAGCAAGGTTTTCTAAACAACTGTGCTGCCAGTATACTAATTAATCATTTCCATGCTGGAGAGGGATCATCAAGGAATGACCTATAGCTTTGAAACTTCCTGGGACTACCACTTGTATATGTTGCTGAATAATTAAAACTTTAAATCAGCATTTTCTTTCAATTGCTGAGTTGTGTGGCTTTGATCAAACTTTGTGAATGCAGACTGACTTGCAAAGTTAATAATGTACTACTGCTGCTTTATTGCAACATCTGTACTTGTCTGACTATAACTAGAGAGATGCCAACACATTAACTCAATACACTTTCTACCTGAAATATCAACTTAATTAGGATCATTTATCAAAATGACACTTGTTTCATAAGGCCAAATCAAATTGATTACTGTTGTTTCTGCTGCACTTGTGCCAGCGTTAAGAGCAATACTTTCAGAAACAAAGGTGTACAAATAAATATCTTGCATTGCATGAAAAGGTACTACTAGAGGAAGAACATTTTAAGAGTATTGAAATCTATAAAAGAAAATACAAAAATCAAATCGATGCAGTTGCTTTGTCTTTGTGATCATCTTCTCTGAACAGTTTGCCCTCATACAAGAGGGAATAGCAAGGAAAAGTTGTCACAATTTTATAGATGGGGATTTGAGGCTCAGACTTCAAAATGTGTTTACTCACCTTAAAGGCTTTTGATGAGACCAGGAGTTAAGTATATATTTATCTTCCAAGTTTCTGGATTAAAGTGACCTGAAGAGCAACTGAAGTCAAACTAAGTATTTCATGTATGGGAAAGTGGTAGTCAAAACTCAAAACCATTTACAATTCAAAGATCTAAAGTGCTAATTTATTGTACAATGGGGTATTTTCCTAGAGTTTTAATGAAGGCTGTACTTAATAGGCATGTTTCTTAAAATGCAGTTCTGTTTGGATCCTCTTCTAGATGTTCTAATGTCATCAAGTTTGAGCTCTGTGCTCAAAACCATATCAACGGTATTGTCTGACACCATCTGTGACCTGACTTACATATAGCTTGGCTTGTATGTTTAAGGTCATAAAGTTGTACTGACCTTACCAGCCCTCCAGTTCCCTTGGTAAATCTGAATTTGAACTGTAAAAAGTGGATAGGATCAGCTGGGGGAACCTGAGTAAGTAAATCTGACAAAAACTCAGCTAACAGAGAAAGCAGAACATTGCCATTTTGAGTAACGTAATGTTTTCTCTTAAAAAATGAGAAGTTCAGAGGTGGGATTGAGTCACCTGACTTTTGCACATCAAGTTTTGGTGGAAGTATGGAAAGAAATTTAAGTGCCATCCACATGACCTCTAGTGAGCTCTTGAAATGGAATATTCACAAGTTACACAGGGGAAGAATGGCTCAGAGAAGAGGAATGCAAGTTCAGTCCAAAATTTGTTTGCAAACTATACCCAAAACAGTTTTCAGAATTCCACTTTTGCAGGGAAGCACTGGGTAGTTCTGAGGCTGATCTGTCTGAAGACATCAGTAAGTTTGTTAATTATATGGATGTTTGTGAGAGCATCTGCTGGGATGAAGGGGTGGTTTCAGAATTTCAAGGGAGCTTGATAGTTTGGAGAAGTGGTCCTGTGCACCCTCAACTTCCATACCTGTGTGGCAGTACAAAGAGCAGAAAAGGCCTTGGCTCTGTGTTAGCCCAGCTCACCAAGAACAAAAACATCTCTATATTATCAAGCTTGTGTTCAGCACAAATCTAAAACACAGCCCCTTACCGGCTACTGTGAGGAAAATTAACTCTACCCCAGCTGCAAGCAGCACAAGCTACAGCTGATCACTATTTGATGATATCAAGCTCTTTTGATGAAAGTCAAATTATATTGGTCTGTCTAAAAAGGATCATCATCTGCAGGCATATGGCAGGAGTAGTTAAGGTTTTGCTCTGTTCAGCCTTGCTAAACCCTCTGAATTACTCTGCTCCATTTTGGGTACTGTAAGAGAGAGGAACCAGGTAAACGCAATACAGAAGAAAGAAATAAGAATACTCAGGGTCTGGAGTATGTGATTTCCAAAGGAGAAACAAAGAGACAGCATAATTTATCCTAACCTATAGCAATTAATATATTTATATAAACTTAAGTACCTACTTTTATACTCTTTTTTTTCCCTCTAAGCCATTTTTTTAATGCTTAGCTGGTGAGTAGTTTCAAGAGCTTACAGAGCTGCTGTTGACGACATTGGTAAGGAAAAGTTATGAGTCTCGAGTCCCACCTCTGAAATTGACTCTTTCATATCACTGAACTTCTCATCTTTAAAGAGGAAATGTTATTCAGAAAAATGTGTAAAGTATGTGACTTCCAGAGGAGAAGTGAAGAGTAGATGTAGTTTATTCCAGCCTGTAAAAATAGAACTGAGAACCAATGTGTTAATATTGCTGTGGAGAGAGGAAAAAACTCCAATTGTCTTTAAAAGACCTGGCAAGAAGTAAAACCAGGAAATGGCAGTAAAACTTGTTTTTCTTTTTCCTCTTAAGCTTTGGCAGACCCTTAACAGCAATAGAAGTCAACCCCTGGGTTGTTTTGGCCAAAAGTTTGTTTCCGGTGTCTGGGGGCTTCAGGAACAAAATAGAAAATGCATTTATTATGATCAATAGATCTATTTGTCTGATATTTGAATTTTATTTGACCTTCATGACCTAGGCTACTGCTTTTTGGAGCATGCACACAGTCACTTTGGAACAAATGCTAAACTGTGTAAAAATAAAATCATACTCAAGAGAAGCAAGCAGCCTTGGTTTTGACATCTTTAAGTTTTCAATGAGTCGTGAAGATTAATTTCATTTATATCAGTGGAATCTCAAATACAGAGATTGAGCATATCAGATTTACACAGTACTACTTTTTCTACTTTCATGTTTCTACACATAAAGAAAGTTCTCAGTAGAGCGAACAGTTTTCTCTTGAAATGATGAAAAAAGCAAGCACTAAACACCCTTGTGTTCAGTCTTTGTTTTATGTTGGTGACATTGCAATATGCCATAATTATTTTTCATACTAAAAGAAGAGAAAGTTGTTGCTACATTGGTTTTGCAACTGAAATTGAAAATACGCTTTGTTCTGGCTTATTTATTTTTAATTCTTTCTCTTCAGTTCTTTTTGCCCCTAGCAAAATACCACTTCACTCTAGCAAACTATTAAAAGAAGCAATATCCATGCTGCTTGTTTGGCCCATTCCATCAATGCACGAATCTGCAACAAAACCATCAGAAGAGACTTTTCTATTGCACTCACGTCACTTACTGAATTGCTCTGTTGATAATTTTTCTGCACTGATGTCTTGTTTACCAGTTGGTTTTGCCTTATTATGGAGAAGCTTAGCCCTTTGTTTGTTGTGCTCTTTTCACATTTAGTGGCTGAATTGTCCCTTGTATCAATTACTGGAGCATATCCAAAGAAGGGCAGCAAAGCTGGTGAAGGATCTAGAGCAGAAATCCTATGAGGAACAGCTGAGGGACCTGGAGTTGTTTGGCCTGGAGAAAAGGAGGCTCAGAGGAGACCTTACTGCTCTCTAAAACTACCTGAATGGAGGTTGTAGCAAGGTGGGGGGTTGATCTCTTCTCCCAGGAGACATTTTAGGGGGTGGGCAGAGGGAAGAGAGCCTCTAGCCTGTCAAAATAAGCGCTGCTCACTAAAACCTGAGTTAACAAGAATGCCAGCATGGTATTAGATCTTTCTTTTATTACTAAGTCCTGATACATATCTGTAGTAAATATTTTACCTTACTTGCAAGCTAGGATTATGGGCCCATCCCTGATATTGCAAAGGTTGAGGACAATAGGCAGGGCTGTTATGAGTATATATGAGATTAATAAAAGTTCAAATTTGTCTGACAGAGATGCCGCTTTGTATGGGAGGGGATGAACTGGCAATCACTTATCATTTTGGTAAAAGATTAAAACAGTTCAGTCATATCAACACCTTGAAACAGAAAATCTAGTGGTATGTGTTTACTGTAATATCCCATCGAAAGAAGAAATTTCTATTGTAACTAAAGCCATCATGCCTGGAGTGACAGATACAGGGATAATTCACTTCCCATGACTGTAACTGCTGTACTAAAAATTCCAAGTGAAATTAATGCAGTAGAGGAGTAGCTGTGATGGTATTCATTACTACTATGTAAAAAAGTTCATTCAGATTTTATGTAGATGAAACTTGCCTGATGTTATTGGAACAGAAAGATAAAAGCTTGGTTTTGAATGGACTCTAATTTGAGAGGAACCTTGGGCTTGCTCTGTTAGACCTGTCTACAGAATGTGTTTCACTGGAAAAAACTAGATTGAAAGCATAAGTCTTTGCTCTTAACAAGTAAAAATTGAAGAGGTAACACTGTGGTCCCTTCCAATGTGACCCATTCTCGATCAGGTTAGCTTGAAGGAAGATGAACAGCACATGCTCTTTGCTGGTTTGTGCCTGAAGTGTGGTAATCCAGGGCTTTGGTTCTGCTTGTAGATCTACTGGTATCTTTTGGTGGGTATGTAGTCAGTGAGCTCAAAATCAAGTTTGAAAATGGTGTGAGTTTTATTTAACAACAATAACAACAAAAGGAAAGAAAAAAGGAGGGGATGGGATGCAAGTCAACTCAGATGATTTATTACCACATGAAAAAGAAGTAAAGTTGCAAAGTAGAACTGAGTTGACACAGGTTGTTAAGGAACAGTGAAATTGTCTTGTGTCTCTAAAATTCTCTGGTGACACCAAAAGAACTTGATATTAACTTCAGGAACAAACTATCTAAGCTTCTTAATCTAATAAGGCTGCCCTATATATAAAATATTTTTAAATAATTACAAGTATTTTTACTTGGAATAATTAGTTAAATTTGTATCTTAAATAAATTATTATTTAAGGTGTCTCTCTGGATTGTTGTTGCTCAAATGAAGTACCTGATGGAACTTGCCTGACACCTTAAGTCTGTTCTGGACTCTGTTGACCAATACTTGTCTGTCCTTTTTGTTTGTTTGTTTGTTTGTTTTTGGGTTTTGGGGGTTTTTGTTGTTTTTTTTGTTTGCCTTTTTTTAACACACATTAAGAATGGGTTTTGTAATTGAGAAAAAAACATAGGTGATTTTTCAATTTAGTAGTATTTATTGTTTTATGTTTTTTCAACTGTACATATCCATGTGTCTGTGGGTTTCCATTCCTCTCACTGTTGCCACGCTATAGCCACCTAAAGGGAGAGAAGGCAGTGGGAGTTAGTTGCAAGTTACAGGTGTTTCATATGGAAACTTTTGAAAAGTGCATTTATTGCCAATGAAAGATGCTGCTCTTCTGCCAAAAGCTGATCCCTTTGAGTGTTTCCTGATGCTTCATTCTTGCCTTCTGCAGGAGATGTCAGTTAATGGCTGAATGTGGGTGTTGGGGTTGTTCATTGCCTCTAGAAAGGGTTATCATATGAAGCTGTCATAATCCAAGGCAAAATGGACAGCAAGCTGCCACTTCTTAGACTTGCACAAAACTGTGGAGGCAGAAGGGGTCCACTCCAGGGTACTGGGGGAGCTGGTGGAAGTGCTGACTCAGCCACTTTCTGTCATATACCATCAGTTCTGGCTAACTGGAGAGGTCCCAGCTGACTGGAGGTAAGCAAATGTGACACCCCTATGCAAGAAGGGCTGGAAGGAGCATCTGGGGAGCTGCAGGCCTGTCAGCCTGGCCTTGGTGCCAGGGAGGACCGTGGAGCAGATGATCTTGAGTCCCATCACGCCTCGTGTGTGGGGCAGCCAAGGGATCAGGCCCAGCTAACATGGGTTCATAAAAGGCAGGTCCTGCTTGACCAGCCTGATCTTCTTCCACAACAAGACAATCCACTTAGTGGATGAGGGAAAGGCTCTGGATGTTGTTCATGTGGACTGTGGTGAAGCCTCTGACACTGTTTCCCAGAGCATTCTCCTGGAGACACTGGCTTGGACAGGTGCACTCTTTGCTGGGTAAGAACTGACCAGGTGGCTGGGCCCAGAGAGTTGTGGTGATTGGAGTTAGAGCCAGCTGGTGGCCGGTCACCAGTGTGTCCCCAGGGCTCAGTTTTGGGGCCAGTCCTGTTTAATATGCTTATTGATGCTCTGGGTGAGGGAATGGGCTGCACCCTCAGTCAGCTTGCAGGTGACACAAAGCTGGGTGGCAGTGCTGTGTGTGCTTTAGGATACAGTATAGAATTTATCCAAGTCAGCTCCAGGAATTGCCTTTCACTAGTTGTTAGTTTTTGGGGATACAGCTTGGAAAACTAAGACCTGTCATCTGTTGTTTGATGTGCTGGCCCTTGCTTTTTGTTTCAAGTGCTGAACTTCCACTCGATGGCGATGAAAAGCATAGGAATGTAGTTAAAGCTTACTTTAAAGGAAACACAGCTTCCCTCCCCTCAGAACTCAAGCCAGAAAACCCTGCCAACTAACCCTACTTCACAATTTATTAATTTTTGTGTACAGTTTTGAGGTTACCTTCCTACCTGGATATTTCTTGAGTATTTTTAAACTGGTAGAAAGCATGTGTTTGTGCATAAATGGATGTCAGATATGGGAAGTCAGAGCACCAAGGAGAGGCTGTTGTCTTTCTCTTAAAATGTGATAGTCTCTTTGAACATTTCTTCCTGAGAGAAAAGGAGAATGAGGTAGAAATATAGTTATGAAATGGGTAGCAAATTAAATATATTCCTTTATTTTTGCTTGCAGAAAGGGTGCCAGATTATCCTTCCTCCCTTAACACCTGGATACTAGAGCAGTGTGATAGCTTTTGGAATGACAACCCAATTCATAAGGAGTTTCAGGTACTTAATCAGTCTTTCAGAAATAATTTATCTAAATTTAAAGTTTATGGTAATTAAATTTAGGATTTCTTCTATTTAGCTTTGTAAAGTAAACAACTATATACAAGTTCAAGTAATCAGTCACAAAAATGAGAGTGTTATACTAGTTTTTCAGCTACAAGTGAGTTTTAACTCTTTATGAAGGATGAATGAGCTTTTATTGATGGGAGCCTCATTCTTACACTTCCATCAAAAAGCAAAGTGTTTGGGGTTTTATCATGTATCTCGCTTCCCAGCCAGAAGCAGGTGAGTTATGAAGTTTCTGTGTTTCATCTGTCTTGCCAAACATGGAAAACTTACAGATAGCCCAGAGATCTGCACAGTTAGGTAAGCACTTACTGCTGGGTAAATTCAGAAGACCCGTTTGCTAATGAGAGAGAGGAGAGATTGCTGTGCATCTTCCTAGGGATTAGTTTTCTTCTGCTGGAGCATTTTTCCATTCAGCCTGGACCATGAGAGAAATGTCAGCATTGTAGTGTGGATACCAGCTAGACAAGAAGACAGCTCGCTGAGGGCAAATTATTTTTCTGGACCATAAAATAAAAATTATAGGTATGTAAGTACCAAAATGTATTCCAGCAATGTGTTTGATTTCATACCTTGGGGTTTATTTTTACAATATCATAATTCCCATTAAAATTTTTCATTTTTACCTTTCTTTTGGAAGCATCAGTGCTTTGGACCTTTCTATTTCTTCCAGGTACAGAAAAATACTACTTATAATAAAATATGTAGGAACTTGATGTGTTTGGAGACTTTGTTTTTGTCAAGCTTGTCACTGAGCTCAGAAGTTAGTGGAAGTGGTTATCAGTCAGTAGTTTTGGATTTTTTTTCCTTCTGTAGGGAGCCAGATTGTAGTAATTTTAAAATAAATCATAAGGATATCTATATGATAAGGATATCTATATGATATTTGATATGTAAAAAAATGTATGTGCATTTTTTGTATAACATGGCAAAATCCAGAAGAAAGATGACCCTGGTAAGTGAAGAAATATGTTAATAGGTTAGGAATAATTGAGGATAACTGGGGTTGAAGAAGTGGAGGCTGTTAAAGGGAGTCTTCCAGAATTATTTGTTTGTATTAAATTCAGTTCAATTCTGAACTGGCTATAAGACAACGTTATTAAACAGAAATGTTTTGAGAATTTCTGTTTTAGGAATGTGGTCATTTGTTCCAACTTGGAATTCATTTGGGGACTTGTGCTGCCTCAACTCAAAATTGCTATAGATTTTTCCTAAATAGGATTGATTGAGTTTCTTTCTTGGTTTTAATACTGTATTTCTATCCCTTAATGATCTGCTCAAGAATACTTTGTGTTTTTAAGCATAGGCAGAAATAGCAAGGCTCAAGGCAAAGTTTAATAAAGTTGCCTTTGCGTTTTGTTAACCTTTTAGTTATCTGATTTATGACTGGATATACTGTCAAGCTGAACACCTCATAATGGCCAAGCCATTAGTTCCAGTTATTGTTCTGTGTCTTGTTACAGCACAGCAACATTTAGTAACTTGAAAATGATCAGTGTTCAAAACAGCAGCCTAATTAACTCCAGCAGAGCACTAGGAACAGCACTAGAGAACCAGTCGCTTTTAAACGGCTATGAAAAGTTGCTGAAAATAAGGCTTGATTAAAACTAGAACATTGTTTGTGGCTGGGATGTACAAATGAAGGAGTGGAAGTTGAGGCTGTCAAATGGCTTTGGAGCCAAGGAGAAAAGTTGCTGAGGAAAGCTTAAAGGAGAGAGCCATGCGAAGGAGGGCAGAATTCCAGGTGCTGGTGCAGAGGGTTTTTTGTAGTTGCTTTGCAGTAATACTGGATTTCTGTTGGCTGTCAAGTTTGTTTCTGAATAGGAAGAAGGAAGTCCAATTTAGGGCTACTTTCAAGTGTTGTACAGAAATCTTTTTTAAAAAAGGCTGAAATTACTGAACACTGTAATACTTCTTTGGCTGAATAGTCAAATCTGGTAAAGTCTGTCAAGAATATCTTCTGTTAAACCATACTGGTTGAAGTCTGGGATTCGTGTTGGTGGTTAACAGTGTAGTGACTACTGGTGAAATTTCTGCTGACATAAACTTCTCATTTAAATAAAATACTAATAACTTTGAAGAAAGTTAAAAATAGGTCTCCTCTGCCTCTGAAGTTGTTGATGATTAAGGATTTTGTAATGCTAGGAGTAATTGCTTTAATTAGCTATTAAACAGGTTTCAGGGTCAATGTGAGAACAAGTTTCTCTCTTTCATTTGATTTAGTAGGAGCAGGTAATGATTATTTTTTTTTATTATCTTTACTCTCTTCTTTAGAATTATTTACTTAGCACATGGAAGGCAACAGATATTTGCTATTATAAAATCAATTTCATGCCTGACTAAACTATCTCTTCCACCTCTGTCATTACTCTTGGTGCTCGGGGTGTTATCTTAGGCTTATTTGTGTTTATACAACTGGATTGCAGTGGGCCTTTGCAATAATTATTTGGGGATTCTGGACCCTGCAGCAACAAACAAAAAATTGTTCAAAATAACAGATGTGCAAGTATGCTTGCACATGATTGTCATATTCCTTCCCTATAGAAAAATGACTACTTAATTTTGGGTAGTGTATAAAGCACATAGATGCTAAATAATTTCAGCTACACATTTCCCTTTAAATAGAGGAAAAAACAGCTCAGAAGAGAAAGGAAAAATATTCTTATAGAAACTCCTGTTTAGTTGAGTGAAACTTGTAAGTAAACATCTGCAAAGCAAGATCGGACAACTAAAATGTTGACATTTAGTGGTTACCATGTTCCCTACATTTGTAATCTGTATCTTCTGTGTTCATATTTTTTTATTTTGAGCTGGTGAGTCCAGTAATTGAATAGATTGCAGAGCAGCTTTTGAACTCAAAATAACTTCTCAAAGAGTATGCACGAAGTTAGCTGTCAGAATGAAACGATGTTTCCTTGTCATTTTTTGGGGGGTGTCCAGCATCTCTAAGTCAATTAAAATGCTGTGGTATATGAAGGAAAAAAAAAAAAAAGAGGTACTGCAAAGGCAGAGAACACATACCTGATTCTCACAATGACAAGCTGTGTGTGTATGTGATTTTGGTGTTGATAAGCTGAATTAGTTTGTTTAAAGTAACTCCAGCAATAGTCAAGTTTATATCCTGAATGACATGGATTTGAAGAGCTGAACTCTTCAAATGCTAGGTCACCTTGTGTAGCACATGAGAAAACTAGGTTTTTCTTTCCATCAAGGTAATGTTCATGATTTGGAATATGGGAATTGTTTTCTTTGTTTTTTCAACAGTCTGAGTGCCTCAGAAATGAACTACTTGCCTGCTGTTTTTTTAACAATTTCTTGAGGGGCAAAGGAAAAGAGTAGCTTGTGTGAGTAGAGTTGCACTGGACCTGGATTCTAGCTACCATTAACATGTAGCTTGTCTCTGGTGAATAAGAAAGGTGATGCAAACAGATCACTATATCTTTCATAGCTGTGAGAGAGGAGGTTCTCCTGCTCTGTTATTTTTTTCTTCCTAGTTTAAGTGTCCTTGATAATATTTTTTATGTAATTTTTTTTTCTCCTGTGAAATACTCAGCATTGGCAGTATTTTCCTGTTGATTAAAAAAAGCAGTTGTGCAATCTGAGCACCAGTGGGTGCACCTGCAGTGCCATGGGTATGTAGGAGACAATATCCTATGTCCGGGAAAATATATAAATGGAGATATCTTTCAGCTCTCAAGTCTGCCAGGCACTCACCCTGCCCTCTGCCCTCTGCAGTGGCAGATGGGCATTGGGCAAGGCACATCCTGTGGCAGTGTGGAGGGTGCCAAGCCAGTACTCCTGAGATTTCTCATCTGTCCTTGCATTAAGAAAAAAGGAGAGGGGAACAGGGACAGGGTTACAGTTGACAAGTACCCCACAGTCCTAGTCCTCCTCGTAGTTATAATCACAAGCCAGTGCCTTTCCTCTGAGATTTCTCATTTCTTATGCCTTTCAGCGCTTTCACAGGAACCAAGATGCTGAGTCTATCCAAGTGGCTTGTTTTATCATTTTTCACGGCTGTGTTTTTCTTGTGTGCTGTGTGCATCAGCAAAGCTGTTAAAATGGAGCTGAGAAAAATGCTGCTTCTTGCAAGCTATTGAAATCAAGTTATAATAAGGAGATGTTGCTTTTGAGCCTTACACTGAGCATTTCAGAACATTAGAAATGTGAAAAATTGAAAAATGAAGTTTGAATTGCCTGAATTGAGTTGGTTTTTACAACTGAGAAACCAATAGCTCTTTCAAAATATTGTTTCATATCTCCTGTTCTATCTTGATCAAAGTCTTAGAGTAAGTCAGCTATAAATAAAAAGCATAAATTTTGATTTTGACACACACCACTGCTGTGTGGTTTCTAACTGTCCTTATGTAGAAGGCATTCCTAAATGACTTAAAGATGTTAAAAGGAGTCTTTTTGAGGATTAGTAATTAAAAAAAAAAACATTCTAACCTGTGCTGTAAAGGAATGAGTCTATATGAGAAGATACTCCTTTCACCACCACATATATGCTTTGGAGGCTTGTCATAGGAACAAGGTACTATTTCAGGAAATAAATCTGATTATTTCTTTTTGATACTGGTTTCATTTGGTTTTCTTACCTGCTTGGGAGAGAAAGTATCTGAGTTGGCTTTTTAAAATTTTTTAAACATTTTTTTTGTTGGTTTGGGTTGGTTTGTTTGTTGTTGCCTTCTTTTGTTGGTTGGTTGGTTGGTTGGTTTCTTCTTTTCTTTTTTTTGATGGGAGTTACGGTTTAGTTTGGTTTGGTTTTGTTTTGGTTTTCTTTTCTTCCTTTTTTTTTTTTTTTCCTTTCATAAAGGAATTACAGTGGCCTGTCCCACATAATTGATGGATGTAGAACTTGTTACTAAGCTCAGGCCAGCACCTGTGTTTGAGGAGATTTGGGTGGGCTGTGCCAGTATAGCAGTAAATAGAGCACATGACGGTGCTCTTTATGGAATTGTGGTGGGACACACTTCTCCAGTGCAGCCAGAAGTGATTCTTTTCTGAAGCACTGGATATGCAGGGGCTGCTGTTTCCCTTTGAGTGACTTTATATGTTTATTTATACACACTCAAGTTGGGAGGAAGCAGCAGTGGGAATAGATATAAATTGCCTAATTTCCTACCAAATTACTTTACTTTCTAAATTAAGCATTAAATGGAAGGAATCTGAAATTAAGTAGAGTAACCTGGTATTGAGATGAAGGGTGGGGGGACCCTAAAAAGGAAAAAAAAAGAATTTATGAAGTCCAAATAGATGGTCTTTCTAGTGACTGTTACTGGGCTTTCTATTTCCCAATTTGAGCCTGCTGCTTTCATCACTGGGGGAAGCAACCAAAGACAGACAGTCATGTAGAGCTTAGACTTAGCAGGAACTAAGTGCTAAAAGTCACTTTCTATAAACTTTGGCATTCCTGGATGTGCCTAAAGGCCTCTGGCTTTTGTTACTATTTAATTTTTGGGCTTGGGGTATCGAGTCTGCATTTAGTTCTGGAGCTCAGTCTTTGTGCAACAGGCTGTCCTTGACTGGTCAGTTTAGATTTCGTGATTGAAAAGACTGAGTGAGACCATGTAGTCTGAAGCTTCTGGGGTGGACACCCAACTGTGAAGAAAAGTTTAAGTTGATCACTCTTAACTGTGATAACCTTGCACCATGGTGGTTATTGTGATGAAGATTTGCCTTGTCTTACTTTAAGCGCTTAATACAAGATCTGGATTTGATATCTGGTTTTGGCTTCATGTAACAGATGGTGACACTTCAATACTGTTCTATACATTATTTTTTGCAATAAATTGGGTCTGGAGAGTACTTTTTTAGCTAAAATTGTGACTCTGAGGACAAATGATACCTCCTCTTGTTCAAGAGCTCTTATCTAGGAAGTCTTGAGATGTGTTCAGCATGGTTTCCTAGGAGTCCTGCTCTTTGTATGGCTTCCCCTTTCTATTGTTGCAGATTCACTTTTTTAAGCCATTTGTGGCAGAGGGAGAAATCTTGGTTTCTGCTCTGGTTAAAATTAATTTAATAGGGAGAAGTAATTAAGTTTCTGGGTGTTATTCAGTGATTCATTAGTTGACAGTGAAATAGGCTATTGATTTTTTTGTTTGTTTGTTTGTTTTAAAGACAGTGACTTGAATTGTAAGATGTAATTTCACCCTATTGGAGTAAATAGCATTTGCTGCCTATATTTCCACACCAGCTGTTCAGGAGTAGAACTGAAATAGCAAGGCAGCTCTACTGTCAGCTGTTCATTATCTGGGGCAAAGTCTGGAACACAACAAAAGAGACTGGAAAAATCCAGATAATTTGCTTATATAAGATGCCATAGAAATCCTGACAAGAGAAATGTCTGCTATCAGCTTGTAGTTTTTGAGCTGTGGTTGAGTTGCACCCAGGGTTTCTTCTGAAGAACAAAACAGCTGTCTCTATTGTGCATTTTAACATCCTGGATTAATGAATATACAGGTCCCTTTTACTTGTGCCACTGCAGGACTAGTACTTAGGTAAGAGATGGCTTGGTGCTGGAGATAAGTGGTATCCAAAGTGGGATGGGTGCTCAGTTCTTTGGGGTGCAGGAAAAAAGCCATTTAAGTGCCACTAAAGAGAAGAAAAGAACTGGTAATCTCACATCTGATTCTTCCTGCATGGACTCCATCAGTCATCTTTGGTGTTCTACCTTTTGGTGGAACTTGAGGCCTAAATGTCAATATAAATTGACCAGAACAATAGTAGTAACCTGTTTGTATATTGACACATTCAATTTAACAGGAGTATTCTCTTCCCTTTCTATCATCCTTTTCTCAGAAGTTCGACCAGTTCATGTGTTGACTGAAGTTTGGAGCCACATGCTCCTTATTTAAAGGAATACAGTCATTAATACAATTAATGATACATTTTTAAGTGTGTAAGGTTACCTAGGGTGGGGCTTTTACATGTTTTTTGGTATAAAGCTTCTTTATCATGTGTCAATTATTAATGAAGTTTGTTGGTAATTACACATTACCTGTAACAGGCAAAAAACCCACCCCACCTAGAATCTGGAATGCCCTCAACTGTTTTAATGCTTGATTTGAACTTTTTTCAAGTATGTCTTGTGTCTTTATGTATTTGGTAAGAGCTCTTTGTTTGCGAGCATGCTTTTGTGTAACTCCCTCTTTGCTGTGACTATTTATTCCTGCCTTTTTGTTATCCCCAGAAGTTAAGGCATATATAACTTCTATCATGCTGATTTTCTTTTGTGTAGCTCAATACTCTGTCTTCAGCAGGAGCTAAGTACCTGACAGTGTTTCTGTAAAAGTTTCAAAAGACTGTTGCTTGTGTGTATTATTAGATAAAAGGAGAGGAGAACTGAGCACATGATAAGTTACTTTTTAAGACTGTGCATTCCAAAGAGAATCAGGTCACTAAAAACTGATGTAAGGCAAAACTGGGTTTTTTTGATT
Organism: Rhipidura dahli; assembly: GCA_013399225.1. Lineage (NCBI taxonomy): Eukaryota > Metazoa > Chordata > Aves > Passeriformes > Rhipiduridae > Rhipidura > Rhipidura dahli. Next base: position 617,628 of record VXAC01003946.1, read on the forward strand.
ACTTTTTTTTTTTTTCTAGAAAGAGTTTCAGCATAGATTTTCTCTGTAAAATGATACCTCTTTTCCTTTCACTTTTCTTTTTTTGTTCCTGACTTCTCACACAATTACTGTGCTGCCTTTGCTATTGTTAGGAGCAAGTGAAAGCTGGTAGGTCTGTGGGTAGAACTAAAATAGGTTTTATTTTTAAAGGAGATGGTGATGTAAGCATCAGGTTATCTCCAAGCAGAAGTCAGAATTAAGTGGGTTTTATGACCTCAATAAAATCTTCACATACAAAAATGATTCCCAAATGAATATGTTAATTGATGTTGCAAGAGTCCTGGAAGTCTTGAGCATTTATTCAGGTGGGTTAAGTTGATTTGACTGATGATGGAGATCACATAGTCCAAAACCTTATTTATTTGTTATCCATAATCCTGGTTTTTAGGCCATCTAAGTAAATTCCACATGCAGATCCTTGCCATCTTGTATATTATATATTCTTGTTTGAAGCAGGTTATAACCAAATGGTTACAGAGTACAAACAATGTGTGGGTAGTGTACATGGACTAAAGCTTAATACAGAAATAATTGTGAGAATTTTACTAAAATTAGTCACTGTTGTTGCTTGCTCTGCATGGAGCTCAGTTGTGTATTTTCATCAAGAATTCCTTATTCTAATAAACAGACAGTCTTTCCTTCAGAGTTGTTTCCATGGGGGTTTTTTGTGAACAACATGACATAAATGAATAACAAAGTATCTTTAACACTGAGGATGTTTAACACAGTTAATTTTTAAGGGTGGTCATGTGTGTCAGCACAATTTCAAACAAATTACATTAATTTAATTTGTGAAGTTCTTGGCCTGAAACTGATGTTGGAAGACGGCGTTTTGTGACCTGTTACCTAAATCACAATAAGGGAACACACTCATTGCATTGGGCTGTTTTTCAAGGGTCTGCTGAAGTTCCTGTGTTAGCTCTGGCTTGGGGGGCACAGGGCTGTTCTGTGTCCATTCTTGACCACTGCCCTTGGGTCAGCCTGCACACGTAGAGACCCTGTGTATAGGCACATCAGTGTGCACGCACCCCAAAACACACACACCTGCCCCTGCCTGGAACACCCCATGTGTGCCAGCCAGATGGCAAGCTCCTGGGGCTCTCTTCCTACCTTTTTGCCTCAGAGACTTGGCACAGGCCTAAAACACAGAAGATGGACTCTTGTGTTATTCCCTGATTTATGCTGTGCCCTGGCCTGTGCTTCCTTAAGTTCTCTGGTACTCCTTGGGGACCAGGGCTCTTAAAGGGAAGCTGAAGCTACTTCAACCAATTCCTAGCCCCTTTTCATTGTACCTGGAGCACTTTTTGCATCTTAATGTTAGCATTGATGCTGATTGCAGCCTTGGAGAAATAGGTAATAGATACCTTGCTATGGGGATGCGAGTAAGTGTGAAGAGGAAAAGGATGTCTTGACACCATAGGTGTCCTGTTAGTGCCATGGCCCCTATGGGCTGGAAGTGTAAGCTTCAACATTTGGTGAGTTCCATCATTCCCAGGAACTGCCATATGTCATGATTCTTGCTTAGAAACTACAAACTAGAGATAGTAGCCATTGCAGAGGAAAATTTAAGTTTCTTCCCTCTCAAGTCAAATCAAAGGTCAAGGTGATGCTTCTGCTAAATGGGGGAATGGTGGATGCAACAGCATCTCTGTCCAGTGCCTGCAGTGTCACTGGCAGCAGCTGAAAGAACAGCTGCGTGTGATGTACCTGGTTCTTCCTTGGGACTTCAGTACTTTGCAAAGTCTCTCATTCTTTAGCCTGCCTTTGGAATATGTGAAGACTCCTAATGTGTTCAAGCTCTATTGTGACAAACTTTCTTGGACTGATTTTTTAAGTGGGAAAAAGAAAGTTTCTGGTTTAAATAAAGGAGTGGTTACAGGTGCTACCATCTAGCCAGAGGTGATTATGTGCCATCAAAACCCATCCTAAGGTGTTAGGAGGCCTTGTCTGAGTAGCAGTCCTGAGGGCTAAAAAAAACTGCTAAAAGATCTAGCAGCTAAAAATCAAAAGGTTTGCCTACCATGCTGTGTTTGCAAGATAATATGCAAATCAGTAAGACCCTTGAAAGCTGTCTTTTGGTTAGTTGTGTAGATTTGTACGTCTGCATGTGTTGTAAGGTGGGTACACAGCGTGCCCCTACTAATCAAATACTGGAGTGTGCACAGCCTGTGAACAGGGAAATGATTGTGAAGATATGCTCATACATGACACTGACCTGGATATGTAAAGAAGTCTCTATTGCATAGCTTTGAGGAGACCAAATACTGCTTAAAGACAAAATATTTTTATCTGTCCCAGGAATTTGTTTACTAAACATGTTAAAGGAAATACTGGTTGTTGGCAGTGTTGCAATGTTAAAGGTAATTACTTCCTGTGTATTTTTCTGGGGATTTATCTCTGGAGGTGTTCTGTAAAAGTAATTGGACTTTCTCAGCTATCACCATGGAACTCAACAGTCAGCTTACAGATCTTGGGATGCTGAACAATCTATATTGTCCAATAGCTTCAGTGCATGGCCTAATTTTTTAGCATATTTTCAATACATGTTTCTTCATAGCAGTGAGAACTGTTCAAAGATTTTGTTCTTTCTTCTAGTCCCAAGTGCCACACAGGGAGTCCGAGATACTCTTCAAATTCTATTCCTCTTGTTGTTTTGTATTGGAGAAAAACTATTAAATTAACCTCTTAAAAGAAAAATAGAAATAACTGTGAATTCTGTTACAGGTATTGTTCTGCTCTGCAGGCAGATTTTGGTTCATGTTCCTGAAAGAATTGTTTTGATTCAGAAGCTGTTCCTGATGAAAAGCTTTATTTAAAATAGCAATATCTGTATCTCCCCAAAAGATAATTCTGAACTCTTTTCAGTTTTTCTCTCATCTTGTAAAACATGTATTATGTTAACTTTTCACTGTTCAAACTTTGGTTAACCTATTACAGCATATTGCAAAGCAACCACTTCATCTCTGTTTTAGTAACATTCCCCCTCCTGCCCAAAGGGAAACTTCAAATATGCTGTTTCTGTGGAAAAAATTCCCTTTCTATTTGATGGAAAATAAGAATAATATAAATTACTGTTTTGTTTTAGGGGTTTTTTTTCTCTTTTGAGAAGCCTTAATAAGGGTCATGTTTTTATTGTTCTTGCACAAAAATATATGAAAGTGTTGCTGCTGTTGACAGCTTATCAGCATACAGTGATAAATGAAATTCAGAGCTGGGGAAAAAGGCTATATGAAGATTAAGTGCAAACAAAAAAAATTTATTCATGTCACTGGGGATATATAATACTATCATATCTTGCTTCCCCCTGCTGCTCTCTTTTCTTTGCCTCTAGCTACCTTTACTATATTGGACTTTCATTTAACTGCCTTACTTTGTTAATGTAGAATGCATGAAGGTTTGAAAGTATTGCTTCCTGGGATATTATGTCTAGGCTGCATATGTTACAGAAAAAGGTGCAGACTTGGGGTGCTGTACGTATATTACTACTTTGACTCCTACCCACCCCAAAAGTTAAGGCCAAGGAAATATAATTAAAGTATTGCTTTGCATATAAAGAGATGAGATTAATTCCTTTGATGCCTTCTGAAGTTGATAACACAGCTTGGTTATGTAATAGAAACTTCTTATGAAGATTTATTTGTAATCTACAGATTTTCATGAAAATCTGGGATGATATAAATAATCACCAGTAAGTCTGTCTTCTGAATTAGTCATATATGAAAGCCAAGTTTTCTTTATATCTTTGCTGGGCACAAAATTTTTAAAAATCTTCTTCTGAATATGATGAATATAGCTTTGATGATGTGGACAAAGTTAGAGGATCTTATATTGTCAAAGTGCCTGAAAATGGCCATTGCCCCAATGCTTTTCAGCTGAAATATGCCACTAAAATATACAAATGGTTGCACTGACTTAAACTAAAGTCTCCTGTTGGAAATAGGATAGTGACTTTTGTTGTCACTGGACAAAGGCCCCAGAATACTCTCCTAGCCTATGATGGATTTTGTTTTTTCTTGCTTGAAGAAGTTTTAGTCCAAAAAATAAATCCAGTTGCTTTTTAAGCATATGAAACTTCTCATAGCTCCTCCTGTGGGTACATTCGCATCAGTGTAAAAGGCTAGAGGAATGGTCTTTGCTATCAAAACTATGTTTTACACCACTGTAATGACATTTGTGTAGCTTGTAACCCTAGGGATTGTTTCCAAAATGATTCTGCTAATAGCACATAAACAGTGAAGTGACAAGTCTTCAGTGAAATTCTGAAGGTCACTGAAGAAGAAGGATCATTAATAGCACAATGGCTAAAACTCAGTTGCCTTTGGATTTATGTCCTTCACCTTTTAAAGATGTCTTCTTCCTCTTCCCCTTGAGATCCTTTTCTAGCATCCCTGTTTGATGTAATTTGGTGTTGCTTCTCTGAAGCTACACACGACAACACCAAGCCAGCCCAGAATTTTGCAGGTCAGACAGGAAAGATCATTTAGTCCACATCCTTTCCTCAAGCAGGGCTGTCTACAGCAGATTTTCCCTTAAGGTTTTGTATATATATGGTGTATATATACTCAAATATGCATAAACACAATATATACTCAAATACACACATGCTGAGTGGTTTTATTTCATTAATGTGGTGATGGAGAATAGATTGGTTAAAAGTTCTCTGCCTTCACCTGTGAGCATTATGTGGGTATCTCTTTTGTACTCAGCTTCTGGTTTTTGTAGAATTTGCAGGAACTTAATTATTTTTGAGTATCCAAACTCTTTATCAAATTTAGTTGAAATTGGCCAGCAAATTTAAATGTGACAAGTGAACAGATGAGGGACTGCCTAAGCCTCATTTCCTTGGAGACTTAGACAGTCCAGGTTAAAAATGTCTCTATTTTCGGGTTCTTTTTACATTACCAAAGTAATGTAGCATGAAGCTGCTCAACTGTGCTGGGAAGTTAAGGGCTGGAATCTGCTGTTCAATGTGTATTGTGAGTGGTGCCATTCCCTGCCAGTGATGAAAGCAGTGTCTGTAAAGTCTGTCCTGGAAATTGTTAAAATACATCTTTCTTAAGTGATGGTAATAATAATATTAAAAGACAGTATATTTTCTAAAACTCACTGCTGAAGTGGGAATTCTTTTCTACTGTCAGAGAAGCCTTTGTATTTAAATGAATGTGTTTGGTTTCTTTGTCACTTGTGAACCTTATTTTTCTGTTTTAGCCTTGTAAGAGCTCACTGAAGTCAGTGAGTGTGTTTGCCATCAAATTCAATTTCCTGAGAGCCCATCTGTTACATCTCAGAGGAGAACAGAAGAGGTAGAAGTAACTTCCCTAGCAAGTACATCAACGTCAGCTCAGTAGAACAGCAACTCCACAAGGGTTTGTGTCTTATACAGTAAATGAAGTTGTTAGGTAGAGCAAAAAGATTAATGTTGTGAGTAATAATCATCTTCTTGGCTTCTCTTAACTATTAAAAAAGTCACAAACATTCCTGTAATTAAGGCAGCTTCAAAGAAGACTTTGTGAATACAGAGACTTCAATGGAGCATCTGAGCATATTTCAGCAGAAAGTGGCACTCTGTAGAATGTTACAAGTAGCAGTTGTGGTAGACTGTGTCATGAAAGGAAAACTTGTCCGGAGGATGAGGGATGTTTTTATATGTACAGCAAATAATGGCACAGTGTGCATGTAAAGTGTCATTCTGATGACCAACAGTGTAGAATCTGGTGATTCTGTCTTCATGAATAGTTTAAGCTCTGGATCCTGAGCAGTGCTTGGATGGGGAAGGATGTTTCCTTCATCTAAGCAGTACAAGGCAAGCTGCAATTAAAAATTCCTGATTTCAGAAGTAAAAGTGTATTTACTATTGGGCTCATAGCTAGGCAATGAAATGCTGTCTTGCCATGTTATGGAGAGGCAGAGGTCTGTTCCAGTACTGCCCCTTTTTAATTCTCCTCTCTCCCTTTTTTGTCTTTCTCTTCTTCCCCTCATACCCTGCTGCCCATGCCAGACGAGTACAAGTGAGTTAAGGTATTAAACAGGTAATTTAAAATGTATATAATGACAGAATGCAGCATGGATGGAATTAGGTGATTTGCTTGTTTCTGCTTAATATTTTAAACTAGAGATAGCAAATTAGAAATGCTATTCAACAATTAATGGGAAAAACAAATGAGAATGTGGTAATTGCATGATGGCTTAACTGTGCCTTGAATTAAGTTTAAAAAGGTATTTCAGATACCAGACAGAATGTAGGTATCACACAGTGGAGTAGGTAAGTCTGCATTAAGCTTTCACACCCAGACATCTCACAACAGCAGCTAAATTTCTTGAAATCTGCCTTTAGCATCTACTTTATTCTTTATTGTGCGATGTTTTGGATTTATCCATCCTGGAAGAAACACTGCTCTTAGTGAATGAAAAATGAGAATTGAATGGAACAAATTCATACTTGAATTACATGAGTTTTACTCACAAGGCCATTTCATCCTGGTTTCCAGACATGGGGAGGTAGTGGTCAAAGGCTTGCTCTGTCTGTCAGCTGACTTGTCAAATGCATCTTCCTTTCCCTAAAATAATTTCTTAAGCTATTGGCCAGTTGTCAGATTAGAAAGAAAAAGAAGGTTCCCAAAGGTGCTAGATTTCCTATTCTGTGACTGCTGAAGCTAGGAAATGAAACAGTGCTTTCTTCCCCTGAGAGGGGAACCTCTGCCTATCTCTGACCTCTCCCCTCCTCTCTCTTGTCCCATGTAGTGCCAGCCAGCTGGCTGGTCATGATACACCTGCTAGATCCTGTATAGGATGTGTAGGTGTCAGAGTACAGTGTCCACTGGGGATGTCATAGCCTGCCTGGCAAGTGGGCTTACATTGTACTTTTTCCTGTAGCATGCAACACTGTAGTTGTTTCAGGTAAGATTTTCTTTTTAAGAGGACTGATTGTGTATTTGAGGCACAGGACACTGAATAGATAGATGTCTTCTATTTATTTACACACGCACACATATATATAATAGTGTTTCATTATTAATTCAGATTATATTAGCTGTTCTGTGAGGTAAACAGTAAAGTCTACTGGGGTGAAGCAAATGCTTTCTGTGGAGGATTATTCATAGGAAAAATACTGTACTGAAAGTAATTGATTAACTCTTCATAATTGTACATCCTCAGATATATGGCATTTTGACCGTTCAGTGCACTGAAGATGGATTCTGTTACTGTATCCCCAAATGTCTTTTTTTTTTCTTTTTGAACTAAAGCAATATCCCATGTCATATTTCTGTAGGTATCAAACCCTCCAAAAGTGATACTGTGTGTCATGTGTAGGTTTCTTTGGGATTTTTTATTTTTGTTAGATTGTGAAGGTTTTTCAGAGGTTCTGCAGCTTGCTTTTTCCTGCTTGCCTTTCTGAGACAGTATTGTTCTGTTCCAGATTTCGTCAATATAACAGGTTCATAGTTACACATATAGTAGGACAGAGAGTTGGATTTAACCACATCAGAAAGCATCAATGTGATTATCAATAGATGCAAAATCAAGAGAGTAAAGTAAACATCAGGGTATTGAATATCAACTCTCATCCATTAGATCCCTTACTGGTGTAATTTTCTTGCCCCGTTTGCTTAGGGGACAGAATAACAACGGGCTTTTCAGCAGTTGTCAACAATTATTAAAATAATTGAGGTTGTATCAGCTTACTTCAGTAGTGAGTTATTCACGGAAAAAGTAGTTCTGCTTTATCATTGTGAAGAATTTTTATACATTGTTGCTGAAAAAGAATTGTTTTAGATTCTAGAATTATCTGCTATTCCCTTTTAAACTGCATGATAGAATCTGTGGAGATATTTTATATATTCTTAGAAGCATGATATTACTGTTACTCTTTGTGGGTTTTTTTGTCAAAGCAATTGGATTATCTATGGGGTTTGAAGTATTTTTGTAATATTTTGTAATATCTTTTCTTTTCCCATGGGGCATGTATGTAACACTAAGATATATTCAGTGGGTGTCTTAAACTCATTTAACAAAGTTTGACTTAAACCTTAATAAAAATTTGTCTTCAGATTAAGTATCATATGTCATGTATAATATGCTTTAATTTGCACTTAGCAATTACAGCTCTGGCTAGAAAGGGAAGGTTGATTTGATTAATCACACTTAAAGATTGTTACAGTGAATGAAAAATGTAAATGGTTTGACTTGATTTCTGACATAATTGCTTCATTTGGATTTGGCATCACCTTCCACCAGTTGCTGAGAAAGGGGGACTAATTTCATGTTAAAGAATTGTGAAAGTGATTAACTGGTGCTGAAGCTGATAACATTTAATGAAAGCTTTTTATGAAGATCAGTGAAAAGAGGAGAAAAAAATCACTTTAGATTACCACTACTGTAGTGCATTCTTTTTTAAATCTTAACCCCTGAACTACTACTGTACTTGCAATAAGCTTATCACTATTATTGTCCACTATGTACGTAACAGAAATAAAATAAATTATGCTGGGAGGAAGGGGAAAGTAATTGTTTTATATCCTTTTAACATTTTAGTACAGCTTTTTTTTGTTGGTCTGTAGCAATTTCTTCTTAATAGCTCCTGAATAAAATTAGAGTTATCCAACTGTGGGATTTGTGGGAAAGAGTCCCAGTCTGATATCTCTCTTCAGAGCTGTCTGGCAACATTTGTCTCCTCAGCTTCTGTCTTCTTTTCTTCCCTTGGTGCTTGAATAAGTTTGTTGATACTCACAGCTGTAAACTTAATCTCTTGCTTGGCAAGTGAGAGTGCCCTGTTCTGTTACTAGCCAAGTAATACTTCTAATTGTATTGAAATACTGTCTTCTAATTTCATTTTGGCATTAAAAGAAAACAGCCTTGTGTTTTGGAATTAGTGAAATAATTGCAATCCCAATGTCTGTAAGCTTCCTGGGAGTTTTAATTTTGGAGGCTTTTCGGTATCCTTGCTTACAAAAAAGAGAAGGAACCTTCTTATGTTTAGATGTTATCTCATTTTGCTGTTTAATCCAAAGTTCTTCCTCACTGCTGTATGTATTCCCACGGTTGGTGAGCACTGGTCTTGCAGGTGTGCACTGCAGGCAGGCAGCTTTAGAGTGAACCCTTTGATCATGACCTACCAGTAAAAACCAATCTGGCAGAGTTCTGGCTTCCCAGGCACCCAAAATCCATGCTGCGAGTACTTTTGAGTACTCTGTCTCAGTGCTTAGGCTTCCTTCTTAGTAATAAACCCCTCAGCTCTGTTAATTCTGTTCTGATGCACTTCTGGTTGGTTACGCTCTTCTCTGTGTCTAACAACTGCCTCCACTTCTTAAAGTGAGAGGTAGCAACTTTTTAGTTTGATCCTTAATATGAATTTTCTGAACTCTATTGAATTTTTGTAGGTCTCCTGTATGTTGTGAACAACATCTGTTATCTTTTCTCCGTTTTCCAACTCTTCTTATTTCAACAGTAATTTTCATGTGTAGGTGACATCGGTGCCAGAGTCATTCTCTTGTAATAACTTCTGGAACAGCTGCACATTCAGCTGGTAGTTTCAGAATGGGATATGAAAACAGCACAGGACCTGCTTTTAAGGCCAGTGCCCTGTGGCCTGAGGGTCATCTGAATTTCTATTGCTTTGTGTGAGAAATTCCTGTTGCTGTTCTATTTCTGGCTTTGTAGAGAAAGGATTGAATCCTGGGTGGGTGTTTTTTCTTTCTTCTTCCTCTCATGAAACCACCTTTTGTTTCCAAATCTTCAAATTCTTCTGCCCAGCAAAGGAAACTTCAGATTTTGTTGCTCCTTCTTGACCACCTGTGGCCTCTGCCAGGTTATGAGCTGTCACCTTTGGATGACAAATAAAAAAGTATGTGAACCCGTTAGGACTGCTATTTTTTGGCTTGGGCATGGATGCATTAATATGCTGCATGCTGGCATTTGTGGCATAATCCTGGCAGATGTTCACCAAAAACTGCAGCAGATCTATGGATGGTGGTCTCCCTCCTCTGTGTGTGCATTCATAAAGTGGACATTCTTCTCATCTATATCAAAGCAAGATAGGGTTTACCATGAGCTGTAGCTGTACAGCACAGTCATATCCTGTGTATTTTTGCTCTGCTGCAAAGCATGGGTTGGACAGCAGGTGTAGGGCAGTACATATGGAGAATACTATAAGCACTTTGTTTCTTTGTACTCTATTCTTCAGCATCTTTAAAATGCATACTAGTTAGCTATGAGAAGCATTTCAGTGTGGCTACAACAAAACCCAAAGCTAGAAGTCAAGATACTGTTCCTAATTTAACGCTTGTGCTCCAGGTTTTATAGCTTTGACAAAGATGTACTGAACTTGAGAGTGGGGACAAGATTAAAAAAGAATCTTTGCCAGTAGAAACTCTTTCTCATAAAAGGAGAAAGCGATATAAGCCACAGGACACTTGTTTCAATTTTACCACTTTGACATTAGTCCCTATGTGGTCTAGTAGATCTTCCTCAATGTACTTAACCTTGCAGACAAAAGGTCTAATTGCTTCTAAGGAGGAAGTTTTGCCATTCAGTGGATGTATTGTCAACTTCATTTTCAATGAAAAAAATGATTGATTTATGTCCTGTCTCTACAAGGGATTTAAATTATTCATTATTGGACAGTTTAGGCATGCTGCATGTGTTTCAAGTCTTGTCAACCAGTGTTTTTGGCTAAGACTGAAGTGGTGGAGTGTATGCCAGTTCCTAGTAATAACTGGGAGCTTTGTAATGCATGATAGCTGTCAACAAAGGCAGTGATAGATGGTGTACATTGCTAATGAATGTGGTTTCTGAGCATCTGTAATGGTTTACCTTGCCCTCCCAACAAACTTCTGCATGGGTGTCTTTTAGAATGGTGGGAGGAAATGTGTCTCCTGAGTGTTGGGAGAAACCTATAAAGTCCAGTTTAATGAAATAGTTTGTAATAATGGCTTTTTTATTAAAAAAGCTACAAACCAAAACACACAAAACCCACCCCACTAAAAAAACACCCAAACCCAGCAACCAAACAACAAAAGAATCTATCAAAACAAACACAAAAAATAATTAAAAGAAACAAAATTAACAACCACAAGTAGGTTTTAGAAAGGTGATTAGCCTAATTCTGATCTCAGCAAAATTAGTCCTAAAGTGGTTACCACCTAAGTCATGCTACCATTATAAAAAGAAAAAAATACAAGTAGTTTGTAAAATGTATAGGAACAAAAGACCTGAATAAGAGTTGAGGGAGCAGAACAGAAGTTGAACATACAGTGGAGTAGGCAAAGAAGAAAGGGAATCTTAATGTGCCGAATTTGGCTTCCAGCCAGTGAGGACATGTGGTCACACTGCTGTGATTTGTGCAGTTTTATGTGAAGGGATATGAAACATCAACAACAACACACAGAGAAGTGTACCAGTTTTTTAGCCTTTGTGACCACTCCTTGCAGCTCTTCTGAAGCATGTGCAGTCTCTCGTCAGAACTGTAGTGTGAAGGGTGCTGCCAGCAGCAGAGCAGGGGTGTTGATTAGGAGATTCTAATTTGTTCCTGCTGAGTGTAGGCATTGTATGAGCCAGCGAGAATGGGAGTTACACTCACTTCTGGCATTTCTGTGTCTTTGTAAAAAAGCAGAATTATAATATAATGAAGAACTGCTAATTGTCAATTTGCAACAGCACGTAGCACAAATAAAAATGTTTTATCAAATGATGAAAAATTATAAGTTTTAGGTTCATGCCTGAGGAGTTCATGGCTATGACAGGGCAATCAAAAGAAAGTGAAACCAGCCCCACCAGCACCCTCAGGTGTTTTTAAATAGGTTATTAGTTTTCTTTCATAACAATTTCCACGTGTTTATTTGCATTATTCTCTCTGCTGTAAATACCGTTGAATTAAGTAGAAACTTCAGAAGGTGCTTGCAATGTCCTCTACCCTACTGATATGCTTCCTTTCCAGATACAATCTAAATAAATGTGTAATAGAATCATGGCTTAATCACTGAATTGAAAATAAGGTTAAGTTTTGATATACCAATCGAATTTAATTTTAGGTAGCTTTCAGGTTTGTTTAGAATGAGTGGATTGGATAATCAGGTTTCTAAATAGCATAAGTAGAAGTGTAATTAATGTTAAATGTGACGGCCATGTCAGCTGGCAATGAAATGACAAGTCTAAATTCCTTGAAAATACTATCTTGCAGTGCCTTTGAAATTTAAATGTTTCTTGCAATGTCATGTTAGTCAGTTTGTGCTGGGAGTTTGCAGCTTCTGGAACAATTATAGTGTGCTCTATTCTTCACATTATACCTGTGCAGATAAGGCACATAAGAAGCCACTCTTAGGCATCATCAATGGTATAAACTGCTGCTTAGACTCAATACTGAAGTCTTCAGCCTTTGTATTTTGTCTGGCTTTTTAGCTGCTGTTTAATCAGTTTATGCTGAAATTGCATATGAAAACAATTCCATACAGATTCTGGGAGGCAGTTTTAAGTGCCAGTGTCTACAGGTGATTGCTGAATAGGATGAATACTTGTACTGAAAATTGGTCTCTTGTCAAGCATTTTTTAATTTAAAAACTTTGCAGCCTTAGTATATTCCTGAATAGTTAAAAATCATCTCATGGGAAGCTAGTTTAGTGGGAATTTTGTACAAAGGTACTTCAGTTTCATATTTTTGTGAAATGAGGAACAAGCCCAAATGTTTTGAAACATTTGGAACATGGGAAACACTGGAATCTTTTTTTTCTATTATTGCCATCTTTTTTATGATTTTGAACTTCTCTCTAAACTCTTTAAAGACATAATGCATAATCCTTATTTGCATTTACTGTTGTATAAAAATCTGATCTATTTAATTCCTACCCCATTGCAAGGTGAAAGGGATGGCTCTACTTGTCTTACTCTCTGAATTATTTCTTGTATAGTAAAAATGAAAAAAAAATTCCAGTGTTAGGAATGAAAAGAGTTGAATCTGTAAATATTCCTGCAAACAAACACTACCTTTCTATCATTGCTATGGTCGCTGATGGGTAACAGATATAAATTCCCCAAGAAAAGAGTTTCCTATTTTACAGAATTAAACCAAGTTATTTTCACTTATATGTGGCAAAACATGCAGGTGGATCTGAAAATGTTTGGGTTTGTTTTTTTCCACTTAGAAGTATTGAAATTTTGATTATTTCTGGGAATAATTCAAACATCTATATTTAACCTACAGCCCTGTATGATATACCTGTATTTGGTCATTCCTGCTTTGAATAATACAGAGAAGATAACCTACTGTACTGAAGTCTTTCAGCTGCCCAAGTCCTGCTGTTTTCATTGACATAAAGGTCACAGGAATGCCACAAATTTCAACACATGTGAACAAAATAGTTTGCAGTAAAGTAGACCTTCTGGATATTTAAAGAATCCCATGAAAATTTCCTCCTTACTCACTTCTCCTGCACAAGAATTGGCAAGTAACATACAGATGCTAATCAGAAGGGGCACAGCTTTGCAAATTGGGTATTAGAATATGTTAGAATGTGCAAACTGTTAATTTTTATCAGCAAAAACCTTGGAAATAGAGTATCATAACTACTGTAGAGGAAAAAATAAAGAGCTAGTTTGCTATTATGCTTTGAATATAAGTTACCCAGTTATGTCATTTGCTTAATTGCATGTATTGTTGGCCCAACGTTACGGTCAGATATTTTGAAAAATAGTTTGCACATAGCTGAACAGGAACTATGTGAAATTATCTGCTTTTGGGTTGAGCAAACTTAATATGTTAATCTTGGCTTAATTTAATTTGTTCTAATGGTAGTAGTGAATTTTTAAATGGTTCATTTGGTGCTTAATTATCGTTTAAGGGATTTAGTGTACTTTCAGAACACTCATTTTGTTGTCAAGTGCAAAAGCCTTTCATCTGGGTACATTTCTTGTCTTCCCACTATGTAGGAGATGAGAAACACTGGGAGGGGGAACCTGGTGATTTGATTGCTTAGAGACACTAAAGGGTTCTTCCAAAAAGTCCTTTAATGTCATGATACGTTTTATTTCCTTTGATGTACTGTAAGAGGCATAGTTGCTGTTCATGAATGCCTCAAGCTGGTGGTCTTTTATTGACCTCTTGGGAGGTTGTTGGAGATGCTGAACCAGTGTCAGAGAAGGAGCTCAGAGAAGGTCATCTGTTCACACGAAACTCAAACTTTTTGTGATCATTTGCATTTATCTGTTTAATAACAAGAATATTTGCGTTTTTCGTTCTGGAAAAGCTTTCTAGCCTAAATGACTTCAGTGGGTTTCAGGCAGCAGAGTTTATGGAGTCCTTATTTATTTATGGATAAGAAGCTGGTACACTGCCCATGTTATGATGTTAAAAGCACAGGGAAAGTAATGTGTTAACATGGTAAAGCACTGTGGAGAGCTATACACATGTGGAATTACACAGTTGATCAGAAATCACATTTGCCACGCTTCTTTGAGAGCCTCACATTCAGTGTTGCCATTAATCCATTTTTCCAGGGAATTGTTCTGAATGTAGACTACTTAGGGTGTTCAAATAGTTGTATGTGGAGAATGGGAGTGAATGGTTCATCCACAGTAAATGCTTTTTGGCATATACTTTTAAGTATTAACTCTTGACAATTTGACTTACTTTCTAAACATTTAGTATGTAGAAGCCTAAAACAGTGTGAATTGTTATGAGTTGCACTACAACTTACAGAGGTAGGGGACATAATTAGTTGGTTTAAACATTAATTCATCTCCTGCAGAAATGATTCTGATGATTCCTTTATCCCATCCCAAGGCAACATGTTTGTTCTCCCCCCCATCTTCTGTCCTTACTCAGGGTCACTTAGTGTATCAGAGTGATGCACATGGTGCAATTGAAATACCATCTCCACAGTGAACCTCAGAACATTTTATACTTGTTTGTATCTAGCAAGACTATCAGTTCATTTGGTGGCTCTCAGTTGGAAACGCTGTGCCTCCAGGTGCAAATAGTAAGGTCATGGTGGGGAGTTGCTTCTTGTGGAGTGAAGATGAGATTTGAATGCAAACAGTGGGAGATAGGTTTGTATTTTCTACTGAAATTACCTTCAGGTTACACTGTGACAGGACTACAAACTGAAAAGCATCAGATCTGTCCAGGCATGCACTTCTGCAATGTGAAGGTAGCACACCTCATTAGTGAGACTTGTTCTGAGTTAGAGTGGAATGAATTCAGCTCTCATTGTCTTTTGTGGTGTGGTTTAAGTTGTATCTCTATTACATACTTGAATCTTGTGATCTGAGGGCACTGGCAGTCACAGTTATCTCACTGGGAACAGCTGCGTTACGGTTCGGCATACCCGGCCATGGTCATCTCTGCAAGTTTTTATCAACAGCTTTGTACCTCCCAGGAAAGTAAGTCCTCAGTACTGTTTCCAGTGTTGCCTTTCTGTTGGTGCCTCCTTTCTCTCATCTGCTTCTGAAAACATGGTTAAAATCCCTTTTGTTTGGAAAAGAAATGAAAGCAAAACCTGCCTCTTCAATAGTTTTTTTTAACCTTGTATGACACCAGCAGTTGCTGTGTAGAAGATGAATATATCTGTATTTATTTTCTCAAGGTGGTCCTTGCAAATGAAGTCATGGATCCTTCCAGTTTTCAGCTGAGAAATAGTTTTCTTTTCCCACTTAGTTCTAGTAGGTCCAGTAGGCCATATTTACTCTTCATTCTTCTTCATCATTTTCTGATTTAAACAAGAGTCACTGGTGCAGCTCTTGTATCATTTTATGTAACCACCATTTTAAAAAATCAGTTTGACCATTTTCCCCCCCCTCCAATAACTTGCTTTGGGTTTGGGATGAACAGTATTTCAAACTGTATGTAAGTTTCTGGATTTAGTTAATGTTGCTGGTGTATAGTCTTCTAAAAACCAGTAGGTGAAGTAGTGATCACAATTAAAAAAAAAAAAAAATCAGTAGTGATCACAATACCTGTGCAAGGGACATTTCAATTTCCTTATCCCTCCCTGTCCACCTTTCCAGAACCCTCTTGCTTCACCATTCAAAGCTGAATCAATTGTAATAGCTGCTTTTGTGTTCAAACTAATATTTTGTCCCCAAAATACTTCTTCAGTAAGATACTTTAGGCAGAGACATGCCTGGTCAGGCAAAATGTCAGCTGTTGTCACTTAAGCTTGTTTCAGTGGGTACTTGTAGGTCACTTGTATATGTGAGTACTTGTATGAACACAATATTCCTGTCCTGTGGAGAGTCATTCCTGTCAGATGTGAGAGGGGCATTTTTATCTGTGCTTTCCTACTTATTTCTCCCCCCTGGAAACTTGTCAGGAAAGCTGAGCTGCTGGTTATTGTTTCAGCTGACCTTCTCAACATCTCAGAGTACTGTCTTGGACACTGAGCTTTGGGAAGCTTTGAGTACAAGTTGCTGGTCTCTGCTCTGCTCCTGAAGTGGGATACAGAAGCATGATATGAAAGCAAAATTTGTAGTGTTGTGAGAAGTGAGTGCAAGTAGGAGCTGGCCTTTTACAGTGGTAAAAGTCAGAATGACAAACTGGATCCTGAGAAGCTGTGGTGCTCAGTCACAGGCCTGATCATGCACAAAACAAGAATCTTGACAGGTAGATACACAGTTATACTAGAGAGAAAACCATTGTTTTCAGTAATGAAAACAAACATTCCAGACAACCCTCCTCCTCCACTTCCAGTCTAGAAGTTCACTTTTAGTTTGTAATTTCTCTGTCCTACTGAGTTAGATATTGACAGAGCAGTTACTGCAGCCTATGGGAATACATGGATCTACAGAAGCAGAGATGGTCAAGTAGAGCCTTTAATTGAGTGTGTTCTGGATCTTCATTTCCAAAACTATTTCAGACTTTAAATACTACCTCATGCTCATACATGCTTGGTCTCCATTGTTTCATCTCACACATCTGTAACTATAGATCACAGTGTTTCAAAGATGAAATGTCAGTTAATTTAGTTTGTTTTGTATTAGGTTGGAACAGGGCATCTCCTCCAATTTTATCCTGATGAAAGGCCGATATTAGAGACTTTTATTATTTCAGCTGTGGTAATCTTTGCAGCTGAGCAATTTGTAAAAATTAGAATAAGTGATGGATGCAGAAATCAGCCGTGTTAGAGCTTAAAAGTTGCCATAGGGACTGTTTGTTTTCTCTTCAAATTTGATGGAAGTGGAGTATGTAAACATTAAGATTTTTGAGCTTTGGGAATGAAACAAGATACAGGTCAATAGTTTGCCTTTTTTTTTGCTAGTCCTCTGGATAGTGGAGCAAAAAGTATAATTATTAAAATAGACAATTTCCTGGAGTTTTGTTAGTAGCTGCTTTTTTGCTGCTGAAAGTCCCATTTATCTCTGCAGTTGTAGTGTTGAAGTCAGTTCTGTTGTTAAGGGGCATGGAGTTGATCTCTAGAGCATTACCTAAGACTGAAATGTATTCCAGTCATTTGGGATGAAGTCTTTTTGTGGGAATGATGAGAAAAAACCTACTGAGTTTTATTTTCTACCCTGTGCCCCTTCTAGTTATTCATGCCCATTTGTTTGCCCCTTACTGTGGCCTCTGTTCTTTCTGCAGCAGCAGTGCAAAAAAAGATGGGAAAATGGAGAGGTTTTGAGCAAAATGGTTTCATGTTGCTTCATTACACTTGAATGAGAATGAAATGAGGGGAGGCCAAGAGGGATCACCAAGTCCTTTTTGACATGAAAAATATAGTATGGGCTTTTCAGAATGTGAAAGTTGTGCTTGGAAACCACTTCCAAAAGTTATCTCTAATGTATTTTACTATTTAGGTCTAAAAATAGTATGTGTAATCTTACTGAGTAGAAATCCAGTGTGTCCATAAAAAGAAATAATCTGAATTTATTTTTAAATTTGTGGTAGTATTTACTGTGTACAGAGCAGGCTGAATTCCATAATATGCAAACAGCATACAAAATATGTTCATATTGCTGTAGGTATCTCAAAACAGCAGACTATTCATCACGAATAGTGTTGATTTCCAAGCAGTAACAATACTGGTTTGTATTTGAGTCCATCAGCTGTTTGATAACAGCAAAAAGCCCAACAAGCTGGTTAATTGGTTTCAAATTTTTTAAGAGCTAATAATAGCCTGAGGAAAAAAAAGGACTTTAAGCAAGGGAATGCTAACTGTTAAACAAGGTGTTATGACTGAAAAAAGGAGCAGATTATTGTGAACTGTCCTATCATGATATCTGTAAATATGCTAGGATTTAGTGCAATGTAAAACATGAGATGTCTGTTACAACCCAAAATCCTAGTAACAAGTCTGCCTTTGGATGTTCTCCTCTAAAACAAGAAATCTGCGGTATAAAGTAAGAAATCTGTAGTGTGAAACTGAAACATTCTGCTGCTTGCTTCTTTTTCACCATGCTGCCAGTGTTCTGGCAGGGGGAAAGGGACAAATGGTGTTTGCTTGGAAAAAAATGCAGGAGCTGAGAGATGGAAAAATGGGAAAGCTGAAATGGTTCCTGCTCTTGGGGGCTGGGACTGAGGGACTGCCTCCATCCCTGTGAATGTCGTGTTGCTTCCAGCTGGTATTTGTGTGTGGGGCAGTCAGAACTGCCTGGCAACTGCTGGTATTTTTAAGGTGATGTGTCTAGGTGTGCTGGCAATATTGCTGTTCTGCACTAGGCTCATTTGTTTTTATAGTAATTGTCTGTTTATACAAAGCAGGGCTTTATTTTAAAGAATAAGAAATAGGTGCTCAGTGCTTCTAAGAGAGTTATTTCATGATTGTGTGTATATTAGAAATCCGAAGACTCAGATGTCTCTATCTGGTCCTGGCTTTTTTTCCCCTCACCCCTCTCCCCCCTCTTTCTTAAATACTTGCTTCAAGATAAAATGCTGTAAAACAAAATTAATCAAACACATATGCATTAAGGGCTTATTGCTTTTGAAAATGGTCATTATGGTCATTATTCACAAATATTATATGTTAGGAGTACTGATGAACCAAAGTATTACTTTACATTAACTAAATGCTACGACATTGCATTAACCAAGGCAGGGTAAGTATAACAATTCCAGTTCACTTTGCACAAGTAATTGTAACATTATCAAGATGTGAAAACAGTGTTATTGATTATCTATTAAGGGAAAGCAGCTTATACCACAGCATTTCACTGCTTACTTATACTGGTTTGTGTTATTTGCCTTTTTCTTCTTCTCAGAGTGTTGTTTCTATATTCCACTTGCAGTGTGAAAGCAGCATCTATGAAAGCCTGTAGTAATGAAACTGGCTTTAACCTGGAGGAGATTGGATTCCTTGGGAGTAGGAGGTGTGGTCACCCTTAGATCAAATGTGGATCCAAGAACACGGGAAAGATTTTATGTAAAAATTAAAGAAGTATCTAAAAAACATTGTTTTGTTTTTTTTTTTACATAGGCTTCATTGGTGCATCTCAGTAGGTTCATGACAATATGATAATAACGATACATTCATTTAGAACATAGAACAATACATTTTGGTATATCGTGCTATTAGATTAATCTTTTGCCTTAAGTAGCTATATTTAACAGGAATATTACTGAGTATCAGGTGTTTTCAAAGACACTGTTGAGAAGACCTGAAAGATCCTAAGTCTAATTCTTCTGTCCTGGTAGGAAGAAGCAGCAGCAGGTGTTGGCAGAGGATATTCCATGGGGAGAAGTAGGTGCTGGTTAAAGGCCTATTGCTTTATGCATCTGGTTGAAAATAAATACAACAAAGTGTTTTGTTGCATGCTTCTGTTTCTACTTATGGCATGTTTCATTTATGGGGTGCTATGGAAAGCTGAGGAAATTGGAGCAGAGGCATTTTAGTTTGGACTGCCTCGAGAAAGAGAGGAGAAAGAAGCTGAGCATTGCCATTACTACAGCCTTTACTACTCTTCAAGCACCAACCATACATAACCCATATAGGACACTGCTGAAGCCATTAACATCCTCATTTAATTATGTTGTAAGTGTCACCAGTATTTCTTGTGTGCCCCATAAAGTAGCTTACACTGCACCACTTAAGTTAATTAACTTTCTTCAGTGTATACTTAGAACACCTGTTGGAATTACAAGCTTCCTACCTTAAAGGTACTGCTCTCAAGCAGGAAGTTCATGTTTTCAATATAGGGTCTGACTGACTTTTCTGTTTTATAGCATTTTCAGTCTAATTGTGGGTTAGCTCGTTCCTTGGTTTAGAGACAAAATCATAATTTCTGAGTGTCAATGAGAAATACATTTATTTGGTGTATGAAAATACACTGAAATAGAGGCCTTGGGTAAGTTCCTTCATTAGGCCTTAATGTGTTAGTAGGCTACTTGCACAACCTAAAAGTGTATTATTCTGTGACATTATTAATCTGTACTTATGGTATTAAAAGATGTGACATTTCTACATTTTGGATGTATTACAGCAGCAATAAAAGACCTGTCAGACAGTTGGAAGCTGGCCCAATTTCTACGACTACTGTTCTTAAAAAGATTGTTGTTCTGGAATGGATGCTGGAGGCTATTAAACATTGCTTATACTTCAACACCATTATGGGGAACAATATGAAGATTAAAACTTCAGAATAAAACTTTCAAGTAGATCTAATTTTTATATTGTAATAAGACTGAAAACTTGGAGTAATGAGGATCTTGTCTACCTTTGTTATGCAGGTTTGATAACACTGACACCACTTCACACCCACATTTTTTCAGCAAACTGTGAGTCCAACTTGGTCCATTCAGGCTGGTCTACTGGTCCAACACATGAGTGAGCTGGAACCAGCAGAGCCTGGTCTGATCTAGAGCCCTCAGCTGGCATTTCCAATGACATGAACATGCTTAAATTCTTCTGAGGTGGTGTCTCACTGAAGGATTAGATGCACTGTTTTGGCTATTAAAGCCTTACTGTCCATGCCAAGTTGAGAGACTGCATGATAATACCTGTAATTTAGATATTTATCCAATAATGTAGGTATCTGTCCTCGAGCATGCCATTCTGGTCTGAGGAGATAAACTCCCTACAGTGATGGAGCCGAAAGAGTGAATTAGCTGACCAGTCTCAGGTGTCTGTCACAGGAAAGCCAAAATGCTCCTTTAGGGTTCCCTGACTGTAGCAACTAAATCTTTGCTGAGTAGAAGAGCACGTCAGCAATGTTTAGGTATCTACCTGGAGCTGAATCATACTTAGTCATACTTAATGGTATATAAAGGAAGAGTATTTTTGCTCTGCTCAGAGTTTTAAAGTATACATTTTGAATGAAATCAGCAGCTGTTCTGCTCATCCATTCTTTTTTTTTTTTAGCTGGCTCTCTTTTACTGAGCAGTCTGAGATAAATGTCATGGTGGGAACAAAAAGGGTTCTGGTAGAACTTTTAAAGAAAACAAGGAACAAAGGAGCAAGGGGAAAAGGAAATGCAAGAAAATTCCAAACAAAACTCAGAATGCAAGTACTTGGCCAAGAAGGTCACAGTCACAACCAAGGGCAGGTTGAAGTGTCAAGGTGGCACTGGCTGCCCATGTTCTTGAAAGTGAAGAGAAAGCCAGCCTCAGTGTTGAATATGAAAAGAAAAAATTATGAAGCTCATGGACTGAACTGATGAATCTGTTCTAAGCATCCTTTTTTTATAACTTTGTGCTAAAATGTGTGTCAAAACTTAGAGAAGGAGGGCTTTTTCTCTGACTCTTGGGTTTCATTTTCATTGATAATTTTGGTGCTTTTGATCGTCCTGCTGTCCCTCTGAGTGTCTCTATTGTCTTTTTAGAGGAATAGAATCCACAGAGTCCTCCATTTCGATTCTGTGTCCTCCAGTACCCTGTAAAAGTAGGAGTTGCTAATTCATTCTGATAAATTTGTGCCTTCTTTGCTTAAATGCAGATCAGCTTTTGGTTTTCAATAGGAAAAGTTAGGTGTTTTTTCTTCTTCTGTGCCCTGCACAAAGCATGAGCTCTTAGGCTTTAGAATGAAATTAACTCTCAAATTGCTTGCCAGAGGTAGTTCTTCATGTTCAAAGAAGCTTTGGCTGAGAGTCCAAACTGTTTGTGCTTGTTGTATCCAAATAGAATTAAAACCTTTGAATGCTTTCTTTCATCATCTTGCTCTTTGATCAGTGACACAAGAAGTTGTGAAAATTTGTATGTGTCCAGGTGTTCTGTACTTAGATTATGAGGCAACAAGGCATTTTGACAGGTTTAGTTAAGCATTTAAAGCTTGGAGTGAGAATCAAAACCGAACCCTTGAGAGCCTGTCTTCCTGCCTGAACATCTGTGATGTGTGATTTCCATTGTCCTTTAGAGTACAGTGAAGAGCAGGGGAAAACAGATATTTAGCATTTGGGGTATGCAAAGATGATTAGTTTTGTGTGGATTGCAGTGTAAGATTTTGAGAAGGATGACATGTGGTTTTCTGATGCAAGATCCTCTGCTGCCTTAAATTTTCATAGCATCATTGATGTTGATGGAAGTAGGGCAACACAGACCTGTGGAGAGTTTGCCTGTATTTTGTTTGTAAACTTGCCAGAGATATTAAGGAGAGATTGTGCAAAAGGTGTTGCTGTTCTATGTGGTCTCAGCACACTTTTACTTAAATTTGTACTTAAGTCAGTACATGCTGGGATCCAGCTGCCCTGGTGACAGGACCAAGCATTTGCTCAGAGGATGTCACTGTTCCTGTGGAGGTTGTGGTTGCTGGTGGGGTAGTGGAAAATATCCCATGGGAGAAACCACTGTGTGTCCAGGTTTTGCCTGTTATGGAGTGTGCTTTTCTGAGCAAGTCCTGGAAATAACTGAAGCCCCTCTTAAACTGAGCAGTGTGTGTAGATGGTTTCTTGAGTGGAAGCATGGGCTGAAGGGGACTCGCCGGTGGACTAAATTATGCTGAACTAAATGGAAAGATGTAGAAACTCTATATCTATCCATCTATCTGTCTGTCTATCTGTCTCTAGCTATATAGCTATCTCAATACTGCTATTTGGAAGGGATTAAGTGGGAGTTGAGACCAGACTATGTGCAGATTACACAAAGCACTTGGAGGTTTGAGTTACAAGCCCTGTGTTGGATCACCATGAGTATGAGACTAAACAGCAGGGGCCATTAGTCCTGTACTTCTGTTTTGGCAAAGGACAGGTTTATCTGTGGATGATTCAAATGTCTTCCAGAAAATGTTATTGATATTTCTTCTGTCTTTTGAATGAATGTACAAAGTTAATTACTTTTTTCTGTAAATTAGGAAGTTTGTCAGGATAACTGTTGATTCTGTCGCTCCAAAATCTGTGTCATAAGACAAATCTGGGTTACTTTATTAGCTGTAAGGTCTCATTTTATGATTCTTAGGACCTGCCTTCCAGCTGTAGAAGAGAGGCAACCCTACACCTCTCTGACACCCATTTCTAGGCTTTGCCTTTAGGCCACATTATCCCATTTTCAGGAAACAGAGGAAGTGCTTTCATAGTGGACCCTTGCTTTTTCCAAGGTCAGCCTGATGTTCCTTGCAGATACAAGAGCTTTCAAGTGTTTGCAGGGACATGCTGTTCTCACCTACCCAGACTTACTGTAACAACTCTTCTCTTGAGGAACTCATCCTTCAGGAATATTGACTGCATTAAAGCTCAGGGCACTCTGAAGCACATGATTGCAGTTTTCTGTGGGTTCAATTTTACATCAACTGACATAGTGGTGCAAGATCCATTATTTTCTCTCAAGGGATTTGACTTCTAGAAGGGCAATAATCCACATTCAGTATACTTGATTTTGGTAAATTTCATGGGCTTGCCAAACATTTTGGCAGATTGCTTTGGGAGCTTTTCTCCTGGATCAAAATTAGGAAGAGGGTCTTTCTGGTGGTTTTCACCTTTACAAGGAGACTGGGAGATTTCTGACTCTTTTCCCTTGTCCTCTGCCCCTGTATCACTGGGAGTAAGTTCTTTCCATGTCTATCTGGAGTCCCTTCCTGATGTTGTGCATGACTCTTGGGGTTTTTTGGAGTCACAAAATTCATCTGTCTCTGCTTTTCCCCAGGCTTCCTTCTGGGCAGCCAGGGGTTTTGACATGCCTGTCACACATGCTGTGTGTGAGAGGCAGTCCTACTTGCCTTTCGAGTGGTCTTTCTGTAAATGTGAAATAACTAAGAAGCCAAAAATTTAATAATTTCCTTTCAGCAGGTATTCAGTGAGATAGCAGCTTTGTCCAAGACTGTGTGGAGCCAGCTAACCTGGAGTTACCTCTGGTATTGTGCTTCAGAGGAGGTCAGGGTGTATCAATGACTCCATTAAAAAACCCTTATCA
Source organism: Rhipidura dahli (assembly GCA_013399225.1). Taxonomy (NCBI): domain Eukaryota; kingdom Metazoa; phylum Chordata; class Aves; order Passeriformes; family Rhipiduridae; genus Rhipidura; species Rhipidura dahli. The sequence continues at coordinate 641,920 of VXAC01003946.1, forward strand.
TTCCTGGTAAGTACAAAGCAGTCCTTTCTCATAATCCTAGCCATTTCTAATGGAAACGAGTTCCAGTCACCCTGGAAGTATGTTAGTCTACTGAGGAGTGTTCCACTTGAATCAAGTTCTCTTAGTCACTGTCCTGCTAAAAGATTTTGAGATTTATATCCCAATCTGAGAGTTTGAATGTGTCACGCTTGAAATCACCTGTAGAGAAAATGTGCACTGAAACAAGAAAGCAAGGGAGAGTAAACAGTGGAAATGAGTTTAAATTGATTGAGTAGACATTCAAAGCTTACTGATAGTCCTGATAGCCCCCGATGAGGGGGGATCAAGGGGAAAAATGACACATGGCTTTTGCTACACGTGTAGAGCAAAAGGAAGAGCCTGATATATACCTTCAGACGTTATAGATACTGTAAAGAAAAGTTTCCTCCACAAGTGTCTGCAGTATCTGGATCTACTTTATTGCCAGGTTCATGGAGAATGCCTCCTAAGCTGTGTGGTGGGGTGAGTACCTTCCTTTGTTATCCCCTGGTTTCACTGGCTGTGTAAGGGCTTATTCAGATCCGAGACAACCTGCAATTCAGTCTGTAGATCAGATGAGTGTTTTACTGAAATGTAGTTATGCTGCTTACATATTCTACTTGTACAAAGAATTAATGCAGGCATGAGTACAGCTTTAGCAAATAATCTTTATGAATAAAATGCCTGAAGCGTGATCCTGTTGTGAGGATTTGTGCTGTGGTGTGGTGCTCTGTCTAAAGCTGTTATGGCAGAATATCAAAAAAGGCAAACACAGAATAAAGAACTATTTTTTAGGACATAAAGAATGCAATGAAAATTGGATTAGCTGGATGTATAGTTTCATTGTAGACATGAAATAGGCAGAATGTTGTTTCCTAGACATTTTAAAAAAATGTGTGTTCTCATGCAGATGCACTTTGAAACAATGCAAAGGTTCTTCAGGTCTCCTTGTTAGAGAAATTGCTAAGATTGTGTCAGACTCTTATTTTTTAACATACCTTCATTGGAGAATGTTTTGAGGTGATAATTTGTGATAGTTTGTGATAGTTTGTTGTGTCTTAATCCTTTCTCTATAGGATTCCAGCAATTCTGCAGGTTATTGTGGTCAAAATGCTTAGCCCTTTGTCTGCTTTTCCTAGTGCTCTCTAATAGCTATCCTTCTGTGTAGGGGGGGAAAGATGGAATGCAGATTAGGTTTGTCATATAACCCTTATGAAGATTCAGCCTTCTGGTAAGCAGTAAAAAGTTGTGCTGAATTTGAGATGCATATTTGCCATATGAACTTCTGAATGAGAAGTGAAATAACTCAATAGTTACTGTGAGTTATGTAGAGTTATGTAGCTCACAAATCTTATGTAATTGTGCCATAGATTGCCACTAGTAACAAGCCCATTATTATATGGTCACACTTGAAATTAAATAGTGTGGCTTAAATAGTGTCTCACTTATTTTATTTAGTCTTGTAAAGAAAAATTAACTACCTTTTAAAAGTGATTAGTTTTCTAAAAATAAATCCCTTGAGTTGGCTTTCCTTAGTAGTTGCTGTGTGTTACAAGGGAGAAGTGAATGTTTTCATTATTGCAAGTTTCACAGATGACATCTCAGAAATGTTAATACGTGCTAAGACTGCATTTATTAATGGGACTAATGCAGGTATGGGCACAAAGCTGTCTCATGTTCTGTGACCATAAGGCATGTTAATCTCTTTAGCTGATGGATTCTTAAGTGAGCAGATTGGGTGAATAATTGCTCTCTTAATCCTTCATTTGAAATATGAAAAAATGCTTTGATGTTTATTTGCATAAGATATAATGTCCTCTAATTGTCTTAGTTAACACCTTTGTACCGAGAATTGTTTAGTATGCTTGTTCCCTATGCTTTTGAAAAAAAATATAGAAACAGAGGCTTACAGTTTTCTGTTCCTCACACAACTCTCAACTGCCTAATAAGAAGCTGAGGAGGCAAACAGTACCTAGGTGAAATTGCAATATTTCCATTTTTGTTAGCTGTCATGTTTCTTGTGTGAAAGCCCGCAGCTATTGCCTGACATTGTTGCTGGGGAAGAATATGCACAGAGATGTCAAAGTCACCTTTCTGACTGCCCTTTTACGCTTGTATTCATGCAGTCCTCTTGCATTTGTTTATGTTATAGAATTCTTAACGTGAGATGTCTGTTGATTTTTGCTATGGCAAGCAGGCACAGAGTGGAGACTGGAGACTGGACAGTGAACTGCAAGTTTGATAGTACTTTCCATGTTTTTCTGTAGTCTTGCTGAAACTATGTGTTTTATGATGTCAACAATTCCTTTTTCCTTTTTACTTGTTTTTCTTTGAGGTGTTTCATTTTTTTAAAAGAAGCATTGTCAGGGTCTGATTTTCCATAATACATGAAAATAATGTAAAATTTATAATGTTAAAATAACTGGTGTTCATATGTGTAGAATGAGACTTCTCACTCTATTATCAAAATGTAAAGGTTAGTACTCCTGCTCACTAGTGGATTGTTCTGGGTTTAATGTTTGCATGAGCAGGATTTAGCTTGTGAGAACATAATTCTGTCACATTTCATGCTGGTCTTAAGGCAACTTAGTATTTCAGTTAATGCAGTTGCCAAGTAATCAGCTCTTTTGCTGCTTGTTTGCTTTGCTGTGTCTGCTAGTTTTAGCTTTATTTTCTTTTGTCCGTTTTTGGCAGCATTCCATTAATTAATTCAGACCGTCTTATTCAGCTCCAGTGCTTCTTGGAGTTCATAGTTTTCACAATGTAAAAGATTGTGCTCTTGTGTGAGGGTTAGTCTTGCTTTCAGATTTCCAGTTTCTACATTTTAGTCTCAGAACAGCTCTTAAGTCCTTTGTACTTGCTGTAAAATGGTAGATTTTGTACACCTCAAGCTATAGAAGTGGGAAAAAGATGAAACATGTTATGGGAACAGGGACTTTGTGCATTTATTACAGTCTCTTCTCCTGTTATTGCCCAATACCAGTTGCTGTCAAGTCTTTCCTCTGCGTATTGCGCTTTTATTAGATTCTTCCTCAGAATCTGTCCCCCGTCAAAATTAATCTACTTCCATTTTTGTTTTCCTTTAGATATAGATGAGAATAATCAGTAAAATCCAGCATAATGCTTATTATGCTTACACCATTGCACTAAAATATGATTTGTTCATAATTCATAAGGGCAAGATTTCTTTTGATATTTTTACTACAGTGGATTTATAAGTTCATAATACCATAAGCTATTCCAGTTTGTTCTGTATCCTCTGGGATACAGAATGTTGAAGATTTTTCTTTCCCCCTGTAGTAGCTACCATTCTTTGGCTTGGTAATGTTTTCCTAGTAATTAGTCACCCATTGCTCTATGAGAAATGTAAGGATTTTCTTCTATGGGATTATGGGTGTTTTTTTATTTTTTTTCCTTCAGTCAGATACAAAGTTGTTTAGTTTTGTTTTGGTCTCCTTTTTTATAATTCATGATTGTCGGTCCATATTAGCACAGTTTCTCTTGGTTATCTATGAGAAGAAAAACAAGGCATAGCATGCTGTATTCCAAGAGCAAACATGGGCATTTGTGCAAGCATCATATTGTCTGTGTAAAATAAATACACAGCTGATACCACGGTCTTCTGTGCAGTGGGAGCAATTACCAAGAAGCACTTAAGTTGCTTTCTACTGAGTCAGTAATGGGGGTATTTATGCACTGCAGGGGCATCCTCACAGTGCCTGTGTGCTCTCCCGGTTTGTCAGGGGGCAGCTGTGGCACTGGAGAGCAGGGATCGATCTGCAGCTTTCCGTACCTCCGGCGCCTCCTGCCTGCGCGCCATGCGCTGAGCTTTGTCACGGCGCTGCGGTGACAGCCGATCGATGGGTGTGCGTGTGGCAGTGCCACGCAAACACACCAACCCTTGCTTAATTGAAACCCTTATTTTATTAGCTGTGTAAAGTACCTGAGGTTAGTAAAGCAGTAAAGCTGAAGGAAATGTTACATAAAGCATTAACAGGTTATAGCACCTCCTTAGACCTATTCCAGTTGCCTACTCTGCTGCCCACACTGTGGCTATCAGAGGGGTCTTGCCCCTGCTCCTCCATCCCTGGCTGATGGAGGCTACTTGGGCTGGGCTTCAACCACTGACCAGGATGGTGTTGTCTGGACCACAGCCCAGGTCAGGGACCAATACAGAGTTTTGTCCTGGGTCCAGTGATGAGGGAAAGGGCTCCAGTGCTTCTGCACAGTTGTATATCTTGTTGGCTGATGTTCTTCCAGCTCTTTAGAGGATCTTCCCCCATTCCTCCGATAAAATTGCTCTACTATGCCAGGAGAGGCCACCAGTCTCTTGGCCTAACCATTATATGAATCTCTGAATCTTGCACTGCTTTGAATGATTTTATCTCATGTCCCATTTTCTGCTCTTTTTGGTTATTTCCTCATGCTACTTTTGGACATTGGTCTTTAAGGTTATTTCTTCATGTTACTTTTGGGATGCTGACATCGGTAATTTCCAGGCAAACCTTTACTCCCCTTCAATCAGTCATGCACAAATTCTACCTTAGTTCCCCCTTCTCACAGCCCAGAATTATAAAGACTGCTATATATAATTTGTCTGTGACAAGGTCATAGTGCCAAGAAGGTTGGTGAGATGCATCCAAAGTTATTCAAGTGTTCGGGGATTTTTTGGAAAGCCTTCCTGTAAAATAATGCATTTTCAGGAGATTGAATGAAGGAAGAGGAAGGGGCAAGTACCAGAAATGGTGTTGCAAGGTTTTAAAGATTTATTGCTGTGTAGCAGTGAAAGCCTTCCAGCTTTTCAGGTCTGTCCAGACAGGACCAGAGTACCACAGGTTCCTCTGATTAGATTTAGACTCATTTAGCAGGCTGTGCAGACTCATTAATTTCATTAGTAAAGTGGCTATATACTTTTCAGTGTCGTGGGCAATGGTATCACAGCATGTCTGCACTATAATAGATATTTTTATTGGTTTATTTTCATTAGTAGTATATTTTCCACTTTTTGCTCTTGAAGAGATTAGCCACTCTGATTTTAGCATTTTCCAGCATGTCTCAGGCTCTCAGCTTACCCTTTGGGCTTAATTATGAATGCACATCGTGTTTGCAATTACATTAAACATAAGCAACAAAATGTTACATGAGTTAACTTGGACAATAGCCAACTTCCTTTCAGAGAACACCAAAGTCAAGGAGATAAAAGCTGAAAATTAAGCTAGATATTTTCTTATTAAAACTGGGGACACCTGTACTTTGAACTTTTAAAAAATCTGTAACACTCGTTTATAAGAATTAGGATTACAAAACAATTGATAATAGGCAGTATTTAAGTTTAATTTCTAAATAAAACCATGTAACACAGTTTTGTATGGAAGGAGGGAATTACTTGTTTGCATATGAACATTCAGTTTAAATATAGGGGCAGACTAATTTGTCAGAACCCATGCCTTTTAATGAACAACTGTATTATGACTTGATTTTTAACTATCTCTCTTTATAAATGAGCATGACCTATTTGGATTAGGAAAAAAGCATTACTGATCTTTTGTCACTGATGCTTAATGAAGTTAAAGGTATGCACCAAGCATGTTCCCAAAGGGAATGTCCTAGGAAGACAAATGTATGCTTTGTATTAAAAAGAACCCAAAACCAAAAAAAAACACAACAAAAACCAAACAAAACCAAAATCATCCTGTGAGTTTAAGATACTGTTTGTGAGCCTTTATGCATTCCCTCTTTTGTTACTCCACAAAGTTCTGGAGGTTAAGCAGGAGGTACTCTCGAGTAGGTAAAGCTCTAAGTCCATTTTTGTGGAAACCTCCACATTGTGTAGTCAGGGAAGCCACAGAAACAAGGTGTTCTGCAATTTGCAGGAAGAAGATCAATGACCTTGACTGAAAACTTCATACAAATAGCCAGGAGAGTTTTCGTTTACCATTTTCATAAGAAGTTAGTAAGGAAGGCAAATACTTACAGACTGCAATTTGGTGCATCTAAAAAGTTACAGCGAGACTCCAAATAATATGGAGAATATATCTTCCGGTACCATTTGCAATGATGGTAGCTATCTTAAGGAGCAAAAGGTGTGATAAGAAGTTTTTTATAACTATCAAGAGTCATTTGAACTGAATGAGAGTCACTGTACGAAGGGTAGGGAGAATAACATGTCAGGTAGCACTCTGTTTTTTAAGGACTTCATTACCTTTCTTAGTGTTACTGAGAACGTAACCGTGAGGTGTTGAATGTGCGTGGATCGATGTGCTGCCAGAGGGATCTGTTACCAACCATCAGATGATACTAGAGAAAAGAAAAGTTACTTTAAGTACCTCTGTAATTCACAGGTAATAAAATGGTGGTGTTATGGGGGAACTTCAATTTAAGAGACATTTAGTGGAAGATCTGTGCAGTTGGACATAAGCTATTGTTGCTAGAAAATAGAGGATAATTTGCTAAAGCAAAAAGGAATTGCATTGAAGATATGATAAGTAAATTCTGGGTTTCCTTTTGATGGATAAAGATGAAATAACCACTGGATTAGAAGCTGATGGTTGCCTAGGGACCAGTAATTTTGATCTGATTATATTTAATATAGGAAAATAGAGCACAAGTCCAATCAAAAGCTTATAAAAAAGGGCTAATTTCCCAGAACTGAGGAAAACTGTGTTTGAAATTGTCTGTGAGGAAGATATAGACAGAAAATTGAGAGTTCCCTTAGAAAGAGTAAGGGAAAGGACACCAAGGAAAGTATCTATAGCTGGAAAATGGAGGGAAGCAGTAAGGTTCTTATTCTAAAAAACATTCTGATCAAGAGAAATTAGTACAGTGTTACAGGCTTATGACTAGAAAGAGGTGGGAAAATCTTAATGTTGATTTAGGGGAAAAAAAGGCAATAATGATAAATAATTTTCTTTCTGCATTCTGAAGTGTGTATCACAGGTTGTACCAATGAGATTGCAGAAATCCCTCATCTTTTCAGATTTTTTAGGATCAAAGGACAGCAGTGATTAATAACACAGACTTATGGAATGAGAACTTCTGTTACACCTGCACCACAAGAGATTGAGCAAACCTACAGAAAATTGTTGCTGTTGGTTATTGGACTCGTGAAGAGGCATTTAATCACTCAAAAGGTTGCACTTTAGTACCTTTCCTGTCTTTACAAACTACACCGTTTTTTGAGGAAAAAAATTGCAAAGGCAACACATTTTGCTGAAGGCTTTTATGGGACTCACAGGACCCCCATGCTGAAGGTCTATAGCTATGCTATGGATTAAAAATTCAGTATTAGCATAAAAGAAATCACTGCTAGGATTTTATTGAATCAATACAGTTTGGCCAGCTGTGAACAAATGCAGACTGTTGAGCTTTTACTCCTTCAAACCAAATCCTGAAATTACTAAATTCATCAAGAAAGCAACTCAGAATAACTGTAGCTCTGCAGGTATCTTCTAAACATAATACATTCTCTACTCATATATGCTGGAATCTTTTTCTTTCATTTTTTATTCAACAGGATAGTGCAGGGCCATCTCTAATGTCATAGTAGCTGAAGGTGGTGGTCCCTTCATGCCAAGGAATAAAAAGTGCCAAGAGTCTTCTTATAAGATGTTAATGACAGCTCTAATGGGGGCAATAGGATGCCCAGTCTGGTAAGATGGTTACAAACTAAATTGCAATGTGTGTTTCTTAGAAAAATAGAGGGCAACTTTCCTGCAGTTTTGCAAACAATGTAATCAGCTGTTACAAGAAAGTATTGGGAGGATTACTTACCACTAATCCATCTCAGACCTGCTGTTTGTGCTATTTTGAATAATCTATTTTTTGTTCAAATAAAATTATGTCAGATCTGTTTGCATGTAATTGCCAATGCTAATTTTTCATATCCTTTCCAACCTTCAAAATTAATGCAGGAGAAGACTATATATATTTTTATGTGAAGTTTTATCCAACTTGTTCAAATAAAAACCCCCCAAAACTGCAAGATATCTGTGTCACTGATCATTATTTCCAAGTGATCCTGCAAATGATGGAGCGCTTGATTCACCTCATGCATATTTAAATTTTGCTTATCTGCAATACTGTCAGTGCATTTGAAGCCCTGTCATGTTCTCAGGACTAGCTGTTTCAGAATATGACGATGCAATGATAGGACAATCACTTCAGGGATATGAGTTACACCATGCTAAACTTATCAACAAGATAAATAAAGTTTCTCTGGCTCAAGTTGGTAAAAAGCTTCCCTTTCCCTTTCCTTCTGCAAAAGGGGAGAAAATTTTCTCTGCTTTCTACAAAATGTTTTCCTTTTCTCTGGGTAGGTTATCGAAGGATGGAATCTGGTTAAGGTATTTAATTTTTGAGGACAACATTTTTAAAGGTTTTCTGAGAAGAATGATGTGTGCACAATGATCACTTGGTTCTTTCATGGTTTGAATGCAGCATATTTACTAAAGTAGCTGTGGTTATTTCTAATCAGAATGGTTTAATTCTGCAAATGATGGTTTGTACTCTCTCTTCAGGTTCTCATAAGAAAAACAATCTCAAGTCATGGTGTTGACTAATGAGTACAAAACATGGAGGTTAAAAGGTAACACATATGTTTATCTTATTGCTGTGTGACACACGCCTTACTTGTTCATTATATTTTTTTAGAAAATAGATTCCAAAACTCAGGCTGGACACTGACTTGTAGGATTCCTAATACCAAAAGCTAGTAAAAACTGCTGTTCAATAACTGCTTCATTGAACTGCGATGGAGATTTGGATTAAACCCTTCTTTATTCAGTGATTACAGGTCATATATTTGCCCCCTATGGAAACAAGTAAAAGGGGCAAAAAGTTGAAGGGAGGATCCAAAAGAATTGCAGTTTTGGCATGATTTGATAACCTTTCAAAATGGTTTTGGACACTTTTCTGTTTTGTGCAGGATCATTGCAGTCAGATTTGATCTTAAAGGTCTTTCTCAACTAAAATAATATTATGATTCTATTCTGTGTAAAGTTTCAGTTTTGGTTTCTGATTATTTTTTTCTGTTAGATCAGTAGGGTTGATTGGTTCAATACTGTTGGTTTAGTGACTATAAAGACATGATCTCTAGGCTACAGGGAAATGTCTTCCCACTTCCCTGGCCTCACTGTCCTTGCAGGCTTCACGAACTATCTGTCTTGGTTCTGGAAATTCATTTCTAGGAGTTGTCCTGTTGGGCATGGGCAGTTCATAGATTTCTATATTCCACTGTAGCTGAGTATGAGAATAGTACTGAACACTTATTTAAGCCCCACCATTTGTTGGTTCCTGCGACATCTGTTTGCTACCATCTCTGCGTTACAGTTACACTGCAGAGACACCAGGAAGAAATAGTTAATTACTTACATCAAGTTTGCTGGCTTGTCAACATGAGACATACTTGGAAATATCTGCCAAGCAAACTGTAGAGCTGAGTATTCCTCCCCACAGTCCGGTGTGTCTAATGGTTCTAGGTCACTCTCGAGTCTCAGGCAGGAGGTGGGACAGATGCTGTAGTGCCACTTCAGATGGCAGGCAGCATCTTTATTAATTCATGTATATTTAACTATGCACCTGTTGTGCATACATCTGAATCTCAATTAGGGAGTGTGTCAGGCAAAGATGATTTGATTCTGCTCTCTAACTGATCTTCCAAAGCTCAGGTCCACTAGTCCCCCTGATTTTATCTTTTCCTCCTGCAGTTTGCCCTTTGATGGGACCACATCTCTCTTGGCCTTCTTCCAAGTTTCATATCCACTGAAACCTTTGGCCATCTACCCCTGCCAGTTGTTACATACTTTGAGTCTTTGAGTTATGGACTGGTTCATTATGAGAGCAGAAAGCAAAATTACTTTCTGATCTTGCTAATATGAACAACAGGATGCTGCATTTGCGTGTCACACGTTGTTGCAACTGAGTAGAGAGTGCAGGTGGCTGGGTGCAATTCCTGTTCTGGTTTAAGTCTGTGTGAGATGGTCGTGGTTCATGTAAGTCCAGGCCTTAAAATTATTCTCCTGTCCATGCCACCCCATCAAATCCCTTCCTGGGATGTATAGGAGGAGAGAGTGAGGCAGTTGAGTTTTATTTTCATTGCTATCATGGTTATTTCTGGGAGAGGGAGGCCAGTTATGCAGCATCTACAGATATTTGTTCTCCTCTTACCTTCCTTCTGTTCCTTGGAGTAGTAGCTGTGTAGCTTTCAGTTTTGATCTCTTTTAAAAACCAAAAATAATTATATTTTTCTTTACTCTTTCAGCCCCATGTGTTTCTGCTGAAGGTCTTTAAGATCAAAGTATTTGTCCAAAACTGAGCTTGGGCATGTTACTGTCATCTTCTGGTTGAGCAATGTACAGTCTGTTTACATGTCATGAGTTACCAGCATCACAGCTCATGGTGAGAGGTAAAGGAGGCTGTTGTGGTCTCTTCAGTATCAATGAAGATCATTTGTTGACTATAGTTGCCAAAGGATGAATCAGTCATTAGGAAACTTAGATGTATCATGGAAACAGCCTCCATGTCCTTTTTCCTCTATGCAAGAGAAATGGGGAACAAAGTCTGTTTCTAGTATGAGTTCACTTAACAGTGTCATACCACTTAGTGCTTCAGATACCGAAAAGAGATTTCACAGTAATGAGTAATGGAGTAATGATGGCCTTCCTGAGATGTTGCATCATTTCTTAGACTCCTCTTTTTATTTTGAAGATTCTCGTCTAACAGTATTGGCAACACGAAATGAAAACACAAAATGACAGTATAATTCAAGGAGGTAGGTCATAAACCAAGTATTATATTAATGTGGTTAGTAATATTTTGTCATTTTATAGGTGAAGCAGGCAATTATTTTCCCTTCATACAGTCCCTAATGTCTGTTGAAGGGGTTTGGGAAATTTTTTACACTCCTTTTGTGGAAATTTGGTGGAAATTAGGTAAGTGTCAAAGTACTGCGTTTCTCTAACTTCTTTACTTACATAGGGGAACACAATATAGGGAACCAAGAGTAATCTCCAGATTAAATGAGTCCTAAAACTCTGATGATCAGATGCAGTGGGGAACTAAGAGCTACCTACTGCAAATTTAAAGGGGGTAGAAAAAGCGTGAACAATTCTCACTTCCAGCAAATCTGCATATGCAGAGATGAGAGACTCCTTAATGTGCTTCAGCAGTCAAATCATTTTTATTTTGAACACTGCTGCCTGTTGTGGACAAAACAGTTGTTGTAGGCATTTGAGGAAAACACTGAACAACCCCCTACAAGGTGGATTGAATAATGTGTGCACAAAGTTTTGTAACATAAAGAAAGGTAAGTTTCATGTAGCTAAGAGCATGAAAAGCTGAATTAGGTGCCATTTTACCCTGTATGGAATATTTCAGGATGTGTGTAATTTGGAAATGTCAACTACTAAGTAACAGTCTCAGATACCTTAGAAAATACTTATAAATGGCTTACAGGCATTATACTTTAAGATGAAATTACTACTGTGCACCTAAATGAGATGCTTATTTCAGTCCCTGAGCAGCTTAATTTCAAGACAGCAAAGGTCAGGGAGGCTCTACTAATAATCTAATAACAACCGACTGCACGTTTCTAAGAGATTTAGCTGCACCAGAGCCTGGTTGCTGGGAGCAGGATGAATTAGTGGTTACTTAACTCGCATACCTTGGAGCAGCATCAGCCACTGAATGTGACTAACACAATGTCACGGAGTAGCAGAAGGCAGCTAATGCTTGGGCAACTGCTCTAGAAAGTTGAAGCACAGTCACTCTGGTTTTGAGCAGGTTTGTCTGTGTCCCACCTAATAAGGGTGCGATTAAGTTAGGATTGGGGTATTTTCATATCATGGTTTTAGCTGATAATCATCAGATGATGGTTCTGGAGAAGAATTAGATGTTTGAATGCATTCACTCGAGTAAAAAAATTACTTTTTCTAGCAGCCTTAATCACTCTAAACTTTGCCTGCATCTGAATCTTACTGTGATCAGATTGTATGATGAGTATAAATTCACTTTGAAATGTCCAGATCTTAGGCACTAAGTAGTGGCCAGGAATTGTAATAATATTGATAGAAAAATAATATTTTGATCACAATACCTTTTAAGAACTTCCCTGGAACACTGGACATTTAAGTCTCAAGACCAGAGGCTTGTTTACAGATTAATTAAGTAAATGCACATTAGTAGTGATAGTATTCGGTATCTTTGGGAATTTACAGGCAATTAATCTTAATATTTCCTTGAGGAATAAATGATAATTTGGCAATGACTAATTTGATGTAGTAATTCTAAATGTGATCTTGACATTTATTAATATGATTTAAAAAAACATTTCTCATTTATTTTCTGGTAATCTAGTGAAGACTCAGTTTAAAAAAGAAACTTTTGGTTTTGAGTGAAAATGTTTGTCTCTTTGAGTTGGAGGTTAAAACTAATATGTCCTGGAAGGGGGAGAGGGAGCCTTGCTCTTGCTGTGGGGCTGTGTGAGATGGGGAGAACTCAAAGAAGTAGTGGCTGTGCTCCCACACAGTGTCTCTGATGTTCACCACACTGCTTTGCCTGAGAGTTAAACTCAATGGCTTGGAAAGAAACTGGGCTAGTGAAATAAATAAAGCTTCTTTCTGGCTTGTGAGCTGAATCAGCATATGAAACAACGTGCTAGAACTGATGCCAAAGGATTGTGTGAGTAGGAGAAGAGGGAAATTACTGCTCTTGCTGCTGGATTAGCTGCATTCATGGCATTCCACTTTAACCCAGGTATTTCTGCATGAATTGACAGTTTCTCAAAGCAATACCCAGTTAACATAGGAGATTGTCTGGAGTATTAACTCCTGTTTGAGAAAGCTCTTGGAGAAAGCAGGAGGATCAGCTGAAGAGCTCTGAGGAGTCATGACAATCCCTGGAATACAGTTGTCCCTTGTCTTCCTTCTTCTTTTAGACATTTTGATTCACAGTTTTCCATTTATTAATTTCTTTGATGCTTTGGGATGTTGGAGATAGCATCATTATTTCATTTAGTAGGAGTATGCAGAGCTGAGTTTTGCTAGTAAACTCAGTTTGGCAATGAGACAGTGTATGGAATTAACATATTCGTTGAGGGGAGGATACCAGAAATCTGGCAGGAGATTATGGTTGGGATCTAACTGGAATCTCGTTGAATATATACTATTCAACATGTTTCTGAATCTGGAAAAATGACAAATAGCCATAAAAAAGACATAATTTTGTAGCATTAAATAATTAAAGCATTAAATTAAAACCAAAGAATTACTGAAGAATCTCATGATACTCAGTGACTGTGCAATAATGCAAGAAATAAAATTGTAGCAATAAATTCAAAGTAGCATAAAGGGAATAAAACTGTTGCTGCTAACACAGCGATGGACTGTAAATTATCCATTAGCACTCAGAAAAGAGATCTGGAAATCATTGTGATAGGAGCCTGAAATTGCTGGTGCTGTGCTTAGTACCAGTCAGAACAATGTTAAAAATGGTTAGGAGAGGAGGTGAGGACAAAATGGGAAGTGTTTTATAAATGTACTGCACACTTGCATCTTGAGTAGGAAAGAGCTGCTATATGAGGAGAGATTAAGTAGACTAAGGCTCTTCAGTTTACAAAAGAGGTGACTGAGGAAAAACTGATTTTATTATATAAATACTATATCAAATCATAAATGTCTTGGAGAACACTAGGCTAGGGTACATTCCGTCAAATGAGCAGGAAGCATCTCTAAACGACTGGAAATAGTTTTCATACTGTAGTAAGTTATTTTGTGGGTCAATTCGCACAGGACATCTACATGTCCACCAAGTGGATTAGGCATGGATGATAAATCAAGGATTCTTAAACTATAAAAGTCTTTGAAATAGATATTGCAGAGTACTGGGAGAGTTAGTTGCAGACTTTCCCCACTTTTTTAATGCCATTTTCATCAATGTCTCCTACAGCTGCTATTAGATAGAGGGGGTTGCTTAGGCTGACATCTGGTTTTATCCAGCAAAGCTGGTCTCACACATTGGTTGACTTCTTACCTCAGGAGGTATATGTAGAGAAGTGGCTGCCTAAATAGTCTCCTGGTATCACTTAGGCAGAACAGATGGAGCAAACAGTAACTGTGTGTGTGTCTGGTGGTGCCGTGTCCAGCCATTCAGTCCGTGTGAGCTGTGCTGCTGAAGGCACAGCAGAGATGAAGGGCAGCTGGGGAGGCAGGACAGTGACTAGAGCTGAACACTGGCACAGTGTGTGGGTAAAAAGCTTTGATTCTGGTCACAGTGGTTGTGACTGTTAAAAACAGTTAAAAAGCTGTTACTTTAGGAACAGCTTTAGAGCTTGTAGCTTTGCTGGTAACTCTGTGCTTGACTGTTGACAAGGCAAATTCCTTGAGGTGTCTGGAGTTTAATATTGTTTTGCCTCTGTAAAGACTGTGTTGTGTCTTTACTATTCCATCTGCCAGATTAGAAGAAAAGCATTTAGGGGGCTATAGTCTAATAGGAATTGAAAACTAGGGGCTAGAAATTGAAAGGTTGCTGAAAAATTTGCCAGGGTTTAAGAGGCAGATTTTCATGAATATGAGGGGAGACCTAAAATTTATGGAGTTTAATCTCCAGCCTCTCTACCCAAATACATTGTAAAGAAAGTTGTGTGGAAAATAAAGCTTCAAAAATGGCACAGAGGAGAAGTGGAAAAAAACATGGAAAGTAACACAGTGCTTGTTATTTGATAGAAATGTTAAACCAGGAGGTGAAGAGCTTTGGACTTTCATTATACTGAATTCATGTTTTTCAACTTGTCTTGAAAGGATAGAATTGGAAGACCAGCTGTGGAAAACTGTAGCTGAGTGGAAAATTTTGTGTATGACATGTTATGTGGAAGGTTATGGGTCCCTGTGGTTTCTTATGGATCTTAAATGGAGATTCACTCTGTGCCCAGAAGCCTGAGGAATTGATATCCTCAATACCTTCCATGCAACAGCACAGTAAATTCCTGTGCCACTGTTCCACAGGCTGGTTGCTGTATTTCTTACTATCCAAAAGTATGTAATTTATACAAAGAAACTTAGAAGAGTATCTAAATTAATTCAGAAATGGATGGCACTTTTAACAGTAATTTGGTGCTCTGACTTCCATAACTCAATGCCATCCATCAATGCCTTGAAAAAAAATTTTCTTCTCATCTCACATGTTCATACAGTTCTTCAAGCACAGAAGCTGAGCACCCTGCAAGGTGCAGAAGAACACACTAAAGGAGAGCCTTTGCCTCCTCATCATGAGCACAGCCAGTCATGAACTGGGAAATTATTGCTGATTTATATCAACTGGTAATTTCTGATTCCAGTGTCAAGAAATAAAATGAACAGTTATGGTAGGTGACAGGTCTCTTTTAGTTGGTTGCTGACATGGCTATGACCAGCACAGGGCAGTCCCTGACCTTCTCTTGGACAGGTCAATCCTGCAGGTTCTTCCCTGCCCCAGCCTGTTATGCCCAATACACCCTCTTCTCCCCTAGTTCTTGGCTTTGTTAGCCAAGTTTCAAGAGTACTGGGAAAAGTTGGCCTTTTCAGTCTAACGTAGGGTTGTGCAGATCTGTTCAGAGCAGTAAGATGCACGAATTTCAATTCTGCAGCTTGTGAGTAGAGGTGAGCTTGGAAGGCTAGTAAGTGAGGAAGCTTTTCATCTAGCAGCTCAGTTTTAAAAAGACAATTATTAATTCTGGTTTGGGAATGGTCATGTGAATTTGGTGCTTAGTAGGATTTTGTGACTGGCTTCTCAGGGGGCTCTTGCATTGCTTTCTGAGTTTCCTGGCTTCCAGTCTGGTGTAATCAGATGGGTAGCCAGTTGCTCAGTTCTGAAAACAACTGAACCCATGCACAAAATAACCCTAAAGATACTTAGGAATCTGGTACATTGAAAGATCAGTGAATTACAGGGAGAGGATAAAGAGTGGAGTTGGCATCACACTCTTGTGCCCCAAAAATCCACTAAATGCTTCTTTGGATCTACCTGCTGCAGATTTTCTGAATATTTTCCTGTTCTGTGTGTGTTGCATTTAGTGTTCATAGAATCATAGAATATGCTGAGTTGGAAGGGATCCATCAAGATCACCAAGTTCAACTCCTGACCCTGCACAGGACACCCCAAAAATCACACCACATGTCTGAGAGCATGTTCCAATCTTCTTGAACTCATTGAAGCTTGGTGCTGTGACCACTTTCCTGGGGAGCCTGTTCCGGTGCTTGACAACCATTTGGGTGAAAAACTTTCTCCTGAAATCCAGCATAAATGTCCCCTGACTCAGCTTGGTGCTCTCTCCTTGAGTCCTGGCACTGCTCACCACAGAGAAGAGATCAGTGTCTGCCCCTCCTCTTCCCCTCACGAGGATGTTGAAGGCCACAATGAGGTCTCCCCTCAGGCTCCTCTTCTCCAGGCTGAAGAGACCGAGTGCCCTCAGCCACTCCTCACACGGCTTCTTGTCCAGACCCTTCATCTCACTGCCCTCTTCTGGATGCTCTCTGATGGCTTCACGTCTTTCTTACACTGTGGCACCCAAACCTGCACAGGATATCCAAGAAGAGGCTGCTCCAGTGCAGAGCAGAGCAGGACAATCCCCTCCCTTGCCCAGCTGGTGATGCTGTGCCTGATGCACCCCAGGACAGGGTTGGCCCTCCTGGCTGCCAGGGCACTGCTGACTCATTATTCTCAAAGAAACACACTTGCACGTAAAAGCAAAAGTGTATTAACAATTGCATGAATACCAGAGTACAGGAAATGGTATGGTAATGCTTCAATTTTTCAGTCTTTTATATTCTTTTAATTATGAAGTTTGTTCCGGCAGTATTAGTCACTGATATTTAGTGCTAATTTATCTAGCCAGTAGTATATAATAAAAGACGCAATCTTCAAATTATTTTAGTTGCTTGTGTTCATAACTACCTTATGGAAGTAATTGAAGAGATTAAGTGAAAGTGGACATACTACAAATCAGCTCAAAATATGTTTTGAAGTCTTTCAAGTGGCTGTTAGCATTTCATCTTTACATCCCAGTATCACTGGGATTCTATACCACTTCTAAACTATATATGAATATATATATATATATATAATGAGCAAAAAGGCATTAATGAGACTGATATTTGTGTGATATGTGTTAGTAGACTAAAATAAAACATGTTGAGATTCCAGTAAGTTGCACCATAATTCTCCATAAAGAGAGCCAAACAGTAGTATGCCTAAGCAGAAATGCCTTATGAAAGCAGGATACCTTCAGTGGGAAGCTAAAAGTGGATCCACCAAATAAGAATAACTGAAGAAATGCATAATGATCTGAATATGTGCTGGGCTCAAAACTTCTTTATGTATTTAAAAGTGAGTTACTGTGCTTTAGTGATGCCAGATGGTATATACATATTGGAAAGAAATAGATTAAGGAATAAGAGTCTGGAAAGCCTGTTTTTCTGGTCTTCAGAATAATTCTGTGCTGTGAAGTGCTGAACCAGGACCACCTGATATTTACAGGAGAATTAGTCAGGATCACTGGCACATTCTGTATGGCATAAAACAAATTGCCCGTGACATTGATTAAAATATTTTAAAGTAAGATTAACACAGTAGTTTTGAATAGAAGAGAATATTTTTCAAGGTTTTCTGTGGTTACTTTTCCTTTACAGTCATTTATCACAAATATTTCTGGTGCCTTTCACAATCCCAGTGGTAAATTTGCGAGTTATTCTGTCCAAATCAACATGCAAGCCATGACTAAGATTGTCTTTTAGAAGTGTCCCAGGAGTAACACTGAATCACTCTATATCATCCAGCTATTAGAGAAAGTGGTTGGTGTTCTTGGGTGAGAATTTATCATCTCCTTCCGTATGTCTTAGAATTTATTCAGGTCAGGAGGCTGAGGCAGCATTTAATCATAACCAACCATCTGACCTAGCTACATGTGGCTTTGAGTCGTTCTTATTTCCATATGGAGTAGTGGAGGCAATACACTCTTGCCAATGAAAAGTGTGGTTTGGAAGTTGGGGAGTGTATGCTCCCCTTCCTCTTTGCAAATGCTGTGTAACCCAGGTATGAGAAAGCTCATGACACTTCTCAGAAAGCAACAGTGGAAGGTAACCATCTTCAGATAATCTGTTTTTCACGTGATGTTTATTATTTGTTGAGTTATGGAGCATTCGTGCACACAAGATGTTTAAGGTCTCTGTTCTAGGGTCTGTCATTGGTTACACTCTTGCTGCCCTAAGAAACACAAATTTATGTGACCTTTTCTGGATCCTAGTCAAAGCACTGAAATTACTAATGTCTTTATAAAAAACAGTGTACTTGCTTCTGTGATCACTTGCTTGCCGACACTTGGGAAACAACTTTTGAAAAAAAATGCCAGAAAAGTAGACACACTTCCATATAACTCAAAATCATGAAAATTTATAAACAGAATGCATTCCTTTGACATTTCTAGCATTAATGACTCAGACGTCTCATCAGACTTAATTTATAAAGTACCTTGAACAATTAAATGGAACTAATCTGTTGCTCAGATGACTCACTGTGTTGCGTATTCACTTCTGTGGAGTTTTGTATCTATAGTTTTCAGAAAGTAATAAAAAGTCTGCAGTCACTGACGGAATTATTTTTTTTTGTCAAATGTAGGTGCTTAAGCCATGCAGTGTTCTATTTAAAGAGCCATTCATAGGGCATTAGGTTTTATAGCATACCTTTGTTTCACTGGGGGGGGACTTCCATGGGCTAGGGAGATATGAAATCAGTCCGAATTGCTCATATTTGTAAATCTGTTTGTTTTGTTGTTTTTTTTTTTTTCTCCGCTCTGCAGGTAGGCAAGGAATTATATTTTTCTTGTTATCAAAAATAATATATTGGTAAATTTTTTTACTTTTTACCTTGTTTATAGTGGGTATTTAGAAGCACAGGTATGATTCTTTATCATTCTTTATAATGCAAAAGAAATTTTAAAACATTTTAAGAAAACATTCTTGAAAGTATGAAGACTCCCCGAACATCTTGTCAACAGCAAAAATTCCCATCTCTTTTATCCCAGAGGGTTAGTCTTGTTGAGTGAGCAGGTATTTCCTGTATGCTCCTGTTCATTGTGCATTCTGCGTCACTTATGTACGACAGATGCATCCTACAGCAGATACGATCTTCTCATATCCCTGAGCTGGTCTTTGTAGCCCTCGCTGTAAGGTGTCAGGTTATCAAAGGCACATTAGGAAAAACACCATCCCCTCCCCGATTACAGCAACCTCTTAGGTCTTCACAAACAATCTTGAGAGCATCCCTGTGCAGTGAGGTGGTGCTGTAATCTGTGCTGTAAACTGCACACGTATGAGGAAATAAGGCACAGAGGTTGTAATAAATAATGTTGGCCAGAGGAATTTGGGAACTCTGGACCTGAATGTTTTTATTTAGCAATACCTTACTGTGTTTATGTATCGATGGCAGTTATAGCTATTTGGATTAATTAAATAATGGATCAGACCTCCAGCGGTCATACTGGGTGTAGTAAAGATGGAGAAAGGCATTTCACGGAGATTTCTGGGTGCCCACTGTCCTCTCTCCAGTTTATAGAGGAGCAAAGCTCTACAAGTGAGCAGTCAGTACACCTGGCCACCTCTGACCATCTGATGTGGAGACCTGACTTACCTTGTGGAAAAGACCTTGGATGTTTGTGATTATCTTCAAAGAGGAGCCTTGATCAAAATCATACAGGGATTGCACAACCGTGTTAGAGATGACATACAGTTTTCCATTTCTGGAGAGTATAAACCACCCTGAATTTGCTTTTCTTCTCAAGTCTCCTGTCTGAGTCATTACTCACTTTCTAACTTTTGTGACAGCAGAAATAAAGAGATCCATATGGCTGATTTTGCAGACGAGTATCACTGACATTCTCAGATTCATCTGTCCTTCTCGTAATTTAATAGAAGAGTGCATGATCATGTAATTACATAGTGCATTTAACAGAGATGACAACATTGCTTAAGTAGGTTTTGTTCTCTCATCTCTGAATTGTGGACTTGAAACTTAGCATCCTTTTTGTGTTTTAGCATTCTAGATGTCTAGATTTAAAAATCTGAATATGCTGAATCTCTGTGGAGTCTCTTTTCCTTCCCCTTGATGGATCATCTTTGGTGTTTCAGGTTTTTTTTACAGCAGGCTTATCTATCAGGATGAAGAGAATGCCATGTCTATAGGCTTTCTCTTAGAAGATGGTGGAGAGCTGAACTGCCAATAGAGTGGTGTTTACAGTGACTTCACTTGGGCATTTACTTATTGTAGCCAAGTCAGGAGAATCTCCCTAATTTAGATACCACTGCTGGAAAATGATAGACCATCCCAGAGAGATCAACGAGGAATGCAAACCTCCTGGTAGAACAGAGCTGACTTCATGAAGAACTACTCTCCTGTAAGCACAATCCCACTCCTAACCCTTTTCTCGGGACCCATGATAGCTTTCTTTTTTCTCCTTGATGTTATACTCTGAACTATAAATGTTCATATTTGTGTCTTTTTTCTATAGGTTTTTTGCAAGCTTGTCATCTTATATCCCATCCTTCTCTGCTCTGGTTCTCTTCAAACCCTCTTCTCATTGCCATTTTGCATTCCTTTCTGTGCTGGTTTTTTTTTTTTTCTTTCTGGCCCATGTATTTATTTTGTTCACATTCTTTATTATTCTGAGTTCTTTTTTGAAGTGCTTACCTGTACTTCTTCTGGCTGTCTCAAGGAGCAGTACAGGCTTCCTGCTATGGTTTGAGGAAAATCATGGATACTCCAAAGAAGAAAGAGGAGTGCTTGCAAAATGTGCTGCTCTCTCTGTGTTTAACACAGAGCTCACTTAATTCTGTGCAGATGGTGACTGCAGTGTGCCATGAACTCACAGGAGTTTTGAGAGACAGTGCTCATGAGATGTGCAGAGGATGGAGCTGCTCAGATCATCATCTCTGGACTAGGCTTGATCAAGTTCAGGAGGAATTTTTCCTAGACCTATAGCCAAGGTATCTGGAGGAAGTAGCTAAGGAAATAACCATGGAGGTAGAACATAACTGCCTGCTAGAGAGATCCATTCCAAAACATGAAGGTTCTCGAATTTGGTACAGCCTTTAAGAAAAGAAAAATCCTGCTAAAGCTCACAGCCTGAGTTTGCCCCCAGAACACACAGATGAGTTGTGATGAGATAGCAGTGCCATGCTTTAGTTGGAGTGTCTGTTGTTGCAGTGCTGGTTTTGTCCTCTGGGTGACAGTTTCTTTGTGTGTGGCACCTGGGCAAAGTCAAGAGACTGAGGAGAGCTGGGCTTGTGTGTGGCAAGGCTAATGGCTGGCTTAAAACAAGCTATCTGCCACTGCACCCTTTAATGGTGATAAATGGCCCAGCACACACACACGTTTCTACAAGGTAGTATTGACTTTTTAATAAGCTTCTATGATCCTTTTGGCTGGTATTTGTCATAGGAACGTCTTCACTCTGTTTTGAGATATGTTTAAAAAGCTGTCTATTGATTGGAGTGAAATTCAAATATGTTCTCTCTTGATCTGGGCTGTTTTTCAAATCAATGGTTTTCTACTTCCATGAAGAAAAAGTTTAGATTTTAAGATCAAGGATAAAAATAGAATAGTTCAGGTAGCATCAGCTTTTGAAAAAAGAAAATGCCATTTTATTACAGTGCATGGCTTTTACATGGATGCAGGTCTTGTCTCCCACCCTCAAGAAGGATGTAATTGCATTATATAAAGGATGGAAGAGATTTTGCATGAAGAAAGAGTAAATTGCATTCTTCAGCTTGAAAAAGAAGAATTGTAGGAAGGTTTTGATAATATTAGGAAATGATAATGAGAGGAGAAGAATTAGCATAAGTGAAAAGCATCATGCTCTTGTGTAAGTCCAAGAGGTCTTGAGTCAGAGAGAAGGAACAATTCCTGTGTGAAGAGACTTTAAAGAATTTTTCAGTCTAGAAAAACAATGACTCAGAAGAATTAAGAGCAAATTATACATTATCACTAATATCATGGAGAAGGTGAAAAAGGAGTTATTGTTTGCTTTTTCTCATACCACAAAAGCAAGCCCTAATCCAGTGAAATGATCAACCAGTGGCTTTAAGACAAATGAAGGGAAGTACTTCATCATTTTGTGCATAATTAAGTTGCAGGGTTCATTGCTGCAAGAGTGTTGTGGAGGCTTAAAGTCTGAATGGGTTCAAAAGCAATTAGACAAATTCATGATAGATACTTCCATCTAAGGCTGTTAAGCATGATGATGGGAACTGGGAATCCCTGAACCACAAATTACAGGAAAATGAAAGGTTGCTGGAGGGTTGGGCAGAAGGAAAGAAATGCTCTATGAAAGAGGATGGTATATTCTTTTGGTAAGTATCCAGTGTCAGCCACTACTAGGGATGGAAGTAGCAGGGAAGGGAGTGATGGCTCCCTCCTATTTGCACCTTCCCCTTATTTAGATACATTGATGAGATTCTCCAAACCTTCCAAGCTTTCTCTTCTCCTGAGCTGAGCAGTCCCAGCTCTCTCAGCTTCACATCAGAGAAGAGCTGCTCCAGGCCCTTCCTCTTATCAGTGGCTCTTTTCTGGACTCTCTCCAGTGCTGGGCCCAGTACTGCAGGTGTGGCTGTACCAGTGCTGAGTGAGTTGGTTCTGATTGCTTTCACCTTCCAAAATACGAATTTGAGAAATCTAGGCAGTGCTGGTTTTCCTCCTGTAAAAGAAACATAGGCATTTGCATATGTGCAGTATGATTGTGTGAGGTACTTGTGTGATGCTGGAACAGATGATTCATTGTGCTGTTTTAGTTAACACTTTGCCACAATCAAATGGAAAAGATACTGTGCAGAGAGGAATATTTAATCTAAATGCGTTTGAGAAATGAATTGCTTTATTTGTACTTCTTTTTGGTTCTTAAAGTATCTAAAAGGATTCTTGACATTTTGAAATGTTGCAAAAGTCTGCCATTTGTATACATTTTATTGTTGAGAAAGGCTCAAGGGTGTTTTTCTCTGTGGGTTTTGTGTTTTTACATTGTTCATCAAGTGATGAAAAATGCTTAACATTTCTGGGGAAAAAAAAGAAAAAAAAAAAAGCTATGATTCACATTTGAGAACTTTGAAGCCATCAGGAATTGGAGTCTAAGATATTCAGAGAGAATGGGTATGTTATTTTGCATAATATTTTTTATGAGCTTTTTTGTGTTTGCTGTACAGAGAGAACTAAAAAGCCAATTGCCATATGAAACTGTAAACGGAAAACTACTCAGTCATAGTACCAACACTCAGCTGTGGTTTTACAATAACACAGAATGTAGGGTCTCTGACAAATGCTGGTTTTGTGGCCTCTCAAAATTTGGAAAAGGAATATAAAGATACCTCAGAACTAACCTGATAACTTCAACAAACGCTGTGACTTCATAAAGCCTGTATTTTCTGTCTTGAAAAAGAAAGTCTCAAAAGTTACCGTAAATATAAATGCTGTTCAAGCAGGGAAACTTAATTAGCTTTTTGCTAGTACACAAAAATTAAAAATTAACTGGTGGCATCCATGGCCATCCATGGCTTTTCCTCCTTTCCTGCAAGCTCCTCTGGTTCAGTATCTCTCTTATGGGAGTTTTGGGGCTGCTTATGCTGTCCTATCCTTTCATGTTCATGCAGTCATGGATGTCCTATCCTTTTTGTTTAATGCTTGCAGAATGATAAACTGTTGGTATAGAAATAAGATGTAGCAATATATATGTAAGTCTTAGCATGACTCTGAATTTAATATGCAAGAAACACTTTAAATTGTGTTCCAAGCAATCACCTACAATAAGGCACAAGAAAGAAATCAATGTGTTAAAAATTATTTCTACTGTTACTTGTCTTGCACTTTTTTTTTTTGTCTAGGTTTTCAAGGAAAAGGGTTCTTCTGAGCATTTTAAAACCATGTTCTAGCTGAAAAATGTTTTATATGAGACATGATTGTCATTACCTTTTGTAGTATAAGAACTCAGAGTTATTAAATGTCAGCAGGTGACAGGTTCAACATAAACATATTAAGACAATTTTTCACATTAATTAATGAAATACTGATTTTTTTTTTTTTTTTTTGCAAGAGGATGCCAGTGTATTGCTAAAAGTCTTCATGTCTTGAAAAAAAATAAAAGGAGAAGGAAGAAAAAACTGCTGAGAAGTATTAAACACAAAGATACCATCTCTGTATCAGGAAATTCCTGAACTGAAATCTCCACTGTGCTAAGAAAAAAGCACCACAGTCTTGGGCTATTTTTATGATCTTTCAGTCTTCACTACTGGACACTGTCAGGAACAGAAAAGCAGATTAAAAAATCTTTGGTCTTACGCAGCATCTTCCTTTGGTTGAGGAATAGCTGTATTAGATTTCAGAAGGGAATGGGTTAGCTGGCATTATGGTTGCTAAAAAATTATTTACTAGGATTTTTCATACTGATTTACTGCTTTATTTTTCCCTATCAGAAAGTTGCACATGGAACATTCTCAGTGTAGGGTCCTTGGTTTTGCCTCACATATTGGCTTCAAAAGTTTCATCATTGCTATTTCAGTTTCCTTTTACTTATTTCAAATAGAGAGTTCAAAGGGAAAAGCAAAATTCACCTTGTTCTAAGGATATCTATTTTGTTCTTTGCTACCTTTATCCATTTTTTTCTGATGTTTTGGTCTACTGGGCTACTCTAAAAATATTTCTGTTTCTTGAATGCAAGTAGTTAATGGACTCTCCTCCCCAGGACCCAGTAGCATCTTCCTAGGTTGAGTAAAGGGTTCTCTTTCATTCCTAGTTATCCTGCTAAACTTGCAGTAAGAGTTGCCTCTTCTTCCGTACAACCATTGGGTTTTAATCATAACTTGATGTTAAGTCGATTCTCTTCTCTTTGAATGGCTAAGAGCCATTAGTGTTAGAGCCTGTGTGTGGCATCATAACCTTTCCCAAACTTCCATCAAGCCCCAAATATATAAGCACTTTTAACTAAAGTTATTTCAATTAAATTGCTTTGGTGCCTGAAAGTCTGCTTGTGCACACTTCTAGCAGTACAAGTACTTAGTAGAGACGTTTGTACATCATACACAAATTCTGAATATTTTTGTGTATCCCACTCTTGGAAGAACCTTTGAAGTGTGTACGGATCACTGTCTACAAGTGACGAATGAATGATGTACACAATACACTCACCATAACTCTTGGGCAGCACAGACACTGCCCTAAGTGTCTCAACAGAGTAGTCTCATGGGGAGCTGTAGTGTTTAGGATCCCTACAACTAGACAGAACAGTTGTGCATTCCCATTTTCTGGTCCAAATTGTTTATTCCCTTCCCTGATAAGGTAGCTGCAGGGTGACAAATCAGGCCAGCTCAGGAGCAAGAACTCCATTAAGTGCTCACAGTGCTGCTCCCTGGACCTATCCCTCTGTTTTTTTAATACCTTTCTGCCTTAGGAGCAGAAGGCACTTTGTCTTTTCTCCTGTGCCTGTGCATTCCTTAGGGGTTTCTGTAGGGTGCGTGTGTATGTTTTGGAGATAGGTGCTGGTGGTCCTCTGTTGAACCCTCTTTGGCATTCAAGGTAGAGGCAGTCACATTGCTCTGCACATCATCAGCTCCAAGCAGGCTCTGCCTAATCTTACCCCGAGTTTCTGATCCTGTATTTACTTGTAAAACAAGTATGAAAACAAGAAGGGAACCAAGCTTCCAAAGTATTTTTTTTCTTAAATCTGTAACTTTGATATTATCCTGAAATTACAGCAGTGTATGCACTTGTTTTCTAAAAAGCTCATTATGTATTGCTCTATACCTCACATTGCATCAGTTCCGAGCCAAATCATAGTGTTAAATGATCATTAGGCCTCTTATAAACCATAATACTGGTTTAGGTTTATTTGTCTCTAATCACTGCTTTAGTTTACTCTTACTTTGCCAGGGACCTGCCCTGGAGCTGATTGAATATTGATGCAGAGCAGTGGTCTTGTAAAATGCTTTCTGAACTTGGACAAAATTTGTCTTCTGTTCTGATCTCTAACTAAAGTTTGCTTTGCCCTGTTTATCTTGCCTGATAAATGGTAAACATCTTAATCTCAGAGGTCTTCTGTGATTTCATGATGTTCAATCTCCTTTCTTAAAAAACATTTCCACAGTTTACCCTGTCAAACAGCTGAAATAACTTTTAATGCACCATCTAACCTGAGGAATTGCTTTTTACCTGAAACCCCTTTCCTTTTTATAAAGTTGATGATGTTCCATGAAGGAGCTGCAGGACTTCAGGAGCCACACATTATTCAAATGCTTGGTGAGAAGCAGCGGGTCTGCAGGGCATTGAAGTATTATGAATAAAAAGGCAAAATTACAGTGCTTCATTTCTTTCAAGCTGCTGTGCTCTATTACTCATTCTGAGAAGTCCTTTCTATGCACCCTTCCAGGTCGTGAGATACGCAACAGAAATACATCAGGTTTATAGGTAAATTTCTCCTCTAAAATACATGTTTTTTCAATTTATCTAACATTATGAAACGAGCTTCTCAGCAAGGAGCACGTAAGCCAAAAATGATTTGCAAATCATTTGCCAGTTGCTGTGTTTGAAATTAAACCATTCAATTGCTGGAGTTACTAAACAATCAATAGTCTTTGCTGAGACAGATCATAGTTCTAATAAATAGCTCATGTGAATAAAGTTGTTCAATTCAAACATTTGTCATAGACTTGTTTTCAAGCACTGTATATAATTTTACCTCATTATTTAGTATTATTTACCTCATTATTTAGCTGAACATCATTATAACTTACTTACATTCTATTATAATATTTATTTCTAATAAAATAACTTGTTACTCCAATTCTGGTAAATTTAGAGCCAGCTTATAAAACAGTTCATGTTTCATAGAGATAAACTAGATCTAAAACAAAAAAGCTCAAACAAACAAAGGAAAAAAAAATACAACAAAAAAAGAGAAAAGCCTGTGTTTCAATTAAAGCATTGTCTTTTAGAATTCAAGGCAAACTTTTTGGTTCTTCTTTTGGTTAATTACCATTTCTACATCTGATTGTAATTTAAATTTCAGGACTTTTTTTCTTTTTTAATTCTTACAAATTCTGGGCACGGAAAACTGTTTCCCTCCTTGACATAAATACAGAGAGAATGAGGATGTACAATAAGGCCAAGCACACACAATGTTCTGCAAACCTCAGATCTGGGGAAGGAGGTCTGTGTTGGAACCACGGATGGAACAGGTACATTGGGGTGATGTATCACACCTACTGATGTGAAGAAATTAGTGAAAATGCTTTTGGAATATGTTGAGACAACATCTCTCAGGCCAAAATACTGCAGTAGTTACTAGACAAGTCTATAACCAGCGTTATCTCTGTGGATTAAGTAAATTTCCTCTAGTTCTGTGAGGTAGCTGGGACTTCCTAGTTATCAAGCTTATGACCAGCCTAACATCTCAGACTAACTTGGCTTTATGTAATTTATATAATATGCCTTGACTTCTTCAAGATGATACCTGATTATGCCCTGAGTTCTTCAGGATGACATCATGTCAATATGAAAGGCATTTTTCTTTAAACCAGAACTATAGTTGCAGTGAAGCCTTTTATAGACACTTGAGAGGCTGCTTGGGTGATAACATGACTCAAGCCCATGAGGCAAAGTGCAAACTGTATCGCTGAGCAGCTGTCTTAGGCAGTCATCCTTGTGTACTGTGCTGGACAGTTAGAGGGAATTGCTTCTTAATTACAGGGTTGTCCTTGATAACAGTGAAAAAAAATTGGTTTGGACAGTATCGATTCCAAGCACTTCTGTTCCTCTTCTGGGACATTCCCAGCCAGCAAAACATTCACTGACGGTCAGATAAAACAGCGTAAGTTCACTCCATGCTTAATTTAATCAATAGGAAACTATTTACTTTGCAGAATGTTGGCCATGTTAATTCAGCGGTGGAAATATCATCATCATCATGTGCCTCTGAGGTACAATAGAAAATGAATTTTAGTAAAATAATGTACAAGGCTGTCCAAGTCTTTTGAATTTTTTCCAATTATTTTTTTAGAAGAGCACAATTTTTTTTTTATAGTATTAATTTAGGCAAGTTTTATCCTTCTTCCTTTTGCTGCATATAATGATTTTCTCTTTGTGAGTGTTTCATTTGAAACACATCTGTTTTTAGCGGGAGTCTTGTGTCACCCCTCTTGTGTGATGGGGACAACTGAAGGTAGCCATCGTGGGCTAGCACTTTGTTGGTGTTTGGAAGACCATTGATGGAAAATTTCACCTTCAGAATATTTACCAATGCTACTCACAGTGTCTGTGAGATAAAAGAGTAATAGTATAAGTTCTTAGAGAGAAATTGGGATAAATTGAGATTAATTGCTTTGCCTAGAGCCACATTTCAGCTCAGTCATGTGGTCCAAGAGTAATGCTCCACAATGGATGGGACTAAAGTGCTTTGCACAGGGAGTCAGTTAGTCTAATTATAAAAGGTCATCAGTGTGTTCTCATTATCTGAAGTGAATGATTAAAATTCAGAATAAACAATAATGCAGCACAGTTTTTTTCTTCTTAAACAAACACCTCCTCAGATTCCCAAACAGACATGTCTGGAGTTCAAGCTCCAGATAGTGTCCAGTTTTGTCTTTCAGATTTCTTTGTTGGCTCTGGGCATTTTTTCAGCTGCAAACTTTCTGACTCGCTATAGTAACAACCCATTATAGAAAGAAAGCAAAACATTTTGAGATTGCATTTTGGGGACTTGAATTTCTCTGATCATATTAGTATTATTTTATGTATGCCGTGACAGCAAGTCCATTAGCAAAACAAACAGGGACTAGAGTGGGAGCTGGTGAAATGAATACAGAACATGGACAGAAGCAGATAAGGTGGCAGCACAGTCTGTGGCTTAAGACAGTGCTTAGGCAAGGCTGTTACTGCCTGAGAAATCCCTTCAAGGTGAGAACACCCCGGAGCTAATAATAATCCTAAGTATAAGCATGAAAATAACCATAATCTTAACATTTTCATCTGAAAACCATGGCAGACAAAGGTCTGTGGCTAGGTGGGGAATATTGCAGAGATGATTGAACTTTACTCCTGTGGAGCGTAGGTAGTGCTTGATCTCAGCAGTATTGGTGCAGTGACCAGTGGAGCTCCTTGGACAGGTGGCTTGCATCAGTGTTGGGAATGCAGTGGAGGTTGACGTGGCTGCACGGCAGATGACACCACCCCTGTCAAGTCTGGCATTTATGGGACTTCCTTCACAACTCTTTCCAGCATCCAGTGGGATGAGAAAGGATATACAGAAAGCAACTGGCTTGTTGTTATAGACTTGTGTCTGTAAGAAAGAATGGTAGAATAAATTTGGTTTTAAAATGAAAGGGAAGAAAAATACTCCTTCGGTTATGGTCTTCTTCCTTATCTTCTTTTCTAAGCTAATAGAGCCTTTGTAGAGCAACTGACCATGGGGTTGGTAAATAATTTTGAAATTCATACAGTGAAATGTGTCTTACATGCCATTAACAGTTGTTAAAGAAGTTATCAGTGGTGTCATATGTCACCATTTTTTTACCACTGAATTTCACAATATGCATGAAATGAAAATGAACCAATTTATTCCTGCATGTGATCCATTTTCAGCTTTTCTTTTGTTTTTCTTTTTAACAATGAAAGTTTAATTCATACTCCTTTTTGACTCAGAGATGAAAATTCAATGTTACATCTGAGTTATGCTAAATCTAGTAGCATCATATCTAATAATAACAAAACTTCACAATTACAGGAAGGTGATGTAATTTAAATAATTTGAATTTAAATTAGCTTTCTTCGGTCAAAGGACTTGCTTCTCCAATTACAAGATACATAAGTGAGAGAAAAATACTATATTTAAAATGGTTTCTTGGTATGTAATTTCTGTAATGCAATTTGGCTTTACAAACATAGAAGAGCATTAACTAGAAATTTGGACTTCGAATGGCACTGTTATGCCTTACTTAAACTCTTTGTTAAATGTATCTACATTTCTTGTCTGTTGGTCGTAGCACTTTTCCCCCCTTATAATTCTGTTTTTTGAAAACAAAATATGCTACAATTCTGTTCAAAATACTTGTGTGTTAACAATTTGGTAGACTGTTGGGGTTTTTTTACTTGGAAGTGAATACAGTAGCAACCTAGGATCTGGAGTGATATTTATTTTTAGGTACTCTGTGTTCTAGTCAAAAGTTAAGTTCCTCATTTCAGGATCACAGGTATTGTTCAAACATTGAGTATTCTGTGCTTGGAGAAACACAGGTTTGAAAACCTGGCTGTTCCATTTTTGTTAACAAATTAAGCTGTGTTTCTGGGAAATATTTTTACTAAGGCAGGGAATGCAGAGCTATCCTCCATTTCTCACTCTCTAAATGTGCAAAATTCAGCTGCAGCTGCTTTGGCAAGTTTTCTGCAGTGACCCTGGTACTGTCATATGTAAAAGTGAAAACACAATTTTACATTTGTTTTAAGTAACTTCTTGTAGGCAGGTGTTAGGGATTAACATTTAGGCAGTTGGTTTTTCTTAAGTTAAAATGTTTTTTTCAATTTTTCCTCTTCATCCTATTTTTCTGCATCTTCTAAGACAAAAATAGAAATTCTGGGTGATGGAAAAGCAGCAGTGCCTTCTATTCTGTCTAAAAACTAAAACCCTAACCACCACAGCAAAGAAAGGAAGAAGTATTCTTCTCAGAAAATTGTTTACATAAAATACTGTAGTCAGAAAGTGATAAAGAATAACTGTGTTTTTAGCAGCAGCAGAACATCAGAATATAGTCTTCAGTTCCCTTACATGTTTTGTAATGCAGATTCCCTTTAA
The DNA here is from genome assembly GCA_013399225.1 of Rhipidura dahli. Classification (NCBI taxonomy): domain Eukaryota; kingdom Metazoa; phylum Chordata; class Aves; order Passeriformes; family Rhipiduridae; genus Rhipidura; species Rhipidura dahli. Next base: position 672,782 of record VXAC01003946.1, read on the forward strand.
AGTAGCCTTGCCAATGTACCTTAAATATATTTTAGAATTATTTTACCATGAAATTAGTTTTTCTCCATCATTGACTTAGTTGAATCCTTCTTTTTGATCTATGCTGGGACATTAGAAGTGAAGCCGTGGCTGCACATACTGTTTTAGTAGGTTTCTATCTGAAAGTGTTCTGCAGTAGACCATACCCAGTGAGAGCAAAGGTTATTTAGCATAGCCTGGATGCTCTGTAACCAGCTCCTCCAGCTCTCACCATGAGTCTTATTTAATTCCCACACTCTGCCACCAGGTTGTATTTACATATTTATTACCCAGAGGAAAAGCAGAGAAGGAATTTCAGTCTCGATAACAAGTGCAGAACAGCAAGGAGCTCTTCAGGTTGTCCTCGTGCCCTGCTAGTCACCGCTCAGTCTGGTTTGAGCTCCAGTCTCTGGATTTCTTCTTTAGAAACCAACCTGCAAAATATTGCCTGTCTTTTAACCTTATATGTTAGGTTTTGGTTTGCTTTTGGGTATTTTTGAGGAGGGTTAAATGAAGCAATTAGAGGTAATAAAGTGGTTTGGGTAGGCAATTTTGGCTTGCTGACATTTCACCATCCCTGTCCCATCAATGACTATTTTAACTATTCACTTGCAGATAGTTCATTTCCCTGCCTTTTTAAAAAATTTATTTTCAAACTGTTACCTTATAATAGCTCTGGGGAAAAAATATTCATTGTTTCTGATTTACACAACCTGTTAAGGAACAGCTGTGCTAAAATCAAGATGCACTTTAATATTACGAGGTCACTTATAGCAGTTCAACCTTATATTAAGGAAAACCATTTTTTTGGATCTTAGATAAAATTCCCATTTTTTCCATTCCACCATTAGGTGGAATGCTGTTTTTCCTTTTCCTTTTTTTTTCTGTTTAAACAGTAGTTTCTTGCTTATCACAAGCAAGAAATTAAGCAGATCTGTAAAATGTGGTAGCTGGATTTCAGGGGTTGAATGCCGTAGTGCAGTTTTTGTAACTAGTCTTCCTCTGAAATGAGACATCACAAATCACTTTGTTTCTGAAGTAAGAGCATACATCTGTTAGGCTGCTCTAATCTAGGTGTTGCAAGAACCAGGAATTCCAAGCATAAAATAATATGGGAAATTTCTTACAGGTAGTCCACAGCAGACTCTGATCCACACATTTAGGAGTCTAACCTGTTTTATTTTTGTGTATACCTAACATTGCCTGTGGGGGTGTAGTTGTTGAATATCCATGGATGGCTCGCTCTGTTTTCCATGACTAGTGTTTTAAGATCGGGAAAAGACACCTTATATATTTTTGTGATGGTAAGTTATGTTATATTGTATCTATTGCAGTAGGTAACATTTGGGCAGCATGTCTGCTGTGCTCTATGAAGAAAGGGAGACTGTTTAGAAGGTGATGCTGGCTTGTCTTTTCAAAGGAACACAAATGGACAAAGGAATTGTATAAGCATTGTAATCTCTACTTATGAGTAAAAATTCTGTCAGTGGCAAACAGATGCTACTAGAATCAGACATCTGGTTTTCACCTGAGTTTCAGATGTAAGCAAGATCTGCTTACTACCATTACCTGTGTTGTGAGTACAGGCATTTTGTTATATATCATATTATATATATTATGACATACATTGTATTTGTTATATGTACAGATGTCCTGGTTACAGCCAGAGATACTCACAGGGTGTGCCCTGTGTCCTCTCTGAGGGCTCCCTTCCTTTTCTTACCACAGAATCTGGAATATATGCAGCAAACCAGACCTGTTACATGATCCATAATAGGCACTGGTGTGGCACCTGGCACATGGATTCAGGGATTTAGAGATGTAGAAGGCTGGTAAGAGATAAGTAAACTTGTTGCCTGAGTTTGGCAGCTTGCATCTTAAACCTGAAACTAAATGTGCACGTATGTATACCCCACAGTTTGCTGACCCTTTAATATTTTGGACTGCATACACACTGCATGAGTTAACACTTCAATAATTTGTATAATACATTTCCATTTTGACACAGCCTGCTAGCAGCAGGACAGTTTGGCTTTTGTCCTGCAACTAAAATACATTGTGATGCATGAACATGCAATTTTTTTTTTTAAAAAAATGCCTGCTGATATTTTTAGAAGATGTGCAGATCAAGCTGAAGAGCTGGCTGGGTGCCAGCCAGGTGCTGCCTGTGAAGTGCTCCTTTCTAGACACCTCTGCCAGTCGCGTGTCTTTGTGCTGCAGTGGTGAGCAAGGAGTGGCAGAGAACAGCGTGCCCGTGTTTAGTGTCTGGGTCAGCTGCCTGGAGAAACTCAGCCTATGACTTCACACGTCCATGAAACCTCTTTTAGGTGTGTCTGCCTGTGGGAATTGGCTTCCCGACCTGGGATCTCCAATGCTCTGCTGCAGTCATGTGGTGCCCGGTTTGTACATCCAGAAACAGCAAGTGGGGATTTGTTTTCTTGGGACTTTGACTTGCTGTTTTGGTGGATAAATCAATCCTGAACATAAATCAGTGTTCTGCTTCCCTAGTTAATTTTTCACTGGGTTGAAATTTATCACTTTTCCTGACCTGCTCAGGACTGTTTTTTGACTGATTTTTCTTTTTCTGTGGTTCTTTGCTTCTATTTGCAGTTTGCCCCAGCAGCTCTGCAAGTCTTACTGCCTCTTGATACCTGAGCTTTTCATTTAGGCTTCATGTTTTTTCCCAGCTGTAGTGGCAGAAGCTGGTCTCCTTTCTCCAAAAACTCAGTATTTTCTGGAGTTCATGGACTTTGCTTCCTGGCCTTGGGCAGAGAGGCAGAAGGTCATTTACCATCCCAGGAAAAAATGGGCTCTTCATTCAACACCCTGGAATTGAAGAGGGTCACATCTCTGTACAGCACAGTCTCTGACTGAGGGACGTGTGCATTGCTGCAGACCCAGTTCATTGCCCTGGCTCTGCAGTTATTCCTCTTGTGAGCTGGGAAGGAGCAGGGCAGCATGTGAGATGCTTCTTTGGGTGCTTTAAGCATTGCCCAAGAAGGGTGTGCAGTGCCAGGTGCCCGGGGTTCCTGCACCCCACTGCATTGCTGTGGCACCAGCCCAGCCTGACAGCTTGCATTGCAGGGGCCCTTAGCTTGCCCTTGTGCTGCCCACATCTTAGGCACGGTCCTATTACTTTAAAACCTGCAATATTTCCCGAAGTTCCTAGGTGTGGAGAAGAAAGTAAACATGTAAATAAGGCCCTTTCCCCCCTTGCCTTTGGAGCAGGAAAAAGCAGGGGGAAAATTTAAAAAAAGTTTCAATTTCATGAGTGAGCTAGTAAAAATTCTTGTCAGACACAGATTTTTAGGTACATTTTTATTTCTTTTGAAGGGTAAATATTTCTTTTTAGAGGATCACAGAGGGGAAAACTATCCATTAACTCACATCACTTTTCTCTTCACTAATATGTTATTTTGTTACCTATACATGCTGCTGCTTTGCTGTATCCTCTGGTGTGGCAACCGCTGGCATGTATTGCCGGCAGAGAGTCAAATTAATTATAAGGAAAACAAAGCATCTATGAATACTTGAAATCATTCCTGTGAATCCTTCTTAGCTTTGTTGGATAGTGTAAAAATAGCACGTTGTTAATGTTGTTTTGAACCTGTCTAAACAAATTTACCTGGAAGGAGAAAGGAAAATCTACCTGGACTGCACCCAGGCAGAATGGAACACACCAAGGTATTAGAGCACTGTGTAACAGCAGTATGTGAGTAATAAATCATCTGAGTAAACTGTTACTGGAGGGTGGAATAATGCTACTTGAGCTAACAGGTACTTGTTATTTGTTTTGAAAGCTTATTTTCTGCTTAATATAACCAAAGTTATGCAAGCTCACTAAGTGACACTAACAGGTAAGAAGGATGTTTACTCAATTTAATGCTAATTTGAAATATATGATTAAAAATGTTGAGTGATTGGGTAATGGATGGCAGATGAAATATTGAAGAGTTCATTGAAAAGGAAGAATTATCCAAACTTTATGTGAGTGGCAGTTAGTTCTTGAACATTTTGCTTCCATTCAAGAAAAAAAAAATCTTCAAATTTTAACACATAATTTCATACAAACATTGCCTCTGTCCTCAGTGGTAGTCCAAGAAACAGAATATTGGGGATGATTATGTGGAGAATAAAAAACAAAGCAGGCAGAGCTGCAGAAACCTGTAATTGTATGGTTCTGTCCCCCTCCATCTTGACAAGGAATAAATAGAATTGCAATAAGTACAATGCAGAGTACTAAAGAAAATAAAGGTGTGAAAGCAATTCTGCACAAGTAAATGATTAAATAAAGCTGGACTTACCATCCTTGGAATGAGAGGATGGAGCAGTGGAAATAATAAGCAGAAATGGAAAAGGTGAACGGGTTCAGGATGTTTGTCTCTCACCAGATCTCAGAGGCAGCAAACAAAGCTAATGTATGTCAGGTTCAGAACAAAGGGAGATGCTTCCTGTGCTGTGATGGGCAAGGATATTGCATGCTCCAGACTTTTACAAGGGTTCAGAAAACAAAGTGAAATTGAATAAAATGGAATAAAAATGTGTCACCAAACACAGAAAAATCTCTGTCAAAGCACACAGGTGATATGCCTGCGATTCAGGACAGTGCTGATCCGCATCCAGCTGGGAGCATATCCCTGGAATGTGTCTCTGTGTGATCACTTTGTCCTGTTGCTGAAGATCCTGACCTAGAAGACCGTTTGGTCTCAGTAAGACTGCTCTTGAATTTCTTTTGCTGTGTGGGGGAGGCTGGAGTTCAAAAGAGCAGTGTGGTTCGGTTCACTCAGTTGTAAAAGACACTTGAACAGACCTTTACAGTACACCAACCCATCAAGAGTTATTGACTGGAGCCTTTTCATCTTCTGCTTCTTTTCTGTTCCTTACCAGAAATTAGTCTAAGCTTCCTTTGCTTGTCCTCAACAATGTAGCGTCAGAGGTTGCTGAGTATAAGATATAATTTTTTAAATTTTTATTAGTTTTTTTTAATTTATTTCATTTTATTTTCTGTGGATTTTATTCTCTGAAAACCCTGTGCTGGCTTAAATAACATAAGTATAGAAATAAATAGTAATAGCTGAGTGTGTGCAGATGAACTTTCCATCACATAAGTGAACAGAAAGAAGGAAAAGAAAAATTAAGGTGGGGGTAAAAAATCTACTGAGATGGAAAGTGACTAAAGCAGAGGGGGAAGTGGATGTCTGATTAAAGATAAGGAATTCTGATGATGTGACCTTCCATGCCTGCTGCATCTTTGATGGTCAGTGCTAAGTCAAGAGAAGGGCTGATTCAAAGGGCAGCACAACCTGAGGTTGCTTGCCACACACCAAAAAATGAGTTCACAAAGGAGAAGGTTATTTTTAGTTGTGCTTTAAAACAAAGGAGGAACAAATGTAGGTGTGAAGGACTGGTAGTGTAGTCACCTCAGTCTGAGTGTTGGAGAACTGGAGAGCTGTGGCATGTGCATGAGAAAGCTGCAAGCAGACAATTTCACTACTGCTCAAAATGTAGGCAGGGGCTTTTGTAGAGGGTATTATGGGGCAGGAGTGAAATAGGGGCAATTTGCCATCCATGCTGTAGATTTTAGAGACTGAAGCTGTAATTCAGGACTAGAGGGTAATACATGTTGGGTTCCCAAATAAAACACTAAATTTGCCCATGTTGGCTTGGCTGAGAAGCTGCACCTCTCACCTGTTAAATGACATATTGGCCACTCCTGATGGATATGCAACCACTGCATTTGCATTTGCAGAGATGGGGACAGAGGGCTGTGCAGCTGAGTGACAGCTGAAGTGTGCACTATGGTACTTTTTAACTCACACACAGAGGCAGTTGGAAGGTCTCTCTTCTCCCAGGGCCACCTTTCTGTGCTGGAAGAAAAACTGCTCTCGAAGGTTGCAATTTCATGCAGCCATGGTGTCCCTGTCATTTCTGTCCCCAGGCTCCTCTGGGTGACCCATGGGATCCTGATGAGTGCTGGTTGGTGTTTTCCTGATGGAAGAGCAGAGTCAGCCAGTGCTTCAGGGGAAGAATGAACACACATCTTCACTGACCTGTGGGGATCTGGGGTGGGAGCACCAGCTGCATTTCCTTCTCAGTGAACTTCTGGAGGGGACCTAATGAAACCAAAATCCTGTCTCACTACCATCACATGTTTTCCCCTCAACTCACGGCATGTGCCTCCTGTAAATGAGCTGCCTCATGTGGCAGGGACCCATGACTGAAGGGGGGTTTTTAGATTCTGCCTTCGTCCCTCCCTGGCAATGGACAGCAACCTCCCATTGCCTTCTGGATCCTTTTCATCTGTTCTCTGCCATCTAGTTGGGATGGAAGCTGGCAGGATTCCTGGGGGAATAATACTGATTGATAGTGGCATTGAAGAAAATGGGGGCAGGCAGGGAGGTGGTGAATTCTGGACAGTTGTCCTCTGCTGATGACACCTCTAAAAAGTCTTTCTTGAGAGGGAGGTGCTGCCTTTCATCCTTTACTGGAGTGCCATCAACCCTTTGTTAGCCCTTGAGGCTTTCTATTAATTAACAGATTTTCAATTGTAAATCGCTGGCTGGCTTAAAAGCCTTATCCCAGAACATCCCTAGCATTCATATGAACTATTGTCCTTTTCCCTATAACTCTGAAGTCGATTATTGTGATACCAAAGAATTTTTTTTCTATGTAGATCTTCCTGTTGCCTAAAAAGGTGTATATGTGGGTGCTTCAGTATAGTATTACCCTTTCCTTTGTTCATTTCAAAACCTGTCTCAGCTTTGGAATGTTTCCTGAAGAGGTCAGATTTTTCAAGAAAATCAGGAACAGCTGTGTTGGAACAAACCAGTAACATCTTTCCAATATCCCACATCAGGTGGTGCTGCACAGTGAGCATCTGTCATGGATTATTTTGTGAAGCACTGCAGTGGTTTATGGTCTTTTTACGTTACCTGTTGTAACCAAGTTCCTGTGAGTATGTAGTCTCACTTCATGGATCACAAATGCACGGATGTTGATATCTTTTCTGCATGTATACACATGCAACAACTTCCATAGTTAATTTTACGTGATTTAGTCATTAAAAAACAACCACCTTTAGTAATTTATTAAAAGAAAAATATGTTAAAATTGTATCTTTATTAATTCTATATATACTACTTTTTTCATTCAGTTTCATGCTTTATTGCCTTGCTCTTCTGGATAATAAAATGAAAACAGTCAATGTGATACGTCTGCAATGGTTTATTGTGTACGCTATGTACTTTGCTTACTTCTGTCCTTCCTATCTTAGTTTTCTGTACCTTATGAGGCACCTTAAATACCTCTGTGATTTTTCCACTTGCCCACTTTTAAATTTTACATATTACTTACTATAGCTTTTATTTTTGAGGTAGATGACAAGAAGTACCAATCATTTATTCCATGTTAGCATGTGTTACATCATGATAAAACCAAATACATAGTTAGATTTTGTTAATTTGCCAAGTGTGATCAAGTGGTTGGTATATTTATATATAGCTGTAAGTGAGCAGAAATCGTGTTCTACTTTACATAAAAGCTTGTGGGGAAAAGAAACAACAAACTATTGCTGTTTGTTTACTGTTAAAGAGAATTTAATACAGAGATTTAGATTCTTTGTTCAGATTTTTTTGGAAGTTGTTTGTCTGCTTTCAAGTCGAGCTGAAAACCCCAGGCAAGTTCTGTAGAAGAAATAATGATAACACGTGGCACAAATCTTAATCAATTTAGGAAATCTGGTGCTTTGAGGGTAGGGGACTCTTGTTAGCCCACCTACTCAGTAGTCTCTCCCAATAACAGACTGGTCTTGTCCAGCCTCCTCCATGCATTTTTAGGGGTCCTACTGATCAGGATTGGGTGTTGCTTTGTTTCATAAGCACTCCCAAAGACTTTAGGCAGCACATAAGGGACTACTTGGCATTGCACACACCTTTTTCTGTCTTAATTGTAAGCCAGGTTGTACACTGCTTCTAGGGAAGCAAGTTTATTGTTCATTTTGTTTGTGTGCCTCCTTGTTTGGCCAGGACACACAGTATATAAACTCTGCCTGTTGCCTTTGGCCACGACTCCTGCTGATTGCATCAAGCCATACCTGGGGAAGACTGCAACTTTCAAAAGAGGGGTAGCAGCAACTTGCTGTGCCAGAGAAAAGACAATCCTTAAATTAGATCTAAAGTATATAGAAGGAAAGGAAAACATCCACTGCCATCAGTATGCCATGATGTTTCTGTAGAGTGGTGGTAAAAGTTTGAATTTATTTTCAGTAGTCTCATTAAAAGTCAGCAGATCTTTTTAGCATAGAAAATTGTAAAAACTCCTGGTAAATTATACCTCAAAATAGGTTAATTGTTAGCTTTTTGTTATTACAGTCAAGGGCTTTTATGTTTACTAAGGAAAAGTACTACATGGAAGTGTAGATATAATATAGAGCTCTTGAATATAGAGCTCTTGATTTATTTTCAGCTTGTTTTCCCTTTGATCTGATCATTCTGAATGACAAATCTGTTATCCATGTAAACATTGGGAACACTGACTTTTGCTTGCTGTGTATTCAGTTCTTACAAGTGAAGAACTTGCTTGTAAATACTTCTGCAGCATAGTTTTCACCTTTGCCCTGCTTCGAGCAGATGACAGTATTTTCATCTTGTACTATGCAAGGTGCTTTTAATTAGTTTAGTGTAGTCAGCTATAAATCATTTGCTGTCCTTGAATGCCAGAATTGATGAGTGCCTTTACAATACTGTGAAGAGGTGTGAGAGAATCCACTTAAATGAAACAGCCACTTGGGCATCCTTATTCCTTCCATTTATGTTTTTGTTTTGGTAGCAGCAATAAAAAAGTTTGTGGTTCACAGTTACGTTTGTGTTTAGGTCAAATTGCTCTTCTTAGATGTTAGTGTGTACAGATGTACCTGCAGACAGATACCTAATGTGAAAAACCTTACACAATTGTTTTAAGAGAGTAATGGTGACACAGTGGTGATTTTCTAATGTGTGAGGAAGTTGTAGAGCTACTGATTGTGGAGCTTAAACTGGTAATAATGGGGGCCAGCTCTTTGAGTGTTACTCAGATATTTTCTTTCCTCAGTCCATTTGCACGATTCTCCTGAATATAATTTGTTCAGAAGTATGACTTCATCTATTTGAATATGCTCATTGTGATACAGAAACATTAGAGTCAAGAGATGATGTAAGCTCCTAAAATGCTGCAGGTTTTACGTAGAAGAAAAACCACCTAGGTTCCTGTCACACTTTGAAATCACATTTTAAACCTCTGCTTTGTGTCCAGCCATGTGAATATTGTAAAATACTGCATTGCTAAGGCTATAGGTAGTTAAAGGACAGTATGGACCCTGGATTAAACTCTGGATCTTTTGAGGATACATTAAAACACAATTGTTTTGGCATCCTTTTTTAAAATCTAAATTACTCTCAAAAAAATCACATTCATTTGAATGTGAATTTTTGAAAGACAAATGTGACCTGATTCACTAAATAATTTATTTCCTTTATGAGGAAAATTTCTTGGCTTGTTGACTTTATTAGTTGATTAAGGTACTCAAAATATTCAGGGAAACAATATAAACTGAAAGGCAGGGAGTCAAATAATGATGAGGTATGTATTTGATTAGAAGTGTTAGTACATAAAAGTACATAAAAGAAAGCAGATAAAAATTGAGGGATTTGTCTACATTTTATGGTTAGGATGTCACAAAAGAACTGCATGTAACTCGAATACAGCTTTTTTTTCAGTCCATACGCAATGGGAGTAGGTGTGAAGGAGACTATATTCCTTTCCCTTAATTCTTTTTAACTCTGTTCCTGCAGCATTTGATGCTGATGCTTCTCTGTGGCTCTATTGTCTCTGCCGTTGCTATTGATGTTGAACCTATGATACATGTTTCAATTAATAGGAGTAGAATAGAAAAATGCCTTCCCCACCTTGTACACAGCAGGCAAAGCATGGCACAGAATAAAGACATTGCAAGGCATAAAGACCATGAGGCAAAAGGAAAAAAGAATAATCCTAATGGCTGAATGCTTATCAGTTGTTAAATATTTACTTGTTTGCTGTATATTTATATCTGCTGAATTTTAAAGAGGAGGAAGAAAATTTGAACAATATTAGTATTCATCTGTGTTTTCTCAAATGTGTGTGTTAAAAATTAGGATCCCCAAAGAGAGCAGGAAAAACGGGAGCTCCAAATGTGATCATATGGCCAAACTTGTGTGTGGGAACCAGTTTACTTAATGCTTACTTCCAGTTAAAGCAACTGTCAATATTTGCATCTGAAAACATTTGGGAGAAATTATTAGGAAATGAGCAAGAACCTGCTGTAAAGTGATCTAAAAGTTTTACAGAAATGGTTCGCCTACTCTTAAACAATAATTTGGTGGGTTACAAGCAGGCAATGGAGAACTGTTCCAGTCAATATAGGATTGTGAAAATTGTAGGAGAAAGTCTCAGTTCTCTGTACTCTGATAGACAAAGCTCTGCAAGTGTGGATGCAAGCTGTGAGTCTGGCCTTCACTGAAAACTCAGTGTACACCACAAGGCAGATGCTAAGCTACAACAGGGTGCATTTCTTGATGTCCCTCTCCCCAGTATTACCTGCTGTCTTGTTTACTTCTGTTGAGTCTAGGGTGTGTAGGAGGTGATGCAGATCTGGGAATATCTATCCAGCACCTGAGGATGACAGGACACAGTCACACTCGGCATTACCCCACCTGAGCTCTTTGTTTGGCTCCCTTGAAAGCTGTCAGTGATTCCAGCTGACCTGGAATTAAGTGAACAGGGAGTGTGCTTGGCTGGTTGGTGTTGCTCCATTGCTGTTTCATGGACCGTCATCAGTACACAGCCACAGTCATAAACTCAGAGAATGGTTTGGGCTGGAAAGAAGCTTTACTTAAAGACCATCTAGTTCCAAACTCCCTGTCATGGGCAGGGACATCTTTTACTAGACCTGGTTGCTCGAATCTTATCCAACCTGGACTTGAACACTTTGATGGATGGGACATCCACAGCTTCTCTGGGCAACGTCTTCCAGTGCCTCACAGTAAAGAATTTCCTCCTAATACCTGTTCTAAACCTGCTCTCTTACATTTTGAATCCATTACAATTTGTCTTATCAACTTCTAAAAAGTTTCTCTCCAGCATTTGTAGGCCTCCTTTGGGTACCAGAAAGCTGCTGGAAGGTCTCTCAGAGCCTTCTCTTCTCCAGGCTGAACCTGGAGAAGTAAATAATTTTGCTGCCAACTGGTATATTAGTTAGCTGATTCTGCAATTTATTATTTGAGAATTAATCACCTCGTATCGATATGTGCAGGCTAGCACAGTAATACTTTCATCCGTATTAGGAGAATGGGGGGTTGTCTACACAGGGTCATTCAGGAAATCTAATCCAAATTGATTTTTAAAGTAGATTAATTAAATTAGGTTCCACCTCTTTGAATTCACTAAGTGGCCAAGTTTGAGTTTGTTAAATTAGATCAAATCTTGTTTAACCTTTCTACTTCAGAATTGCAATGGCCTTAATTTGATTGAGTCACTTAAAAATTGAGACAAACTTAAGAGTGATCACTTATATTCCAAATCAGAGACTTAGGTAAAATTAACCTAAAGAACTTTAAATCCAAATGTTTTGTCAGCTGGAATTCAAGTTTGAATGTTCTGAGTGGACAAGTATCTGAAAAAGAAAGTACTGTGCAAATGACTTGTGCATTTTTAAATTGTAAAACATTAATAATGTCTGAGGTAATTAACATACTCTTGCTATAGCTGTAAGTCTTGCTTGTGTCTCAGTATTTCATGCATGAATTTAAAGATGAGAAACAATGGAAGTGACAATGGAAGAATTAATTTTATCTGCTGGTAAATAGTGTAATATTAATTCACTGTAATTTGAAAATGCATGTGCAAAATACCTGATGATAGAGCTACCAGAGCTTGCCCAGCACTTAGAGCCCAGCATTATCCATCTGTATCTTAGGTCTGAACGTGTTGCTGTGTGTATCAGTTGGTAGGGAAGCTTTATGCACTGTATTGTTTAACCTTACGATGCTTTTAATGTGAAAGATAATGATGTGTGCAGCGAACAGATTACACAGTGGCTGCTAATGACATGTGTGTGACAATTCCCTCATTCCTTTGCCTCTGGCACTGGTGGTGGCCAGGAGAGCTGTCCTGACCTTGACAGGGGCTTGCAGAGTAGAAGGACTAAATATTTAGTTATGAACACTGAGGGTGAAGTGAGGTCTCTGCTGTGGACTGTTAACTAAGGTATTAGTCAGACTAACATTGTCTAAGCCAGTTCTTTCCTGATTTATGTAGCAAGACTCCCTGGCATATTGCTTATTTATCACTGATAAACTGTTCTTGGATAAAATTTTTTAAATTTTTTTTTTATTCAGTCTGTGACTGCTGTGGGTTTTTGATAACATTGTGATTTATATTTACCTGTGTTTTTGCCTGGCAGTGGTTGAATAGCAATAAAATTCCGTTGATTTTGGGTGGTCAGATGAAAACTTGGAGGTATAACCAATGTATTAATCAATGCCACCCATCAAAATACTCTCAGTCCCAGAAAAAATTGATATAAAAGTTATTTTGTTTTGTTATCTTAGTGAATGGCATAAAGTATTTCCAAGGTTTCCTTATCACTGGTAATGCATTAACATTGGCTCATCCTCCTTCATAGTCTGTTGCTAATCAATAAATTATTTTGACTTGGGTTTTGGCGTTTTTTCCCCAAGGATTGTATAATCTAGAATCAAATGAATCTTTGTGGAAGAGTGAACTTGCATGTTTTCTGGATCCAGTTATTTACATTTCTTCAAATATCTGATTTTGTTTGGATGGAAAACTGCTTTCTGAATTTATAGATGGTTTCAGAACGTTGTTTTACCACTGCATAATGATAAAAGCAATTTAAATTTACAGATTATTTTTGACATGGAAAACCAATAGTAATGGTAAATTGTAAAGTCTGCTCAAATGAACAGAACGGTTGCTTGTAGAATCAAAAATGGAAACAAAACAAGTATCACACACAATGCAGCAAGTCTGTTATTGTCCTAGAGAAACACATCATACTATCTAGAACCAAGATAATCAAGAAATTTGTTGCACTGTTCAACACCTTAATGGTACACAATGCTGCTAGCCATGGCAATAGATCTGTGTTGAAAAGAGCAAAAAGCTCTAAAGATGCTTGCTTGAAAATCATACTGTATTTTTTCAAGATAAAAACATTGAATGGCCCATTTCCCACTTCCTCTCACTTTTGAAATTCAAGTCCCAAGCTTCTTTGGTGTTGCTGCTTTCTGAAATGTTGCCTAATCAATTAGCAGCAGTAGGATATGAACTGGTGACAAATTACACATAATTTCCACTGAAAAGTGAGCATACCAAATATTTTGAGGTATAGTCTACATGCTAAAGCTTATTAATTTGTTTTGAAGTATCCATAGCTATGCAAGTACTGGAATGCAAATTAGTGTCTTAAAAAATAATTAAACATCAAAATAAATATTCAGTGGCTGGCTCCATGTTAAAACTAGTGAGCATCTTGTTAATTCATTCCTGAGTACCTTCTTTATATTGTTCTCCTAGTAGGCTGTGATGACCCTCAAGAACGTTTTCTCTAGTTGATGTCCTGTGTTAGAAAAATGCCCTTTCCTGTCTTGATGCTTGTTGCCTTTACAGCCACTGGGTGCAGCTGTGCCATGTGTTGTATTACCAATAGAACAAGTGCAAATGTGAAAATATTTGTGCCTTACTGTAATTCTGGTGCATGGGCTATAAAGGAGTAGCAGGGAGGTGCCAGGGGAAACCCTCGGAGGGAGGAAGCCTGTGTGTGTGAGACACAAGTGGTTCAATTCAGCTGTGAAACCCCTCTTGGTGTGACAAAACTTCAGCCAGCCAGGGGAGCATCTCTGCTTAGAAACTTTTAAGAAAAAGCTTCAACTGCCTTTTTTTTCCCTAATGACCAAATTAGTAGATACACTTGTATGTCTTATGTTCATAGGTTTACTTCGAGTGAGTTTATTCCTATGAAGTTTCCTTAATGAAAAGGTTTGGGGTTGACATATTTGGGGTTTTTGTTATCGTAAGTTTTTGTTTTAGCTATAGTTTTTTCACATCTTGATTTTATTCTTTCTGTACCTTTCCTCCATCTGCTATTGGTGATAGTGTTGTGTTCTGCTTTCATTAAATGTTTCCTTGCTTTTTCTTTAATTATGAGAGGTGTTTCTATTTTGTCAAAGATAAATTTGCTAGTTCTGTTTGTGTTGGTGTTGAGAGAGACAATACTACTTCATGTCTTCTGGTTAATTTATCTCTTAGTTGTAATGCTAATCTAGTTAAGACATGATTAACAGTATTCAGTGGGCCTCATTTTTTTCCCTGCCCAGTCTCTTTTGACACTCAAATTAATGCTCTCCTATTTGCTGTATATTTACCCAGAGCTTAGGTTTGATATTTTTCTGTACTCTAAAAGTGGCTTTGGTTCTTCAAAAATCTTTTCAATAATTAAAAATAGAAAATATTCAGAGAATTTTAGGCACATGGGGCAGTTAATTAGGAAAGTGCTCTTGAAACTGCTGATAATCACATGAGAGTTTAAGCACAGTTTTTGAAGCACTTTAAAGTGAAGCTTTTAGTTAGAATTTTTAATTGTACAGTATATCATTGCGTAAGTGCTGATGAAGGTGCCTCAGGTTTCAGCCCTAATTTATTGAGCCAAAGTCTTAGACCTTTTTAGTAAAATAAACTAAGATAGAGCCAGTCCAATACTTCAGTAGTGAAACAGAGCTATGCAGTATTCAACCTGGGTCTCTCATGCCGGTTAGAGCTTCTCACCTTTGTCATGTTGTCTCCTGCCATTTCTTTCTAGTTAGAAACTCTGTAACCTGCCTGGTGGTGAAAAGTTTCTATCTCATATCCCATTAAAATTGCACAACAGATTCAGATGCTCCAGGACTTCTGATTTTAGACCTTTGAACATGTTGTGTCTCTTCCTTGGGACACTGAGCTGGACTGCACCAGGCAACTGCCCCTATGTTCTTCCTGGTGGAAACTTTCCAGATGCCTTGTGTGATATGTCTTCTTATTTGCCTAGTGTATCACTTAGCCACTAAGATATCATCCACCACAACTGCTTAATGTAACCAGAGCCCAGAGTGCTCAGTTTTCATGGTCTTCTGGCAGGAAATGTCACCAAGAACACAGCAGAAATGATCTGTTGGCAGATCTAGGGTGAGTGGATAGTGATTTTTAGTTCTTTATTCAAAGCAATAAGCCTTTTTGATTCCAGGAAGGAAAAAAACCTGAGTTCTGGAAAAGCAAGAACTCTCAGGTTTGTCCCCCAAGACATTATTTCTGAAGTGCATTTATTCTGTTTTCCTGTCTAGCAGTTGATTTTGGCTACTCATGAGATGACGTCTTCTCTAACATGGAATTTATACGTATCTGAGGAAGTGAAAAAGAGAAGTGACAAGACTCCCTGCTGAATAAAGGAGAAGTAATGAAATTATGAGGACTAGAGAAGAAGTTGTAAATATATTTCAAAGGACATAATTCTGTTAGAACCCCTGGGGGAGTGCAAAGAGGACAATGCTTGTGAAAGTGAAGGCATGCTGCTAAAAGTGGGCTCTCTGTAGTTAGG
The DNA here is from genome assembly GCA_013399225.1 of Rhipidura dahli. NCBI lineage: Eukaryota > Metazoa > Chordata > Aves > Passeriformes > Rhipiduridae > Rhipidura > Rhipidura dahli. The sequence continues at coordinate 688,464 of VXAC01003946.1, forward strand.
ACTGTCTCCAAGGATAGGGCATGCAGGAGATGTCAGTGTGTGTTGAAGTCACCTGGAGGAAGGTGACAGAAAGCTTTCAGATTTGACCTTGATGTAGGTAGGCTAAATCCTTTTTCCTTTAGTTCCTCACTTTGTTTCTTACACTTATTTGTAGCTGTGTTGCCTACTTTAGGTGTGGTAAATTAATAGTTGGGTTTAACCTCAGCCTACTTTGAATAACTATCTGAAAACAAAGTAAGTTTCCTAAAATCTTATAAGAGCTTAGAGTATATTTTAATTTTCTGTAAATAACAAACATTATTCAATTACAATTTTCTGACAGTCAGGCAGTTGCTGTCATGTTATGTGAACGTGAGCCAAGGGCTTTCAGCTTTCTCCTGGTATAATTTGAATTAAATCTTCTCTCTTCTTTCTCTTAGGAAGGAGATTATATTAGATCAACTTGTTTTTTCAAGTTCCAAAGGTCCAAATAGCCAAGGAATAGGAAGAATAGAAATGGTTGCTAGAGCTTATTGGCATGGTTTTATTTTTCATCCTGATTAAGCTTACTAATTACTGCTCTGTTTGACACTGTCAAAGGGCTGGGGGTTGTTTTACAATTTAATAACCATGCTATGATTCTGAACATCCTTCAGTTAAAAAAAGGGGAAAAAAAAAGGACAAAAATAAACCATTACACTGATATTTTTGAGGGTTTTTTTTAGAGGATATAATCAGCATACACTCATAGTACTTGCCATGTTGATTTGCTGTGTGGTGAGGAGCTGAATGCTGAAAGCAGAGATTATATTGGGAGCATCACGCATGTGTGGTTATGACAGCTGGCAGGAGCACTCAGGCACTGCAGAGAGGGCAGGAATGTCCACAGAGCTGCTGCCGATAAAGATTAGTGGGTAATATCCTAATTTCCTCCAAATGAAGGGTAAAACTAAAAGGTTATGTGAGGGTGCCTGCACTCAGTGCAGTGAAAAATCTCATCACTGTGTTTTGCCAACCCCTACTCCCTATCAGTCAAGGTATGAAGGATGTCTCCTACTGAAGGCAGTTCAGGTGCAGTTTTTCCTAGTACTGTGATAACAGTACTTAGATAAGCTGTGTTCTTAATGTGATTTTCTGCTTCCTTCTCTTCAAGCACCAGCACAGCAGGAGTGGGTTTTGGTACACTGTACCTTTGTCCTGTGGCATGGTGAGAAGTTTGAGAAGCATTGAGCATGCTGAAGCACGAGGCTTCTGCTGACCTTTTCCTGGGGCTGACTGAAACTGTTGGGAGGACCTGGAGAAATATCTTTATGGCACATTTGGCTTTGACATTGTTTACTTCTAAACAGCTTCCCATTCCCATGCAATTTCCAAGCTGAACCTACTTGATATTGACAGGTAATATTTTAATGGATAGATTGATTGGACTGGCAGAATGCATTAGCCATCAGCTTGACAACCATATAGCATTACGTTGTGTATCTGTTTACTCAGCACTGGGTGAAATGCAAGAGTCTATTGAAAATCAGATTTCCATGCTGCTTTGTCAAAGCAAATTTAATCACAGCTAGAACATGTGGCATCCATCATTTCCACTTCAGAAGGCATCAGCAGCCACAGATCAGCAACAACAAGCAGTGCTGCCACTGCTGCCTTTGACTCACATGGAAAATTAAATTTTAGCATAGATTTTTGATAAATGATGCAGTCTTACCCATCAAACATGATTACTTAAGTGTTCTCTATTAAAGTAATCCCCAATAGCTTTTTATCTAGAAGCAAGGTGTTACTCCCTTTGGCTTTGAGTCACTCCTGATGTGGCATAGGCTTTTGGATATTGCCTTTGCAGATTAGACAACTGCTTTATGTCTGTTGTTCTTTGAAATCTCAGGTCTGCCTGGCTGCCTACTTTTACCTGCATTTTAGGGACCAACTCAGTTACATATTGTAATTTATTCTATGTTTTTCTCTGAAATTTCACATTAATGCATCTCTTTCTACCCTCATGGATATCAGGATAGCAAATTATATTATGAGAAATCTCAAGGTAACTTAAGGAGTAAAACAACACAGAGAACATGAGAAGATGCCACCAGTTGCTTTGTTCATGCCTTGAGTGTGGCAGAGAACATTTAAAGTGTCCAGACATACATAAAATGTTTTAAAACCTTGTAAATATTAGTCCTGCAAATTTTACTTTAAAAAGTTTCCAGTTCTTTTAATTTGTCATAGACACTGAAATGACACCATTTTAAAAGCTAATACTTCTTTTGGGGGTGATTTGTTTTTTCTCCCACTTCTGCTTTCATTTAGAATGTCCAGGCATTTGTTTTGTAACACCACTGTCTATTCCTGTTATTCTTGTTTAATTTTAATCTGATGTGTTAATGCCTGTGTAAATGAGCCCAAAGCCTTTTTCTTTCAGACTTGAAGATAACAGCACAATTTTTCTAATTCCTACTAATTGAGCTGTGATTCTTTAAGATTGTCACAGGTCTTGTACTGTCTCTTCTAATGGCCTCAAAATTAATGTCATCAAGTGAAAGGAGCTCATAATCACTTAACAGATCTTCTGAGAATTATTTTTCATTTACAGCACTGCTCAAAAATACCTTGCTGGTAGAGTGTTTGAGTTCAAATAATAATTTTTTTTGGTGTTTCTACGTTTCCTCAGCATATTCAGCTGTTTGTAAGTATTTTGTACTTACAATGAAATTTCAAAATTGCTTTCCTTTATACTGTTGCTATGAGTGGTATTAAAATCTTGCTTGAAATGTCTGAATATGCTTTTTTGCCTCTTTCCTTAAGGTAAGTTACCTTGTGGAGATGTTATTCTCTCTTGACTGTAGAGGGTGCCAGGAGTGAGTAGCGTTGCCTGGGAATGTTGAGCAACAAGCAGAATTTGAGGAGCAAACAAGGCAAACAAGCCTTGCCTCTCTGATAGATGCCACAACACAGACACATTGCCAGCACTGCCAGGGCAGATATGTCACACAGCTGCCACTGGGAAAGCTGTAAGAAGTGATTGGGTGATGCTGGTTCTGTGGTTTGAACTGATGCTGCACAAATGCTGCCCAAGCAAATTGTGTATTTAAAGACCCACGTGCCAGATCTTGGCCCTTACTCTGCCAGGTAGTTGCCCACCAGATGTACTCTCTTAATTTTGTGTTATCTACGTGTGGATATCTGTATCAGGGACACTTGTGTAGGGTGACAGCTGAATACATACAAGAACTAATCAGTCCCTAAGGGTACAACAGTTTTGTCTCTGTCAAACTGGTTTGTTTTTCTTAGAAAAATATGAAGCTGATGAAGTATAGCTTACCTTTCAATACCAAAATGTGTTTCTTCCCAAAGGCTGGGAGGTGTTCAAGATTTATGACTTTTCTGCTGTCTGGTTTGCTGGTCTGCATGGTTGATGTTCCTATGCTAGCTATCAGATTGTACTTTTCAGACAAGAGTTTCCCATGTTAATAGTCAGTGAAATTTGTAATTAATTGTCACTGGCCTTACTATTATCTGAGTGGATTGATTGATAAGCATCCACTGGGCAGCGGGTCTTGCTTGTTGTTCCGCTTGCTTCAGTGTAGATCTTACAACTTAAAGATACACTCAGAGTGACAAAAACTCAAAATTTTGAGGCCTGAGTTCTGATACCTAAATTAGGTTTGATGAAGTTTAGCTCTGTTGTGTCTGATCATAAATAACGGGTGAAGCATGGACTGGGATAGCCAAGCACAGTATGACTTTCCATCCCCTGCCATAGCTCCCACATACTTCTGAGCTGGTCTGTGTGCTTCCTGATCTTGCCCAGTATGAAAATTCATTTGTTTGTCTATTGGCATGTGCCTGAACTGAGTGCTGGGCTGCTGCTTCGGGAAAGACCAGTGAGGAGAAACTGTTCAGTGCATGTGTTACCTGGCTTCATGCCAGCATGTTGAGCTTTTGACAGAATACCCTTCCTTTTGGATGAGAGTGAAAATTCAGAGGAGGCTGCCATCTTGCTAAAATTCTTTATTTCATAGTCTCATAGTTTTCTGAAGGTAGAGCTCAAAGGGGTTATACAAGGCCAAGCAGTAACAGCAGCAGCAGGCAAACAGCAAGTAGAAAACAGCTTCTTCTCTTCTTTTCCTCTTCTCTGTTCTTTTTCTTTTTCTTTTTCTTTTTCTTTTTCTTTTTCTTTTTTAAACTTACAGAAGTGTAGATTATATTTGTTAATTGACCAATAGAATTAACACACAATTCTAGTTTTTCTTCTCATAACCTATCCTGGTCTAATTCTAACATTCGTAAATCTTACACAAGTATTACATAGGCATTACACAGACTTGAATATGTAATTTCTATCCGCTCGTACTGTTCATGTGAACACTCCATCTAAAAAATGTGAACACTCTAAAAAATGTGAACAGTATAGTTGTACCTGTGTTCTGTCTAAAGTAAAGAAATTCTGTGAAAAGGTAACACTGCTGCAGTAAGAACTGTGTTTAAGGTCTCTTTGCTGCAGCTTTTCAGTGTTTAAAGCACTTAGCATATATTTCTACTAAAAGTTAAAAATCTATATTTCTATTTCACTTTGGTGTGACTTCATGTATCTCAGCTTATCCAAAGGTTTTGATTCAACCCCTGTGCTTTGGCTTTCCTCTGGGCCCGGGTCTAGAGGGGCTTTCACTCCAGCACCAGCAGAGTATTTTCACGGCAAGGCCTTTCTTGGATGCTGAAGCAACTTTTTTAATGCGGTCTATGAACCTCCATCTGAGCAATAGTGCTCCCAATTTGTCTGGAATGGCAATGGACCCATGTGCTTGGGGTTGCTGTGTACTGGCTCCACTGAGACCAGGCATGTATAGGGTTTTTGCTTTGATAGGACAGAAAATATCCCTTTGTTTGTATGCTTTGTTTGTTCCCATTCCTGAGGACAGCCTTGTTAGAATTGTCTGAAATAAAAAGGTGAGTTGAGGCAGAAAATTCATTTTGATTATAGCCATCTAGTCTAGCAAAGAAGTAATAGTGCTGCTTCAAATTTTTAAATAATGGAATAAAATAAACAGAATGTAGCAGAATGCTATTGATAAATAACTTTATTCTGGCTTGTTTTAAAACAAATAACTTTTCCTTACATTTTTATTGCAAAATTTCCAGACTTTTTTATATTGCAGTGTCCCCAGAGTATTAAATTCATGAAACTAAAGTTTCATGACAGATTTATTAATGTAACTCAGGAAAAAAATAGAAGGTGGTGTTTTAGGTTTGATAACTGCTTTATATGTAGTGCACAAAAGAGATGAATGGGCTTAGTTGGTGTTCTGAACAAAGTAAAAATATTGGTCTTTCCTATATGTCTTTTATTGAGAAAAGAATCTTATGTCCAGTTGAATGCAATGTTGGGATGTTGCTGGGATATTACTCCACTCTACTGAATAAAAGCCTTTTTCAGTATTTTATGGAGCTTTCTGTAATCACATGGTCTCAATCATTTTAGCAGTAATGTAACAATTTCTTATGCTTCTTGCTCTGGTATGTATGCATCCATCAAGTTTTAAATTGCATGTAATCTTTTTGCAGCAGTTTAACAAGGGAGGAATAATGCATGGAACAGCAGTAAACATTTACAAGCCAATGCTTGCCTATTATCACTTGGCTAAATGCATTTTAAAGACCAGGGCATCCTGATTTGCTCCGGTGACAATCTCATAATTGTAGCAAATACAATTTGGAGCACACAGTTCTGGAAGAAAAAATGCTTGGGAAACCTCAAGGGATGGAGATCTGGCATTGGAAATAACTGCTTGATTGCTCTTGGAAGTCTGTGTTTTTAAGAAAGCAAGATACCACTTTCTCTGTCAGTTTAAGCTTTTTTTGTTGTCAACATGGGAAAAAAAGTGGAAAACTTTGATGAAAGCACGCATCTATTGTGGAGTAGAGGACCAAGATTTTAATATAAGCAGTGACCTAAGTGTAGCATGACCTGTGTTATCATCTGTCTCTAAATAAAAAAAAAACACCTCTCTTCAATTTTTCTTAAAGTAATTACAGATCCTTGCACTTCAGAAGGTTGGACTCTGGTTGTTTTCTCTCATGCATGTGATCCCTGACTGTAGAGGCCTCATTTCAAAGTCATTCTCACTTGTCTTGGAGTCTCTTCAGGGAATTCCAGAGGAAAGAGAATCAAGGGACATGACATATGCCATGAGTTGGCAGGTTAATTCAGTCAAAATCAGCTTCCCACTCATCCTTTCCTCATGAATAATATAATTTGAGGAAAAGGTACTGGACTTAACTCTGTTTCCAAAAAAACGGTGTGTGCGTATGTGATGAGTCTGTTACTGTACATTGTGTTCTACCCCTGCCTCCAAAGCTGTCTCTGTATTCCCCTCAGAAGTCCATACCTTCACTTTCTCCTCAGTTACAGCATATCATTCAGACACCATCTACACTTGATTTTTTTCTTTTCTTTTCCTAAACACAGAAAGTCACAGAGGTTTCTGTGAAATCTTCCATACTGGATCCCTCTACATTAGATCACTTTAGTAGGCTCTGTGAAGCAACATCTCATCAGTAACCATCAACCTAGTCAGACCTAGTGTGCTGTGAATTGCCTGGAATACCCACATCACAGGGAAGACCTCCTCCTGTTCCAGCTGCTGCCATTTCTTGCCTCATACAGCCAGTATCTGTTCTTTTCAAGGGCAGTCACTTAGTCAGGCTTGAGCCCTGTTTCCTGACACAGCCACTGGAAACAACAAGCATTTCCTGGGAAGGGAAGCCATGGAATGGGACTCTCTTCTGCATTGCTTGTCTTAAGCTCAGCAGGTCTCCCAGGAATTTCTAGGCTGAGGTGAGGTTAATTTCCAGCTCTCTTGTCCTCCAAGAATGTTGACATGTCTTTGTGGATGCTTATGCAGTAGCTTGCTATGGCAAGGTCACAGAAGATTCATGGCAAAACAAAGTCTTCTCCAGATGAAGGCTTGCTCTTGCTTTCCTCATCTGCTCTGTGAATAAAGCTTTGAGTCAGACCTTTGAGGTAGATGTACATAGATCTTTATCCTATAATAAGCTCTCTGAAGAAGACAAAAAGCTTTTGAACTCAAGACTGATTTTATCCAAGTCAAAGAGAGCATAAGTAACTTCTTAAATCCAGAAAACCCAGAGTAGATAGATAAGATGGAATGAAAAGAAAGTATATAGCATTTTTGTTGATTTAAAACCACCGTGTCTGTTCAAAAGGTGTTTGCTTCTAGGCAGTTTCTTGGCTCTAAAGAGCAGCAAATGCTGCACTGACTCCTCTGATACTGAGGAGTTTTCCTTGCATCTGACTCCCTGAGGTCTGGATGTTGGCTGCTGCCTTTGGGCAGTCTCTGTGTGAAGCTGCAGCATCCCCAGCCTGAGCTGTGGCTTTCTCTCTGCAGACACTACAATCTGTGTAAGGTAGGTCTTCCTTGCTGTGCTCAGTTCCTCAGAAGAAAGGTAATCACCCCTCCTTCCCTCTGCTTTGGTGTTGAAGAAGAGTGTGCGTGGTATGCCTGTACACCCAAAATTGATGCCTTGCTGTACAGTGCTAGTGATAGATAGATGAGTAAAGTGATGTGTTGGTCTTCAAAAAGGCAAGGAAAAAGGAAATGGGAAAAGGGAGTCTAGATGAAAAACTTCTTGTCACACCTTGCAAAAATGATTGATGGTTCAAAAGGAATCTTGCCTTCAACAAATGAATATCAAAACAGATAAATCTGAAATAAATAAAATGTTGCAACTTCAGTGTTATTCTCTCTTTCCTGTATTTGTCTCTTGTTTTCTTCAGTCTCTCACTTCCCAGATACCCACCCCTGCCTTGTGAATACCTGTTTACTTCTGTTCCCTGTCAGCATATGGTTAGTGTTTATCATTTTCATGTTATTCATGAGTATCCAATGCTGATATTCGTCTTCCCTTTCTGCCTGTTCTGCTTGTTCTTTTGATGGCCAGAGAACTCTTGCTTACCCTCTCTTTTGCTGCCCATGTACCCCTTGGACACTTCCTCTACTCTGCCATATCTGCATCTTCTCTGTTGTTCTGGGGCTACCTGCTGGAGCACACGTCTCCAGGGCAGTCACATTGGCTCCCACACTGCCTGCCAGTCCATACCTCTTAGGCTGAAGGAAGACTAGGGGTTTTCAAGGCTCTCTCTCCAACTGCTCCTTCTGTTCCCCCATAAGGGCAATGGCTTGGGAGCCCTGTGATGATGTCCTGTTTTGTGTTGCCGTTCCAAGAGCACTATGTCATATGGATTTCTATAGTACTTGTATCTGCCTGTAGGACCTGCATGAAATTTAAATCCTCAGTGAGGATGATGGCAGGACCTGAAGTGTGACCTTCTAGTTGGGTATCATTAAATCAGGCCTGAAACTAGAGCTAATAACTTGTTATTAATAATTATAGAAGTGCAGGAGCTTTTGAGTGTGTAGTAGATTAAAAGTAGTAATGTAGACTTTGGCTGGAATGGAGTTAAATTTCTTCCTAATAGTTGCTGCAGTGCTGTGGTTTGGATTTAGTGTGAAAATAATGTTGATAACACACAGAATTTTTAGTTGTGCCTAGGTGGTGCTTACCCTGAGTCAAGGACTTGTCAGTTTCCCACGCTTGCTCTGCCAGCAAGGAGGTGCACAAGAAGCTGGGAGGGAGCATGGCCAGGAGAAGCTGACCTGAACTGCCCAAAGGGCCATTCCATACCATGGAATGCCACACTCAGTATATAAACTGGGAAAGTTGGCTATGAGGGACTGATGGCTGCTTGAGACTGGGCTGGACATTGGTCAGTGGGTGGTGGGAAACTGCTGTGCATCACTTGTTCTGCTTGGGGTTTATTTCTCTCTCTTTTTATAAATCTCTCTTTTCATTCTATGATTATAATTATACTTGATTTTCTTTCAATTATTAAATTGTTCTTACCTCTACCCACAGGTTCTACCTTTTTTTCTGATTTTTCTCCTCATCCCATGGGGGGTGTGTAGGCTGTCAGTGAGTGTCTGTGTGGTACTTAGTTGACAAATGGGTTAAGCCAAGACAGACTTTTTGATGCCCAACGTGGCACCAGTTTCAGTTAAGGACAAATCTGCCTAAAATGTGTTAGAACAAATTTTTTACAAGCATTTATTGTACTTAATAGTCACTGGTCACAACAATTTCTTTGCTCTCAAAGTTGATGTGGCTGCTTTTAAGTTGCATTATGTAATCCCTTACTTGCAGTACATGTTCCCTGTTTTTTAATACCTGTGGGAACTGGACTAAGGTTATCACGTTGTTGTACTTTGTAACAAACCCTGGCTTATGATGTGATAGAACTGCTGGTTGTGAAACTAATCTGGTATTTGTACTCAGCATTGCAGTCATATCCATACTCCAGGAAACTATAAATAAGTTTTTTTTTACCTTTTACCTTTTCTCCTCTGAGATCCAAATCATGGCAGAGGCACTGCCCTTTCTCTTCTCCTTCAGGATAATAACAATAGCTCTTCAGCATTTTGAATGTCCTTGAGATGTTCAAACCAGCATGTTCCTATTGCTCTATCTTCTGAATGTGTTCCAGATCTTATTTAAGGTAAAACAACTATTTAAGAATGCCACCCCAAGATCTGGTGATCCCCAGGCTGGATAGTCAGGAGTGGCAGAGTGTGTGGGAAAATAGGGGCAAGTACCAAATTCCAGCAATTTAAAGAGAGTATTTCCTACCCCCCACCTGTACAGACCAGCATCTCAGCTGTTACCAGTTAGAGTTCTTTTGTGGAGGAGAGAGGGTACAGAAAGTGTGTACCACAGGGTACCCCGTGCTTTTACCTGAAGGACCATAGAGAGAAAGCAGGATGGAAAATACATCTCAACCCGGGAGGCACGGGCATGTGAGACAAGGAAAAATTATCACAAATGGGTGTTCTCCCAGGAAAGGTGCTGCTTCAGTCTCCAGTGAGCAGTTCCCCAGACACAGTGGAATAGCTGATCTTCCTCCTGATCCTGTGTAAAGGAATTCTAATGTATTTTTATGAGAAATAAATGGAGAACCCTATGACCAGGACTAGAGGGGCCCTGTCTCCTGCCATGAGAAGGAGAGGAACAACCACGTTTACTGGACTGTGTGGATTAAATGGTCTGGCAACCCTTCCTCCTCCCACCTCCCCCTCAAAGGTGGGGGAAAGGAGCTGTGTACCCTGCCTGGTCTCTTGGATGACCCTTCTGTTGTGACACCGCTGAACGTTGAGGAACAGCAGGTGCTGATGGTGATCACATCATGCACCAGTGGTGACATCTCAGCAGCAGAGACACCCTGGGACCCATTCACAGACTCAGCTGTCAACTGGAGAGCCAAGGAATGATCAGCAGGGCCCACTCACCCTTCAACAGCTCCATATGGCAGTGCAAAGTCCTCATGGGAAGTGGGCACTAACAGGACATCTGACAGGAGATTATCATGGCCTGAATGAAGTCACCCTGCCACTGAGTGCTGCTGGTCTGGACATGCTGGAACTTCAATAGCAGCTTGAGGCAAAGGCAGCCAAGTGGTAAAGCACAGCTGATGGCACTAATGGATTTTTCTCAATCCCTTTGGTGGCAGAGTGCAGGCCACTGTTTTCTTTTGGTTGTGTGGGTGTCCAAGACGCCTGGAATTGACAGTCCCAGGTGTGGGCACACAACTGAGCCATCTGCCATGGACTGATCCAGACTGCACTGGGATAGGGTGAAGCTGGGGAACACCTGAATACATTGATGACATCATCATGTGAGGTAACAAAAGAGGAAATTTTGAGAGGGGGAAGAAAATAGTCTAAATCCCTTGGAAAGCCAGTTTTGCCCTAAAGCAAAGTTAGGTCTAGGAACCTGCTGGGGAGATCCAGTTTTTAGGAATAAATTTGCAAGATGGATGAGAGATGGATGATTGTCAGATCCCAATGGGTGTGATCAACAATAATAACAATTTTATTTCAATTATTAAACTGGTCTTATCTCCACCCACACCCCATGGAGGATGAGATGGGTGAATCAACAGCTGCATGGTGTTTATTAGTTGCTGGCTGGGGTTAAACCCTGAAAAGACAAAAATCAGTAAAACTAGAATGGCATATAACTGGAAGCTGATTTGGGCCGTAAAAGTAGCTTTTGGAAAATGAGAGTATCTTAAGTAAGCTAAAAAAGTCACTCCTAGGATGGTGAGATTTCTCATTCCCATGGCACTAAAACAGACTTCTGTAAAGCTTTCCTTCACTGAAATCAGCTGTTTTATTTTTGTACTAGTTAATCATATCATATGTATTCAATTAGGACAGAATATGTTTTACTCTGAACTTATTAGCAATTGTTAGAAATAATAGGGAATAATGTTTCTGATGCTGTTACCTCAGTTATAGTTGCTTATGCTAATACTAACATTCAGTTTTAAATACAGAGGTTTTATTTTAACTGTGTAACACTTGGAGGAAGATGGAATCTTACAATGGAGGTTTGTTTATGGTTGTTTCTTTTTAGAAAATAGCTTTAGAGTATATCAATGTGGCAATTATCTTTAATGAATCCATAATGATTGAATGCATATGAAATGTTCTTAATATGTGTTGGGTAAAGAACAATAGTTAACCAATTATAAGACTAATTTGTCTTTAAGCTGTTTTATTTTGTAGTAGTTTATCTTCAAACCTGTCAATAACTTAGAGGGTATAATGTAACATTGTTTTGAAAATGTTTCTTGTATTGGTTTTAAAAAAAAGATTGTGAAAGTGTTTGGCTGCCTGTATCTACCACAAATGACTCGTTCATTTGTAGACACCTACACTGTAGAGCTCTGACAAAGGCACAGGGAATCTGAGCTTTAGATTCCCTCCACTTTCACTTGAGTAAGACAGATGTTTTCAGGGGGGAATTATTCCACCCTGAAATAGGCAGCTACCAAAGCCAAACATAGTAAGTCCTGTCATAATTGGCAAAAATAGCACAGCAAGCCCTTGAGAATAAAAGCCAACACATAAAGAGGGTGAAGAGAAAATATATTTCTCATGGTGGAGCACTATTTTTTGAGAACTCAGCGTACCTCAAATTTGGGAGAAGCAGCAATGGAGCACACATCCCTGTATTCTGTGTTTTGTTTCACCTGTGCACCTGCCCTTCAGTGGTGTGTGAGTGTCTGTGCTGTGCTAAGGCTCCTTTGTATTATTTACATGCCTACACCTCTCTCCTCAGCAGTTCTTCACTGGTGTATGCAAAGGAATGAGATCAACAGGTTGAGAGGAGTTTTTATTCATCTCTATGTCACTCTCTGAGGCTGCACATAAGACTTTGGTGTTGTAAGGATGTTGGGAAACTGGAAAGGTGTTAATGGGGGGCTGCTGCAATGAGCAGGAGCTAGAATTTGCATCCTGTGTGATGTTGAAGGAACTGGGCTTTTCCAGTTGTGAAGAAATGCCTTGAAAGCATTTACAGATGTGGCAAGGTCTTCTGAGTAGTGACAGAGAATATAACAAGTGGCAACAGAAGATGGTGTATGAGGAGGTTTAGGCTGCACATCAGAAAAAGAACTTCAGTAGGTGGATCATGCGCCTCTGGGACAGGTCACCCAAAGTCCCCATTCTTGAAGGTTTTTCAAGACTAGGCTTGACAAAACTCTTGGTGACCTAATGGTACAATGCTGGTTATAGTCTTAGTTAAGTGGAATGATAGAGGTACCTCAGATTTACAAGGTTCCGTGTCACCATTTCTATGATTTTGTGCTTTTCCTTTTACAAGATGATGTTGCTGTGATGTTCCTTCTTTCTGGCTCACCCTCAGCTATGTAGAATGATCTTACTGCTTGTTTGCAATCCAAATGATTGCACTTCAAAAGCATTAAGGCAAAAAGATGAGAAGGAACTGGCATTCTGCCTCTCCTGAAAGGTCCATGTGTTTTGGTATTAACATCTCTGAAAGGATCTGCAACAGAAATTTTTTTCTGTAGGTGGTAGGAAAGGTCTCAGTCTATAAACTGCATGGGAGATTTGCAATCACAAAATTGTGGTTTTAATTGCAAGGTAGGAGAGAATGATAGCTCTGGACCTCCACTATTTATGCCTTTCTGTGTGTGCTTAGAAGCAGACAAGTAATCAATGTACAGACTTAAACATGGATGTTATAAATTTACTTAATTCCTACTACCCAAGGGACTGTTGGTATAGTAAAACACTAACAGTTAAAACTCACACATCAGCCATTGTGGATCCAACAAATCCTCTAACTGTAGCCTGAATAAAATGTCAGTAAAAAATCTTAACAGTGTCCCCTTTACTAATTAAACAGTCTAACTCAGTGTCATAACCATTTAAATCCTAGGGAATGTCTTCTGGAAAGAAGGTAAAACACAGTACTTGGCTTCAAAGTGCATCTGCAAAAGGGTTTTAAATTTGTTTCCTTTTAAACCTTGGCTGACAAAATTCTGGAGAAAAAATGTTGTTTGATAAAGTTTATTTGGAAAGCAGATGCTTGCTGAGTCAGAGTTCATGGGATCAGAATATTGTACACTGATTATATCAGGCAGCAGCTGTGGCTGTGATTCATGTGCCAGTTTTGCATTAAAAAAGGATATTTCTTCTGGGACCAATCAAAAATACTAATATTTGATCAAGGAATTACTAGCTGAATCTTTATTAATTGCATAGTGAGATGTTCTGTGACCTTTATTTAAGATGATTCTTCAGCGACTAAAAATTAGCTAATCTGTTTCATTTAGAGTAGACTAACCTCAGAAATATCATTAGGAACTAAGCATCTGCTCATCAATCAAAAAACTTTTTATGGGAAGAGCTCTTAGTTGATACTTCTTCAGAAGACAGAAGAGACTCCCAGATGAAGTAAGTCCATTAAAATAGCAAATGAAAATTAAGGATGCATCTGGATTTGATGCAGAGGTAAAGACAAAACTTCATTATGTAGGATGGAAGTAATTAAATTGCTTTTTCAGGTTACTGTGGGGATACAGAGCATGTTTTCATAACCTCTGCAGTCTTAAGGATAACAGGTTCAATGAAGATTGAATTTCATTGTAGGATTTTATTTCCTTTATTCACTACACTTGCTCAAGAAATCATGGAAGTAACTTCAATCTCCACTAGGTATGTCTTGATAAAAAATAATCATAATTATTTGCAAAAAATGTCAGACCCAGGTACAGGGAAGGCAATGCCAATTAAAATGTATAAACTCTCTCTGCTGTGCAAAGCACGTTGACTTCAGTGATGGCTCCAGTGCAAGGTAGAGGTGAGGCTAAACCAGCATTCCTCATTCCCAAGGTTCTTCTTCATCAGCCTACAATTTCTCAAGTATAATGTATTTGGGACTCACTTTGCCAGCTCTACAGCCTACCCAAGTATGAATTTGGAATTTTTCCACAGCACTAATATAATTTGCAGTCATCGGAAAATAAATATTTTTTATTTTCATGGGCTCTTTCATTTTCACGAACTCTTCATTGGTTTGTGAATTTAATTTCTTCCAAAAATTATTCTTTATAAGTAGAAAATATGATTCTCTGCCCTAAGATGTTAAGAAATCATGGTCATTTTTGTGGGGGGCAGATTAAAAGCTGGAAAGAAAGGAAGATTGTTACCTGTTAACTGTAAGCTTGTGAGTTGCTTGAACTAACAATCTGGTCATGTTTGGCCTTTTAGAGAGTGTGCAGAAAGGGGGTTCAGAAACAGCTCGGGGGGTTTCCAAAACCATGTGATCAGCTGTTAACATAGACCTTTCATTAAGTGACACGTGCCTTTGAAATCGGATGGAAACAGAAATTATTCTCCTGAGTTTGTACACTGATTTTATTTTTAAGCACTTTTCCAAAATCATGCATTGCTGAATGAGCCAGTTTATGGGAATAGTTTTGCCCATTCTTCTGAACAAAATGTTCCTGGTACAGCAAGCTGGAGGGATATTTCCCTGTTTTGTTTCACTTGTCAGTCTTCAGGCAAAAAAATGAGTAAGAAGTACAGCATTTTCTTTCACCAGGAATGCATCTATCATGAGGGTGTTGCCACTGTCTGATAAACTGTTGAACACAGTGGGATTTCTTTTTCTCAAATTTTCAATTTTTCTGCTTGAACTGCATAGAAAACTTGCCAGTAAACATACAGTAAGTATAGTGATGAAAAACTTAAAAACCTGTAAATATAAAACCAGAATTTTCTGCTTCGCTTTACTGCTCCTTCCTTTTTTCACAACCATATATTGCAGTCCTTAAGAATATGTTTCCAGTGCACTCATTTTCCACTTGGGGTGCATGCTGGAAAGTGAATGAGGGTGCAGATGGAGTTCAGAACTTTCAAGGTCCAGAAGAATCTGCTTGCTTGTTTTTTCCTTATTAATATACACCCTATTTGGGTTTTGATAAATGTAATTTCTCTCCATTTTGTAGCAGCAAGAAAGGAAGGACAAGTATTTTTGACTGGTGGAGATGACATTGTTTGAAAGGATCTTGGCTGCTCTAGCATTTCCTTGTTGTTGGAGACACCATCTAGGAGAAAAATGGAGAGGTCCTGCTGAGCAGGGAACGTGCAGTGAATTACATCTCGGTCAATGAGAGTATCTGTTTCTCTAAGCACTTCACCTTATGTCTCGTGGTCTTATTTTGGAAACAAAAAACCAAACACACAAAGGCCCCCCTGCCATTTGCAGCCGTGTTTGGAATTTGCTCAGGTAAGTAGAGAAGGCAGAAGTCATCACAGGCATGTGCAGAATTATCTCCAGTGATGCAAGGGCTCTGGGACAGAGCCTGAATTTTGTCCTTTCTGCTTCAAAAGTGGGTTTAGTTGCAGATTTAACAGGGTCTCTGCGAGGCTGGAGGTTTTGCTTGGCTTGGTCTTGTTTTGTTTGGATTTTTAAATTGGAGGGCAAAAACTGCAGTTCTGTTTCGAAGCAATTTGACTGTAAACTATATATAAAACAACAATATTTAGGACAAAACAGCCAGTAGTTTATTTCCTTTTCATTGCTATTTCATCTCTGCTATTTAAATACAATGTAGTAGGCTTGCTAGTAAGCCTGTGAAGAATCTGATAATCAAGGGTCTTTGAGGTCTATAAATTAAATCTTTTCAGTGACTATTTATTGAGATTGTGTTTGAGCTCTAGAGGATTTACAACAGATGCATGGTTTACTAAACAACCCTAAATTATGGTAAGTCTGTGTGTTTTTCTCCTGCTATAGTTTTGAAGCTGCTAAAAGGATCCTATAAAAAGGAAATACGCATTTTAAATGCATTTAATTGAATAATCTGAATGTTCCTCTGTATAAAAAGGCACATATAAGCACTCAACATTATGTCCATAAATATGACTACATCAACCCTCTTGTTATCAGGAAGCAAGGAGGTGAGAATGTGTCTGTTGTTCTTACTAGTTTTGAGTTTTCCATCAAATAAACCAATACCACACTTCTTAAAGACACAGAGATTTTTTTTAATGTTTTTTAAACTTTCTCACATGTGTTCTTTTGGTTGATGCTGGCCTCTCTTCTCATGAGAAGACCAGTAGATTCTAAGCAGGACTGCATTTGCATTTCCCTTCAGCCATGTGATTGCCTGCTGAAATGTGCAGACATTCATTTTGCTATGCTGTTTGCAAATTTGCTTTTGATGCCTATAAATGCTATGGAAATTGAATTGATGCACAACTTGACAGCTGTTATGCTTTAAAATAATTGGTATGGGGTGTTTTGCTGGTAAAACTGGGAGAATGAATTAATGAGAGATATTTCTTTCATTTGATGTTTTAGTGCTAAGCTGCTCTGGACTTTCTATGTCCTTTTTTCCTGAATTCTTCCTTATCCTACCTAATAATTAGTAACTGCAAAAAATAGCTCATACTTTTAGAAAGAAATGAGGTTTCTTGTACTGATAATATATGGTGGAGCAGTTTTATTTTGCATTGTGTCTCTTGTAGAGTTTGTACCTCAAGATTTCAGTAATTAAGCAAGGGAGGAGATGAGGAAAGGAAATATTCTTGTGGTGAGAAGGTGCTCTGAGATTTCCTTGGTTTTTTATCAGTGAAGACATGCAAGATTGCAATTATTTTTTCTTGTTTAATTTAAATCAGGGAGCTTAATCATATTTCAATGCCAAATTAAATGCTGGTGCATTTACAATTTGGTGTATTTAAAATTTGCTTCTGTTGTAGTAGAAGGTGTTTTTTTAGCATCCCTATCAATAGGGGAATCTGCTTTTGCAGTTTAGAAGGAAATGGTTTGGGGTTTATACATATTGTAAAAGTAAGATACAAAGACTAACTCACTGCTATCTCATGCTTGCAGGTCTGTGATTACAGCATCCACTTGCTTTATTTTCAACTGCTTTTCATAGCTGTGTTTAATTCTGTAGGATCATTCAATTTGCTTCATCTTTCTGTCCTTGAAAGACTATGAGTCTGATTTCTGTTCTGATAAGAGTGTTCATGCAGAAGTCAGAGCTCCTGACTTCCAAAGACTTTGGAGTCCTAGTAACACCTCCTTCTTGAGGTGTTTAATTAAACTTCTAAATCTGAAGTTTGCAAAGTAAGTGCCCTTCACTTTTCAAATATAATTAATTGTGCAGTGAATTAGGACTGTGTGAGGGTAAACTCTCCTATATGTGATAGCTTGAGTAATTCTGGGTGGAGTTGGAAGAAGAGCAAGGGGATGCTCACACTCACAAGATACTTCTTGCTTGAGACAATTTACAACACAGTACCAATATAACAATTAAAGAAGTGCTTTATTGGTACCCAGTGGCTGTGTCCAAACTGGTCCTAACTGGGATAGCAGGGGCACACTATTTCTCTGTTCTGCTGTCTCCTGTGCATACCAAGTCCTTGGAAGGATGGTTTGAGTGTTCCTGGCAGCCTATGAAGCTGCTTGAGTGCATGCTAGTGATAAGTATATCTTAGCCAGGGTATGTTTAGGCTCATGGCTTCACATGCATTTCCAGTGATGTTTTTCAAAAGAGAAGAACCCAGCCTCACTGATGACCCTTTCTTTTCCTGCACTGACAGAAATGAGAATGTTTCTATAAATGATTAATCATTTCTATTTGGTCTGCACATCACTGAGCTCCAGCAATACACGTTATAATGTATGATTGAGGAAATGGTTTGGGATGTTTTAAATATAACAGCCTAGCAGCTTCTTTGAAGAATACTTTATTCACTGATGTTTTCCAGTATGACAATGGAAAGTTAGAAAATGCAGTTTTAAAGACTCTGAATTTATTTACCTCCTGTTCTCATTGAAAAGATTCAAAGCCTGGCAGGTACCTGTCTTTAAAATCTGTAGTATAAATGTCACATGAGATTATATTTTCAACTAAAACAAAAGTCTGCAAAAATGACATGTTGGACTGAGAACAAATAGAATAATATTTTCTGTTTATGGGGCAATTCAATTCAAAATAGAAAACTATACTTCCTTAATATTTTTCTTCTGTTTTGCAAAACTGTAGGCAATCAAATGTTTATCCTAAATGCAAACTCAAATAGCTGCCAACACTTTTAGAAAAATGAATGGTACCTAAGCATTCCATCTTAAGATTTCTTTTTCTTTCCTCAAAGTTTGTGTCTCTTTGGGTGAGTTACCCAGACAAAATTTTGATCAGAAGAAATAAATACAGCTATAGGTATTATAGTACCAGCAGTTAAAAATGGTGCTAGAAAATTCCAGTGCAGAGCAAAGTGACTATAGATACCTGCAATACAAGTCAGGCAGTAAAGGGTGAGATTTCCTCATCTGACAGCCAGAGCCATGTGTGGTATGAAGTTCTTCTGGCCATTCTCTCCTGTCTGCTTAGTCTTTTCCCTCACAGTAATGCAGGTGTGCATGTCTTGTCCCTTGCAGTAATGCCTCTGAAAACTGCTTGTAGCCCAAATAATGACTATTTCTAGCTTTTCTTACTTTCTTCAGTTCTAGCAGAACCAATTTCCCATCTTCCTTTGCAGGAGGAACAGGCTTTTCTGTGAGTCTTGATTATGGTAGGCTTTTTCATGGTGTGGAAAGAATGAGAGAATCTTAACTTCACTAATGCCTTTTTCTTTTCTGTAGTGTCAGAAATAAGAATGTTTCCATAAATGATTAATCATATCCATTTACTAAGGCTGTGCCATAATTTCCTGTAAAAACATGTGGGAAGAGATATCTGTCTCTATTCTTCATTTTTATGTCCACAGAAACTTAGAAGGGCTAAAGAAGCTTTTGGAAATGATTAGATTTGTCCTGTTTGTCATGAAGCAACTTTCAGTGTAGAATTTCATTCCCAGGGCTGGCAGTTGTAGCTTTAGCAGTCTCTTTGGTATCCATTCTTCTGGAGGATGCTGATCCAAAGCATCCAGGATTCCAGAGAGCTTGCTAGGCAGGATTTTACTCAGCTGTATTAATGGTCCTCAGTGAAGCAGGGCTCTGCAGGATTTTGCTCATTTCACATGACAGAGATTATTCCCATAGCATTGCTGGAACTTGAAGATCATAGGACCTGTTCATGTGTCTTTTTTAAGGCAAACCTTACAGAGAAAAGTCGAAGTTGTGTGGTTGTCAGACTGTTATCCTTAGGAAATGACAAAGGTTGGATGTT
Source organism: Rhipidura dahli (assembly GCA_013399225.1). NCBI lineage: Eukaryota > Metazoa > Chordata > Aves > Passeriformes > Rhipiduridae > Rhipidura > Rhipidura dahli. The sequence continues at coordinate 708,013 of VXAC01003946.1, forward strand.
GAGATTACTGTGTCTTCCATTTGTTTGCATGATAGCATCACACTGGGCATCAGGTGGCTTCTTGGCAATCTCTGACAGTACTCTTTGCAGGAGTTCAAGTGGTGTCTTTGCAAAAATGTTCCATTAGAGACCATCTGTTTCTTGCAGTTCACTCCTTTTTGCACTCTCTGAACTCCTTATTTCACCAGTATTAGTAGTTGTAGGCTGGGTAGTGTGTTGTATGGTGGGGACCCTGACAGTATGTGCTATGGGGCTGACTCACAACAAGCCCAGAGGTGTAGGTACAGTACCTAAATGTGTCCAGAATAAGCACATTAAGGATATCTTCCTTAAGTGATCATGCATTCTATTTACCATTTAGTGGGGTATTTTCCATTTCTGTTTCCAGTGCCCCAAAGTGCAAGTTATTGTGTGCCCATGAACAGGGAAAGGTGCTTTTATTTCTTGTCCATTCATAGTGTTTTATGGCTTGTAGAGAGGTGCATTGGCAGAACAATTATTAAAATACAGTGACAAACTCAAAAATCACCAAGCTTTTACTCTCTTTTCCCAGTTCGTGTTTGGGGTGCTTGTGTTATGGAAGCAGTTAGATAATCATGTGATGTGAGCATGGTGTGCCATTCCCAACACTCCTCTAGCTCTTTCCTTGAGGACTCTGGTATGATGAAAAGCTAATCTGCAAGAAAAATTGTGAGTATTAAAACCAAATGAGTAGCTGCTGTGCTCCCTCTATTTCTCACTTATGACCCTTGTCTAGCCTCCTAAACAAAAGAATGTAGCAATCTGTCACACAAAGTGTTCTTGACATCTCCAAAATGAGCTTCTTCCCCCCACTCTTTTTTGTTTATTCTTACTTGGATTTAAGTTCTTGCATAATTAAAATCTCTTTGACATCCTGCTTACAGTCATATCCTGTTGCAGGATTGGTATCCATCTGGCTCACAGCTGATGGATCTTTATACAAACCCACTCTCCTCACATCAGACACCACTTGAGAACCCGTGACCTTAAATATCACCTCAGCTATATTTTTTAATGCCCTACCAAGAGTAATCATAGAATCTCCTGACTTGGAAGTGACACACAAGAATAATCCAATCCTAAGAATCACATAGTGAAGGGCACTGCCCAAACACTTCCTGAACTCTGTCAGGCTTAGTGTCATGACCACTTCCCTGGGGGGCTGTTCCAGTGCCCAGCCACGCTCTGGGTGAAGAAACTTTTTCTAATATCCAACCTAAACCTCTCCTGACACAACTTCAAGCCATTCCCTCGGGTCCTGACATGGGTCATCCCAGGAGGAGAGATCAGTGCCTGCCCCTCCACTTCCCCCCACGAGGGAGCTGCAGACCACTGTGAGTCATCCCTCAGGCTACTCTTCTCCAGGCTGAATAAGGTAAGTCACCTCAGCCACACCATATGGTGTCTTCTTTAGACCCTTCCCCATCTCCATAGCCCTCCTTTGGATGCTTTCTAATAGCTTTATATCTTCTGTTGTGGTGCCCTACACTACACATAGACTTGAGTGAGGCTGCGCCAGCACAGAGCAGAGCAGTCTCTTTCCACTCTCCAGCCTGTCATTCCTCAGTGTGTTTGTACATCCAGGGTTTCCCTGCTGCAAGTGCAGAATCTGGCACTTGCTATTTATTGTTCAACATGTTTAACAGGAAAATCATACAGGTGAATACCTGGCACTGAGCCTGGTGTTACAATCAGAATTTTGAGTGTTTTGATTAGAGGTTGGCTTACACAACAGCAGGCCTGGTGGCTTCAGTGGGGTACTCAGAGGGGAAAAGGTTCTCTGCTCAGAAGTTAACATGGCCTGCTGAGAGAGCTGTAAACTAGAGCTGAAGGGGAATAGGCTCACTAGGGGTAAGCCCAGGGGTAGCACACTGATTTTAGGACAGTAGCAGAGGTTGGAAACAGTGTCTTTAAAGGTAATGAAACTGAAGCAAAAGGAGAGGGGGAGAGGGGAAAAGCCAGTTTCTTGACAGAATGCTGCCTGACAAAAATAGTTGCAAGGCTCTTGCAGTTGACTCTCTTATGCAGTCTTTATACTGTGCTTTTGATACAGATTTCTAAGAAGAAAGACCTGAGTGGCTCTGCACTCCCATGCACAGTGCTGCCTCTCAGAATAGGTCCACCTTTCTCCACTTGTGCTCCTTCCATGCTCATGCAGGAGCAGTGTGAGCAGTGGGCAGATTCAGAAATTCATGGGCAGTGGGAGTGCCTTGGGGAGCCCTGGTGGAGGGCACGGCCTGACGAGGCCGTGAGGTCACAGAGCCCCTCTGACTTGTTCTGTGCCAGCTGTGGGCAATGCTGCAACAGTGGCAGCAACAGCAGCAGCAGCAGCATGTCGCAAGCATGGTGGGTCATGGTCCTCACCCAGTGCCTGCTTCTCCTTCTGGTGCTCCTGCAAGCCCGGGACTCCCATTCTGCTCCAACACAAGGGCAGGGAGCAGGTAGGCAGGCAGGCACCTGCACCCAGCCCCAGGCAGCAGGGCCAGGGCTAAGGCTGGGTGAGCCAGAAAGGCTCCACAGTGTGGGCATGGGGCAAGCACAGCACGAGGAGGTGTGGGGGGGCTGCAGCTGCTCTGAGGGGATGAGGGGTTCCTAACAAGCAGAGAGGTGGGGAGTGACAGTGTGGGGCCAGGAACCTGGCACTGGGCTCTCCACCCCTCGGTGATGGTTAGCCAGCCTCCTGGCTGGGTTCCAGGCCTGATCTGCAGGTTGTGTGGCTACAGCATGGCTTTTGCTTGCTTTGAGAGCTGCCGGGTCGCAGTCCTCAAGTCAGCCATGCAAACCTGCAGGTGTGAGAATCCAGACCCGCCGGTGTGTGCCCTGTCACTACATGAGCTCCTTACACATTCTGTATTCAGGTCTGACAGTGGACAGCTCAACGTAATGGGTATGTCTCATGGGTGTTTGGTTGTAGATGTGGCCAGAGAGAGGGCTTTTCCAGCTCCTCGGATGGATTCTGTGCTGGTTCCCAGCATGTATCCCATGGGTGAGTATCTCTGAGTCTCTACTGACTTCACAGAACAAGCTTTCCTTTTCCATGATATTCATGTAACTTTATAATTTCTGTTAATGTCCTTAAACAAAGCTAAAACAGGGAATGACTTCCAGCAGACACTTGAAGTTCCAAAGGAAGTCCTGAAAGACTTGGAGAAAACTGAAAAGGGTTAGTATAACTCACTCTGTTTACTGTAGGACCTGGGGAACTGAGCTTTTAGCTTCCTGTAGCCTGCACAGCAGGAAGGGATCAGTCACAGCTTCGCTGCAGGGACACTTGATTTTACACCTTTCATGGGCCGCTGAGCCACAGTGATGGTCCAGAAAAGTGTCTGCTACCAGCTAAGCTTCCAGATGAGTCCCAGGGGCAGCTGCTGCTGCAGTTGTGCAATTATTGGTCAGAGTTGCTTTGTGCAGATGTGAATATCCAGATGTCAGGAACAGGTGTGTGCTGTGAACACATGTTTGTGTTCAGCTCATTAACAGCCCAGCTTCAAGGCGGGAATGACAACCCATGGGAGATTCTGCAGCTCTTCTGCTTGTGATGGATTTTCAGCCAGCAGACTGATAGCTGTGGTGGGATGAGTGTGGCTGTTGGTGGTGCTTCTGGAGTGTGTGAGGGATGTGAAGAGGTGCTAACTGCTCTTGAGCCAGTCACTGGAGAGAGAACCTTTGGCTGCTGGAAAGGAGGTGCAGGCAGTTTTGGCTTGCAGGGACCAGCAGGCTTTGCCTGGGCTGCAGACAGTGTTGTGGAAGAAACAGGAGCAGCTCCCTGAGGATAACTGTTGTCTCTAGAGTGTGGAGGTTACTGCCAGCAGTGTGTCATGGAGATGCTTGTAGTCATGTCTGGATGGGGTGAGAGATTGCTCACCTCCCACCTCACCCAACTCCCAGGAATTTCAGAACTTTGCTCTTCTGGGAATGAGGCCACTTGTGAAATTATTTGTAGCACAGAGCACAGTAATGTGTGCTGTTTTCTCTTCTCCTGCAGGGCAAGAGGCTGGGAACGAGACCAAGACTCGTGATCCTCGGTTTCGGAGCATGTACTCTATTCTAGGGATTACAGTAGCCTTGTGTGTGCTGCTGCTTTGGATAATTATATGTTGCATATGCATGTCACGGCTGATGGAGAAAGACATGTGACTTGGCTGTTCACAGGAGTTATTTATTGCTGGCTTGACAAGGCAAGTACTGGCAGTACTCTGCTGAGATTTCCCCCTTAACTGTCCTCTTAATTAATATCAGTGAGTCGTCATTTCTGAAATGCATTTGCACAGGGGGCCCCAGAGATATGAAGCAGCACTGGGACAAGCTGATTCTGTCTGAAAAAGCAAAGATCAAACTAGAGGTAAAGGTGAAGCAGAGTCAGGAGAAAGATGAGGATGCAGATCTCCCAACTCTGCCTGCTTGTTTCAGATGCTCTCTGGCTGATGGTGCCTCTTCACAGGACAGCTGGGTGTCTGTGGGTTCACCTCATCCCACATCATCCCAGTGTCCCTGTAACCAGTATCAACAGGGATACTGTGCCTCAGAAGACTGATTTTTTCAATGAATAATATTTTTTTTTTTTTGCCAAAAGCAGTGAGTTCTTGCCTGTTTTAGCTGTTTCTGTTGGGGTAAAATGCACAGAGTTGGCACTGGGGCTGTATCTGTGAAAGAGGCTGTCAGAGACCTGCACTGCAGTGTGGGACACCTTTGTAGCAGCATCAGCCTGTTTTCCTCACTGGGGCTGTCATCAAGGCTTTCCTCCACCAGAGTGGGGACATGCTGGTGAGACATGAGATGCAAAGGCTTGTCCATGAGCTTACATGAGATGTTACCCTGAATCAGGATTGTCTGGGTAGAGAGGGAAAGAGATGCTGGGAAGGAGGGGCATCCAGTGCTGAGCATATCAAAGAGGGCTGATGGGGTGACAGAGGCTGCAGGTGCAGCAGTGTCCCCCTCCCCAGAGCTCAGAGATGATAAACAAGTGGAAAGTTGGAGTAGGGCTGGGTGAGAGAGAAGAGTGAAAGCAATGTGCTATTAATCACAAAAGTGGCATTAAAAATGAAACAGAGTTAAAAGAAATAACAATAAATAGAAATAATAATAATAATAAATGTGAAAAGAAAGAGTTTAAGCATTGCAGACTGTCAGCAAAGGGGAGGAATGCCTTTGGAATACATCTGAAGTCACACTGGCTGGGTACAGCAGAGCCTGTTCAGGCTGATGTGGAGTCTGACTGGCAAGGGTCTATTCAGTGCGTGTCAGATGTCACAAAAGACAGACCCCAAAGCCAGTCTTAGGACACCTCTGCCCTGCAGCTGTGTCTGAAGGGTACAGCAGCCAAGCAGAAAAGGCTTTAGACATTGTCCTAGGCTGCCTTGCAGGGCATGATAAACACCTCTTTCAAGCACCCCTCCCCCTGTGCAGAGCCCCCCTTGTCCCCCAGTCAGCCCAGCTGCTGGCCTGACTGTCTGAGCATTCTCATTCTGTGCACCTGCAGGAACTTCCTTCCCCCAGTGCCTGCTTTTGCCCACTCAGGTGTCAGCAGCCAACACTGAAATTCCCAGCACAGGAAAAGTGTTCTAGAAGATGCCAGAACAGTTCTCTGAGGATGGCTGTTGCCTCTGGTGTCTGCAGGTTATTGCCAGCAGCATAGCAGAGAGATGCTCATAGACTTCTCATCTCCCACCACACTCAGTTCCTGGGAATTCTGGAACTTTGCCCTTTTGAGAATGAGGCCTTTTGAACCACAGTCAGCAGGCGATGGGAACTGTGGCTCTTGACCCTCCATACAAAAAACAGAGTCATAAAATCAGAATCATAGAATCTCTTGAGTTGGAAGAGACCCACAAGGATCATCAAGTCCAACTCCTGGCCCTGCACAAGACACTCCAAGAATCACACCATGTGCCTGAGAGCATCGTCCAAATGCTTCTTGGACTCTGGCAGCTGATGCTTCCAGGGAAGCTGCCATTTGCTGTTCCATAACATGATATGCACAGCAAGGCTGACACAGGTGGGAACTGCCATGCCTGTGTGTGTCAAGGCAGTGTTTTTTCAGGGGGTCCCTGTCATCTACACCACCTTGTGCATGTAGTTCTGAAATGTCCCACACATTTTAGAAATCTGGACACAATTTTTTTCTACTACCCAGGCACAAAAAATTTCCAGGAGGAAGAACAGGACAGATCTGAGGGAAGAGAGCTCTTTATTGTAATGTATCAGTATTATTCTTGTCACCAGGCTAATACATTGAAGGCAGTTCTGCTGAAAAGCCTTTCAGATGCAGTGAGTAGCTGAGCAATGGTGTATTTTAATGCTGGGCAAACAGCAAAGGGTAAATTTCTCTGCACTCTCTAAGTTTGAATGTGTTCAGGAGTTTGTCTCAGGTTGGGCTCTGTTTTTGTTTTTTTTTAGTTATCATGCATTTATAAAAATCTGTTTATGGAAATACAAGAGTTTCATGAATAAATGAGATGGCATATTCCTTTCTTCATTTCATGAATTACAGTATCAACATTTTAGAGACTGTTCATGAATTAATAATTACTTTAATCAATAAAAATAATTACAGTGCTAAGAACATTTTAACAATGAATGCTTTCATGCCGTTTCCACTCCTTTTTAATTAAAGCATGACAACTCATATTTACCATTTTCATCATGATCTCTCTAAATGGTGAAATTTGTCATCTTTGACTTGGGCTCTAATTATAATTCTTTGAGATAGTTCAAATTTCTTCTCATTGTTCAATTATGCTCGCTCCAATTTTAAACTGACAAAATTTTCCTCTCTAAATCTGTTTCATGCTGTAAGAATATCGTTGAATTCATAATACCCACTTTAAATATTCTATGCTAGCCAAAATAAATGCAAATTAAATATATGAAATTGAAAAACAAATATAAACTGCTGAATATAAATAAATACAGCAGAAGACCAATTATTTTCAGTTTAAATGCATCTATCTTACTTCAGTATAGCATGAAATATTAATATACATTTGCTGCAAATACAGAAATTGTAATAAGACCATAATAAGCTTGCAAAAGCAGCATGCAAACTTAATTTTTGGGCCTGTGACACAACCTCCAATTAAATGATCTCTTATTATTTTTTCATACAGAATCTCTTCCTTGCTTTTTCACTAGATAGTGTGTCGTTCCCTTAAATATAATAACCTGCTATGATAGTCTTCTTCAGCCTATTCTCCATGCCTTACTTCAGTATTTTTTATAATCTTGGCCATGTGAGAATAAATTCCTTTTCCTGGTCCCAGTGAGATCTGTTTGCCTCACCAGTGTGTGAGTTCTGTCTGTGCCTCAGAGAGCAGTGTTTTCCCGAGTGTGAGCTAAGGGAGTGAGCCACTGAGGAACTACAGGGGAAATTACTATGCTTGAGTTGATCACATTCAGGCAAGTAGGACCTAGGTTCTTAAATTCCTTGCTTTGTAAAATGCTGAGAAATCTTATGACCACCCTAAGGTCTTTTACTTATTTCAAACCTTCAGGTGGTTTGGGAATCGACCTAGCCTGGGGTTTTCCTCATGGGGGTTCATTCCATCTGAACTTAAACATGTAATGGTGATAGGAGGATCAGTGCAATGTCTCTTTGTACTCCCTGAAGCCCACACTGGTTCCTTTTTACAGCTTGCTATTATTATTTCTGTCATTATATGCCTTTGGTAAAAACTTCTGCAACAACTTTCTTTCTGGTGCATCAGTCTGCTTGGAAGCTGTGTAGTAAAGAGGTGTATTTGGGCAGATATCAGCGTGGTCCAGTTGCTGTGCCTGTCAGGTGGTTTTACCTGTCCTGAGGATGTTTTTAGTTGACCTTCGTGGTTTTCAATCACTGCATAAGGTCTGCCTAAAAAGCCAAATACCTCCTCCTGTGCCTGTCAGAAACTGTCACTTACAGCCAGACCGCTGTTTCAGGAATTTTCTGAGCATCAGTCTGCAAACAGATCCCACCATTTGAATCCAACCTCTATGAACTACTGTGATGGGACAATTAAAGACCAAATTATGGTGTGTGTGCATGGAGGGGAGTAAGTTAATTTGGCAGATGAAACCAGATTCCTGCTGTCCTGTCTCTGGAGTGCTTGACTTAAAGTCATCACAAGGTTATTTCAACACAGTTTTGTGCCTGCACACTTTCCAGTAGTTTTAGAAGATCCATTAGGAAGAAAGCAGCAAATAATTCAGTGCAGAAATAGATCGTCATAAGGATTGAAAAATTTGAGATGCACAGTTCAGAGCTTTGCTACTAAACCTAATTTAGCAGTCAGCATCTGTTTTCTCTGAATGACTTTTCCAATAGCTTTCTACAAACTGGCTTATCATGCTGGAAATCCTGGGGTTAATTCCAGCTCTGGAACAAAGTGTGCTTCTGGGTGCCCACGTCCCTGTTGCCATTTACCACGCACTTCTGACCTGTCCTGCTTTGTCTTTTCCTTTTCCCCTGCTTCTCCCAGCTGCTTCTCCATGGAGGTTCTTCAGGCTCTGTCTAGGCATTCCTGTGTGTTCTTGGGTGCTGTACTGTTTGCACAGTGGATTACACTGTGGTATTTAGTACCAAAATAGTAGTTTATAAAAGGAGCAAAAGTATAAGACTTGATAATGGTTAATTTCTGTTTTTTAGCTGGAGGGCAATGCCCCATTGCAAAAAATGTATAAAAGTGCTGCTTTACTTGTAAGTGAGATCAGTTGGTGTATGAGACTCATGTTGGCTTTTTGCACACAGCACATTTAATTTGTGGTATATTAATTGCACTTGGTGTGCTAGCATCTTAGTGCATTTTAGTAACAAATTATTTTCAGAAATTGTTCACTTCATGTGGGTTTTAAAAGAGAGGAAGTGTATTTTTTAAGGTGTTTGCATAGTCAGCTTTTTTGCAAGGAATAGGGACAGTTTTGGTCTTGTCACGTATGCAGACAAATAAGAGAAAATCACTGATTTCTACATGTTCTTTTTTGCAGTGACAGGGAGTATGTTCTTATGAAATCCAAAGCAGCGCTTGCCTGTACTCGGTTGCTATTTTAGTGTGAACAGTAATTGCTTTAATGAAGCAGGGAGGAGCTCAGATACCTATTTTCCAGCACGTGTTCTGCAAGATACTAAACACTTGAAGTATTACACCTAAATCCAATGTCAGAGTGCTTTTCCTGTGTTATTTCTTGAACTCAGAAAATTAATATACATCCAAAAAGTAGGTTGAGCAAGTATTTGCATTTAGTGGATTTATCATTTGCTATTGGCAGCTCAAATTATTTCAAGACATCTGAGAATACTTTGCCATGACATGATACAGCCTTTCCTTTAAAAAAGGCATAAAAAATAATTGCTCTATAAGATGTAATGTTTATGAGGTTGTATGAGTGGTTGCATAATGTGCACATGGTGAAAGCTGTGCATTTCATGTTAAATACAAGACTGACTGTGCACTGGGAGGGAGTATTTAGGAAATCATGAGAACTATAAAGGGCCATCTGCTTCATGCTCCATTTTTATTTGCTGGATTAACCCACTGCAATATTTAAATAGGTAATGAATTGCTGCTTCATCTCCTCATTAGATTTTTCACGGCATGAACCTACCTTATCATGAAAAAGGTTTCCTTTCTGTGCAGGGAGAGGACAATTGTTTGGGAAGAGGAAAAGACAAAACATAATATGACAAATTTCATGAACTGTACCTTTCCTGTTACCCTTTCCTGTAATTCCAGTCTTTCCTGTACTTGCTCTTGTTTTCACCAGTGGTCCTAATGTTTCTGTGGACTTATAGAGGAGGAGTGTGGAGTGGGGTCCTATCACTGTCCTCCCTCCTTCTGGGCAATCTTTGGGGAATCCCCTGTGCTGAGAGTAGGAGAGTGAGTGGGGAAGGTGTGCTGTGCTCTGCTTACTCTGGCTGCTGACATGGACCTCCTGGCTTGTTGCTGCCAAGGTCTTCCTTTGAACAGAAACATGGAATCGTGGAATCCTTTGGGTTGGACCTTCAAAGTTCATCTAGTTCAACCTCCCCTGCCATGTTCAGCGACATCTTCCAGTAGATCAGGTTGCTCAAGGCCCCGTCCAACCTGATTTTGAGCACTTAGAATAGCTCCCAGGCTGCTCTGACCCTTCTCTTTGCTGAGATTAACAGAGTTGACAGGCTCGGTAGCATGAAGCCTGTGCAAAACATTTTTTCATTTCTTTCTGTTTCTCCTCTTTTGTACCCAATGGGGGCAGTGAAGGAGGAGTTGGTGTGTGGTTTCCAGTGTGGTCTGAAACTGGACCTCAGTTTTGTGCTTTGCTCCAACAGCAGACAGTATTTAAGTCTCATAGTTCTGTAAATATACATTACTGCTCTGCCTATCCAAATAAGCAGTGTTCCTTTGTTCTGTGAAGGGTTTCCAGGGAGTGTTTTTTAAGGTATAAGCATTTCAAGGTAGTAGGGAAAGCCCTTCCAATGAAGGCTAAGTCCTGTGTGTGTTTGCGTTTTTTAAAAAAAGGGAAAGTGGTGCTGAGTGTTCTGGTGTTATTTTTAAGATGTGAGGATGGCTGAAGAATAATTTACCATAATATTATTTGAACATAATAAACTGCATAGTAGGATTTACCTAAATAGGCCTAATAAAGCATTTTAATCTTTCCAGTGTTGTTATGATTATATTGCAGAAGCACAAAGCAAATTACAGCCCAAGCCTTAGAATCTGATGTTTGCACCAGAAATATGTTGCAGAAAGACATTTGAATACATTGTTAGAAGAGAGAGGCATCTGGTTTAGATGACCCACCAACCCTGCAGTAAATGCAGATGATCGGTCCAGAACTTATGTTTTCATAAAAATTCCTGTTATCTCACAGTCTCATTTCTGAGTGGAAACAGCCCATTAAGATCTCATTGCTAGGCTGAATGCATGGTTCAGATTACTGTTTTCCCCATGTGCACCACATTTGTTTACACTGAATTTCACTTGCCATTTTATTGACTAATCACTCGATTTCATGAGGTTTTTCTGCAGTTCCCTTTCCTCACAGCATAAATTGCAGGCTCCACAGTGCTTCTGCCTAGAGGCAAACTGTTTGCTATCATGCAATTCAGTTTGAGCTATCTTATCATCCTGCTTTAGCACCTATTTCTGAAATAGGACCTTATCCTTTGATTCCTCCTTCTGAGTTTAGTTTTGCAGGAACTCAAGCTCTTTTGTCTTTCCCTCTCCTTGTTTTGGAGAAAAGAATATTTAAAAATTCATGGGCTGAAATGCTTCTTCCCAAATTTCTTGCTCTGTGCGAGAGCATTTCGCTTTCATAATGGGCAGTTTCAGCATATGTTTTGTTCAGGAAAATGACTTGCCAGAAAATGTATTTTGTCAAATTTAAGCAAATTGGCACTCTCATGCCTTGCTGTTCACCTTGTCAGCCTTCTGTCTTCTCGGTCCAGGTTACTCTGCTGGGCCTCTGTTAGAAGAACAAAAAGTCAAGTGTGAGTCTTCCTTGGACTCTTGAGAACTTCAGTAGGAACATTTTATAGCCTATGGCTGCAGGGAAATCATGAGAGAAGGTCAGTCTCCTGCCTGCATCTTCAGTCCTGCAGTCAAGAAACTGCAGAAACCCATGAAGCTTCTTGGCAATACATCATCAGTACCCAAAGGGTTTGTGCATGGGATGAGATTTTTTCAATACAAACATCCTTGAAAATTCCAGAGGTTGCTGTACACCAACCCCATCAGACCAGGAAGGCACCAGGTGAGCAGATAGCTGAGCAGCTGTACCCTGCTGCTCCTACAGTCAGAGGTCAAGCAGTGTGACTCAAATAAATCACAGTGAGCAGTGTGCAGTTAACGATGGCAACGTGATCTCACCTCCCTGACTGCAAGACAGCTCCACAGAGCTTCATTGTTCAGCAGAAGGCTTTGACAGATTACTAAGATTTGTTTCTCAGGTACTGGCTTCACTTGCAAGGATTGCATACCTCCATGCTATTTCTGTGGGTCATTACTTAAAGTCAGATACTTATTTTTATTTTTTTAACCCTTTCAGGCCTCTATGAGCTTAATGACTACTTAAACATTAAAAATTGACTTAAAAATATGAAAAAATGTTGGTGCAGTTTAAAGATATTTGCAAGCCCATTTAAATTAGGCTGTATTTTCTCTCTGTAGTTATGACTTGTTTTGTCAGTCAGAGAAGCTCCCAGAAATATTTAATACTGGATTACAGTAGAGAAGATGACTGTTGAAAGGGATGTTATGAACTTTCAAAAAAAGCAGGACATCTTGGCTTCCATCTGTTACAACTGCTGCAGACAATAACATTTAAAAATAGTTGTAACTGAAAGTTAAGTGAATTGGCTTTGATCTACCTGGCAAAAAAAAAATTATTCATCAACTTAGAATAATTATGAATCACTTTTGGCAGGCAGTAACTGTCCCAGTTGCAGTGAGTTCATGGACTTCATTAACAGTGGTCATAAAAACATAAGAAGCACTTTGGTTATTAATTAGGGAAAAGTCAGCTAAAAGTGAGAATTTATAATTTTCACGGTATGACACACGTTCCCTGAAAGATTCAGAGTTAACAAGCAAGTACATTTTTTTTAATTATCATGGTTAATAAGAAAAAAATCGCTCTGCTGTAAAGATTCTCTCATTAAAAGTTGGTACCATTTTGCAGAAATGGCGAAGCCATCCAAATATGCAAGATTTCTGATGATAGCATGTGGTCCTTTGTGGTTACCTGTACCCCAGAAACAAAAGGAAAAATGCTGTATCCCATCCTCACTGTGTAGGGGATGGCTCCCTTTGGTAGTCACTGTCGAGGTTTGTAATGTTAGACTGTAAAATCAAGGTTAAACTTCCACATGTCTCATAAAGGTGGATGCCCCATCCCTGAAAATGTTCAAGGCCAGGCAGGATCGGGCTCTGAGCAACCTGCTGTAGTGGAAGGTGTCCCTGACCACATCAGGGAGGTTGGAACCTGGTGATCTTTAAAGTCCTTTCCAACCCAAACCATTCTGTGATTCTGTGGTGGTTTTGTGTTGCGTGGTGGTGGCTGATCTGGAGACTCTCCCTTCTTTTCTCTGTGTGTGCACAGCTGAATAGGAGTTACATGAACAAATTCAGAGCCTTTAGGCTTTAGATTATGAGGCCAGAAATATGTTGAGCACATTGGAAAACTGAAGTCACATCAATTGTTGTTAAGTGCCTTACAAATTTTTAAATCTTATGAATTAATAAATGAAACATAATAAAGTCTTTAGATGTGAAATAAATGAAAATGAAATACAAAGACTAGTTTGCTTTAATAATTGTTTACTCTGTGCTTTAACAGTATCCTATTAAATCTTAGCTCTGCTTTGCTGACACTGACATTTTTTCAGTGCCTGAATTATAGTAGATTGCACAGTATTGAACTGAGATTTTAATGAAAAGGAAAAATTAGGAAAATGCATAATATGCATCAAAAAAAGTTTGCTCTGGAGCATTTAGGATACTATTTTAAATTTGCATTTTGGTGCATTACCTCTTCTGTCCTCATACTTCAATGCAAGAAGGATCTTTTTATGGTAGGTAGAAGTACTGTCAATTCAGATCATGAGTGCTGTATACTTTTAGTCCTGTGATTTTCAGACTTTCCTCCACATACCAGTGGAAAAACACTGGCAAAGGTCTTTTAGTTGTCTTTTAGAACTTGGGGAAAATACATGCTTTAGATTTCCATCAAAGCTGGAACCAAATAACCACGTAAAGGTTTGGGCTGGGTTTTTGCCAGCTGATGACTTGTCAGACTCCAGCTGCTTCAGAGGGCGAAGCAGGAGGGCACTGTGGGGCCCTTTTGGAGTCCCTGCCCCTTTCCTCCTTGTGGGCCCAGAGGATTTTGAGGCTGTGCAACTCTGGGCTGATACATGAGATACAAAAACGTTTCTCCCAATGGTTTTGATGCCCCTCTTGTCCTGGCCCTGGACCATCTCTCCACCTTTTGTCCCATTTCTAAGGCATCCAGTTTTGATGATAAAGTCATTTCAGCAGTCACCCATCGTCTTTTCAGGAGGGAGGCAGTGCTGGGGTGTGTATCATATTCCTAAAGGCAGATGGTTTTACCAGATATGAGTTCACCTTGCTTGAGGATAGTTTACTGTAAGGACTGCTCTCAGATGATGCTGTGGACAAAAAGACACATGGTTCATCTTCCTCTTCCATGCAGTTCTCTGACACTGTCTGAGCAGACTTGGCTCTCTCCAGTATGGCCATCAGACTGCCCATAGCCTGCCATGGCATTCACACACCCACTCAGTTTCTTGCTGTAAAGGCCTGTTCTTTTTTCTTGCAGCAGAGCCATTTCAAGTGCTTAGAAATCCCCCAAAAAATTATATTGCATTGTCCAGTCTGGGTTGGATGGGATGAATGCAAATGAAAATGGAGCTACTGGTGGGGCAGAGAATCAGATGCTGGCCCTCCTTTTGCAGTGTAGACAAGATTTCTGACATCTATGAGGTTAGGTGGGATTTGAGGTAATGTACTCTGAGATTTATGTGCCATCCGTCAGTGTAAAATGTACAGTGTGCCCCTTTCCTTCATCTCTGAACTTCTCTTGTGAGAGATACTGGCTTCACATACAGAATATCTTTAGCATCTATCCTGGGCTGTACAGCTATGGTCTGTCTGGTTGCCCTCTTAGCTGTTTTTGAAACAGAGCATGATCCATTCGTGAGAGGGGGCATGGGAGAGGTAGCTGCTGTTCAAGGAAACTGAATCTGAGACCTCATGAGGTCCTATCCACACATTCTGTTTCCATTTCTGTTATTTTTCTGCCTTTTTTTGGGTGAGCTTGTGGGAGCAAGGTAACAGTAAACACAATGCCTAAACAGGGAACACACCTGTGGTTTTTAATTGCCCTCATTTTGGAGACTAAGGATTTGCTGAAGAGGTTTGGTGTGTCCTGTTGTCCAGCCATCAGTCTACCCCATAGGCAGGAGAGTAAAGTCTGAATTTCTGCTGCAGCTGACTCCATTTTGCAATGCTTTGTTGCTTTTCTTTGGTTACCCGGGTAGATCTAGATTTTGTGAGATGTTTACTTTGGTGTCTCTTGTGCTATTAATTTCCTCTTCAGGTATCCAAAGAAAAGCTGTGTGTCAACGCGAAGCATTACAGCTGCATCAGCATTTCATTTGTCACTTTCTGTGCATCTAAGGAGCTATGCATTTCATTTCATAGAAAATAACAAAAAGATATTGGGGTAATTTTGAGGTGTTGTCATAATCCCATAGTGGTTTTGGATTGTATTTTTGTAGTTACAGCAGCCCAGTTTGCCCCTTATCTTGTCGGAATGTATTGTATTTAATATTTTTTTTAAAGTTCCTTTAATTTATTCTCTTTGAATATCATCTTGTCTTATAGGAAAAGTATAAAAATACAACATAATTTATGGTTTTAGTAATTTATCTGCTTAAATAATACTCTAATTTCTTTTACTGTTATCACTGTATTTTTGGAACCCTCTGACACTTGTATATTCTTTTTTAAAGAGTGTACTTTACTGGAACTGAACATGTTTGCATGTTTGCAATCTGTAATATAAAATAAAGATTGATTGTTTTAATTAATTTTCAAATTCATTCCATCATCTTAGCTGAACTTCTACATAAAGCAGGACTTGTCAGTGAACTCTCCAGTATAAATTACACTCTTTGCCCATTAGAGTGGTTTAGTGAAGAATTCAGAAGTATGAGTGATCCAATTACTTTTCTAAGCTTTATATATTGTATAAAATAATATGTTTAATATCATACATTGATCTAAGTGAAGTATTTCTAGTGACCTCAGACTTTTTAAAATTTTGATTGACTAACTGAAGTGTTTTCTGTAATTAGCAAAATTTTACCACCCATATTAATCTGTCCTCGAGAAAGATCACAGAATTTTTAGGATTTTTTGTTTCATGGATTGGCTGGGGACATTTTTCCATGGGAAAGGTCATCAGAGTGCTAGCATGGTGCATTTAATATTCTGAGCAGACTCATCATAAATTCTTCTACAAATAAACTGCAGTGTAAGCAAAACACTCAATTGCTAAAAAATTGAAAAAATTATTTCTGTAGCAGTACTACTCATTTTATGCAGGAAAACTATGGAAGGGGCTTTGATCTGGAGATGTCATTAAAACTAGAAGTACATACTTAGATATGTCTTGTCTTGAAATGAAATCTTGATGTGGATGTAAATAATTTGTGATCAGTCATAGTTGATTTTATTTCATTAAAACTCAGAATAGATGCTATGATGGTTTTTCATTTCTGTGAAGTGTATATAGATGTTTTTTCCACAAGGCTTCAAAGTCTGCGTTTAAGGTCCAGAAGCCTTCTAAGAAGGTATGAAAAGATGTATTTTCTCAAGTACGAATCATTTTAAATGATGTCAAGGAAACAGAGAAGGTTTTTCTGCCTGTGACCAGGACCTGGATAATGGCATCTGCAGTTCTTTTCCATTCTGCCCCATTTTGTCCTTGGGTCCACTATGCTAAGCTGTAGGATCTGGGTTATAATCTAGAGCTATACAAGATGCCAAATGATTGCTCATATCCATGGCAGCCAACTGTGTGGTCTCACTCAATAAGTAGTTTTAGTGGCCAAAGCTTTCTTTCAGTGGCAAAACCACCCAAAAGAAAACAAAATTAACTAAATATCCATGTTACACAGTAATTACTCTTTGGAAAAATACCACACACCTAACAAATTCTCATTGGTATATTTTTTACATTGCTTTAATGTCAGATAGGTTCCTTTTGTTTATGGTGTGAGGGAGTCTCTTTCCTGGGAACTGTGCAATGGAGAGGGGAGATGGTTCTGGAGGAGTGTTTCTCATCTGTTACCTTCAACCATTGTAAAGTTTGCTATGAATGTCAAAGGTAGTGGCCAGCTTTATTTCATATACACTAGAAAGCAATTAAGTTTATCAGATCGTTTCAACATGCAGGGAAGTTAATAAGTCTGGGTCACTGCTGACATGGATCAGATTTGAATTGGTGTTCTGGAGGTGAAAGTCTGGATATTAAATTATAATTGCAGTCTCAAATTTCCTCACTGAAAGCATCCTTCCCTCCCTTCTGCCTCCTGCAGAGGTTTGAATAAAGTATATGTGTCAAGTCAGGTCTGCTCTCAGCTGGTACCCTGGGGTTTGGGTTCTGCTTTCCTGTCCTCCCCTCCCTACCCCCAAAACATATACCAAGCCAACATTTTTTCTGTGACTCTCACTAGGTCTCCAGCCTCTGTCTACTTCTACAATATAGATATCTTTTCTATTGCCTGCAGGAGTTTGTGGCTTTATAGCTGAGGAGCCAAAGATTAGAAGTGCTCCTGTATGTTTGGAGATATAATTTAGTCTTGTTCTATTTCTCTGTGGAGTAGGGTCTCTAGAGGAGCCAAATGTCATATGGCACAATATGATTTTTTTGTCCATTAGTTTTTTAAGCAGTAACACTACAGGTGCTCTGTTTTGTAACACGTCAGTGTAGTTACATCTTTAAAAATAATCTTTTATAACCAAGAAAGGAAACATCACACAAAGTCTGTCTTCGTATCGGAGACAGAGAGAAAACATCTTTCAACTTAGATTTGTGTAAAGCCTGACATACATAGTTTGCAGTGATTTCACTTTCAGGGAGAAGTCGTTTCAAATAAATAAGAACTTGCTCCAGATTCAAATGACAGTGTCTCTGTAAAAGTCAGATCTGATTTTTTGCCCTTTTCCTGACAATGATTATAGTAAGTGACCTGAATGTGGTGTGTTCCTTTGAAGTGACCAGCTTTGAGATACACTGAGGAGGCTCCTTCTTTTCACCCTTTGAAAATTACACCAGCAGGATTGTAGTGTTCCCATACCCATAAATGGGAGTGGAACATGTGTCTGTGTGTGCATGCTTTTCAAACAGTGTCCCTGCTACAGTGCTTAAGTGTACTTAGCAGTTTATCATGCAGCATATGCCAAGTTTGTTTTCTGTGATTTCTGCTAATGCCTTTTCAATAACTGAAATATATTAATAAATAGTTGTTTATTATGACTAAAGGAGTAACCATATATTCTAAATTTATTGAGTGCTGCCTGGAACTTTTTGGTGGGAAGTTGGCTGGGAAAAATTACTGTCAAACTCATTTACAGCAGAAGTACAGTTCCTTCTGGGAACACAGGCATTTGTGTAATCTGACTCTGGCACTGAGCTATGCTGTATGTAGTGTATTTATGATTGAACAGAAAGTTTCAAACAGCAGCCTGTGAAATTGGATTTCAGATGTAATGTACCATAAATAAGTGCTATAAAGAATGCCTTTAATGCTATAAATCAGTTTTTATTGGTTTCAGCTATCTCATTCTGGTTATTGTATTACCCACAAAATCAATGGGAATCAAAGAGCTGGAATATATTTTATTTTAATGTCCCATCTCCCATGGAAATGGCATATGAGCCCTTAGATCACCTTTTGGGTAGGTTGGGCAAGGCTGATAAACTGCAGGCAATGAGGGTGTTTTCACAAAAAGGTCTGTGTAAGTAGTAGTTGGGTAACAATTGAAATGCTTTCGTATGGCACTTCCTCCCTGTAAGGGGATACTCACCTGTCTTTGTGAATGTCCTTTCCTTTTGTTGTTTCAGTAAATTTACCAGTTTGATTTGATTACTGTAGTTCTGTTCTTAAAAAAAAAAAAANAAAAAAAGGGCATCACAAAGGTGCAAGAACCATATGTCACTACTCTTGCACCCAGAATTAGGAGTGCTATTAGGGTAGGAGATCTGGTTTGCTTGCACCTGTAAGCATTCCTTCTAGCAAAGGCTTGCTTGTTCCTGGGAGAAGAACAAGAACTTTTCTAGCAGCAGTTGTGAAGTGTAAAATACGGTATGAGCTCAGTTTAAGAACATATTATTCTAGTGGAAGAAGGGAAGGTCATGCATCATGATTCTATGGACAGATTTTTAAAACTAGAAACAAGTCATACTATCCTATGAGAATGAAGAAATAGGAAGAAAAACTGTTCTAACTAATACCAGCCCAGTTTAAAACAATGTTTCCTCTGTGTTTCTCCCTTTCTTGTATTAGTATCTCATGGTAGGATACAGTTAGGAGAAACGTGCACCTCTGGAGCTCAGTTATTCAGGGCTGGAAATCAGTGGCAGAGGGCAGAATACTTTTCTTAATGTATGTTAGAAGCCTTCACTGTGTTAAAAGGTGGAAGTAGCGATACACTACAGTTGGATAAGAGTACACTGGTAAATGTCTTCTGGAATATTGTACTCCTTGGTGAGGTTACATATGCCCGACAGAAAGGACGACTGAAGAAGTAAACTTTTTCAAAGCTATTATATGCAGGTTATTTACACTGTTCTACATGTCATTTTCCCTTGTCGACCAAAGCTAGTGTAATTTATATGCCAAAATTAAGAGGCGAAAGTAGACAAAGACCAGTGATCCCCGTGGGGTTCAAGTGGTTGTAATGGGTTACTGTTGGCAGAAGTCTGAATACTAGGATGATGTTAGGGTACAGGAGGCAGGAGAAACGATTTACTCATCTCTGAACCTATGAATAGTGTTAAACTGCCTTTGAGTCCAAATTGCTGATGTTGACTTACACCCACATCACCTCACGCTGGATTTTAAGCTTTTATTACAAGGATTGCATGACATGTTTTATTATTTGCAATAGTATGAGCAGTTATCCTCACTGGAGCGCAAAGATGTGTGGCTTCACGAGAGGGGAGTGTTAATCATTTACATGCAGATGTATGTGGTTATCTGTGGGAGTGGGTTAAAGAGACAGGTGTCAGACCTGGCTGCTTAATAGGAGTGTAAGACATGAATGATACCAAGGAGGCAGAATAAAATGCCTGGCTGCCTCAGAGATGGTTATAAAGTTCCCTATCCCTACAGTAATTTTACAGGTGGTGATTATAGGAGATGTAATGATTTCATGCAAAATACAAGATAATTAAAATGTTTGATTTGCTCTACAGACCTGTGGTCAATTTGCAAGCCAGCTGCTGACCAGTGCTGCACTGTGCCATAGTGAGCATTGCTCAGAATTACACCCTTGGTTTGAGTAATGCTGTGTCAGGCATAAGTTTAGATGGTCTTGTTGCTACTACTGGTTTGGGTCCAACCTAGTACCTGGGATGATTGCTAAGTTCAAAAGAGACAAAAAATCTTCTTCTGTGATTAAAATAATGATGCAGGAAGTGTCCCAGGGTATTTGTGTACTGCTAACATGTAAAGCAGGAAATTGTAGCTTGTTGTGTCACACTTGGAGGAAGATGGGTGAGGAATGCTCTGAGAATAAAAGCTTATTTAGATGGACAAATGAAGGGCTTCACAAGTACTGAAGGTTATGTAACCAAACAGCTTTCTGCATATTGAAGAGCAGTGTAGGATGGTGGATTATTTACTTGCTTCTCCTGAGGCAGAGAATTTAGTTGTTACCACCTAGAACACAGATAGGACCTTGTCCTTACACACATTAGGTACAGTTTCCTCAATCAGTGAATAAAACAGTGCTTCCTGAGGCTTGTGTGAGCACCTGGTCCTATACATGAACTTACATGGTGTTACAGAAACATTAACCCCAAAAAAATCTCAACGACAGACAGATAAAGATAGCTGAAGTGTACACGTGAGATTTTTGCAATTATGGGTATCACCAGAGGATAGGATCAAGCAATATGGTTTTGAAATATCTAGACAAATTATGAAATACAGAATACACATGCACATGTTTATAATTTGATGCAGTGAAGTGCAGTTTAGTGCAGTGTTCTGTCTTCCTGAGTGGCGTAAAAACCCCTGTGCAGTTGTTTGGAAATGTGCTGAGAGATGGGAGCTGTGGGTCAAGCAGGAGTGTGGTCCCAGTGGATTGCCATCTATCAAAAGATAAGGTGATAAACTAGAGAATTTACTGGGTCAGTCCCTTGGGTGGGTTCAAGTGCATTATGAGCTAGCTGCAGCTGATGATGGAGTCGGGATACTGCCATAACTGGGAGCAGCAGAGCTCTGGGGACACCATCCCCCAGGCGTGCTTTTTATGGTCAGCTCTGGTGCTGCAGTCCTACTTCAGGCTTTTAATTTTAGATCTGTCCACGAATTTGGAACAAAGACTCATCCTTTCCTTTTGCTTCTCATGGCTATGAAGCTGAGAAGAGAGTGATGTAAATGACACAAAATAGCTATCTAAGTCTGTCCTCTTAGAACAGAAAAACGTTCTAGTCTCACCATAATTTTTACCATTTTATGTCCCTTCCATCTGAACACTGATATGCATTCTCATAGTGGTGTTCAGTATGAAGTAAATAAAGGATTTGCCAGTTTAAGAGAATGGATGCATCGATGGACAAAAACAAACCAAGGGAAACCACAGGTGATCTCTGCAGGCCTCATCTCTGGTTACTCACAAGGATGCAGCACCATGCTGTTCCAGATGTGCTTTTGGAGCTGGGCTGATTGCTTTTCAAGGCTTTTCTGCTGGGTGCTTTCCTGGACGGGGCTAAGCATGACATTTTAGTGCATAAAAGTATGATGTTTCCCAGTATTTGCTAGTTGATGCTTTGTCACAAATTAAGGCTGAAAATTACAGAGGTAAGGAGGTCAACAGGACCAAGTGGCAGATCTCACGATCTTTCAGAAATACCACATCAAAGTTCTCTAATTCATGAAGTCCCAGTGTGCCAGTCCATGTCTTGGGATACAGTGACAGAAAGCTGTGGATGCAAGGGTGTAGCATGAGCCCATGCTTCCTAGAAAGGCTCCTGTCAGGACTGTGCCTGTTGGGAAGCTCCCAGTTTGCAATGCCAAGGAATCTCACTGCCTCCTCCTTACAGTTGGCCAGATGTGACAAGCATGTGAAGTAAAAAGAAACAGAAGGACACAGTAGTGGGTGGGTACTGCACGAGGGACATGCACTGCTGTTCAGGAATGCAAGTGGGATTGTGGCAGGGTCTCTGAATGGAATTGCTCTGTGTGACTTCTACAGGCCTGCTGCAGAGGGACACACAGGTGAGATGTCAGAAAGTCACTGCTTGGGTGCTACAGAGCACTCAATGCATATTGATTTGAAAGTGTGTCAGGAAACAAAAATTGCGGGCTTTGTAGTATGTAAAATTTCGAGGTGTTAGCAACAGTGTTAAATAGCTGAAGTGAGAATTTCCATGCTATGAAGCAGCTTAACTTGAAGTCTGCAGAACCAACATCTTGCTATGAAGCACCCACATCCTCACTGTTTCTTGTCTGAAATTGCCATTGCTAGCTGCAGAAACAGAACATTTTCCATACAGAGTACATACTGTTTCAGGAAGCTCTACCAATTAAAAAAAACCCAGTTTTTGCTCACTCACTCCCCTGTGCTATGCTGGTATGAACCCTTTTGAGGCCACCCATCTTAGTTAAGGGCCTGAGCTGGCTGAAAGGTAGCACAGCTCAATCCCACAGCCCTTCCAAAAAAACCGAAAGTGTTTCAGCAGATTGAAGTGCTGAACAAGCTTACCAGGCAGAGAAATGCCTAATCCAGCACAGTGCTTCCTGTACATTAAATTTACAAATTTAATCCTTTAGTTCATGCCTTGTCTGTCTTGAGTTTTTGATTCCCTGTCATACATTAGAACACTGTTTTATTCTCTCCTTTATCCAGTTGTTGTTTTTTCTTCTACAAAATTACTGATTTTGGGGAGGGGAGGGAGAAGAAATCTCTTCTCTTGCAAGTCACAAAAGTGGCTTTTTTTTTTTTTGTCACTGCCTGGGCTGCTCTGACTGTTCTTTCTGCCTGTTCTTTCTCCACCTGTTTTGAGACGGTTCCCTTTAATGAGTGGCACTCTGCAGAGTTATTTGAGTAGGTCTGTTCCCTGGTTCTGCAGGGTGGCACAGATCAGAGGCTTTGCTTCTGAGCAGGACACCCAATTTTAGTTGACAGTTTTTCCTTTTTCTCTCCTGTGAAGTCAGTGGTGTGCTCAACAGTGCAGGGTAACCTTTTTTTCCCCCACTTCATTTCTTTGTCACCACTGACAGTGCAGAAGAAAAGATGAAAAAGGGAGCTTCGCTGAATCTTCAATCAGATAAGGACAATCCCCAAAATAGCAACACTTGTGTTGGACCAACAGATTCAGCACTTTCTCCTTCTATTATTTCTCCTTTCTAGTGTGTTTTTTACTAAAAATTAGAAATAAGCTTAAATGTTTTTATTATTCCATCCTGAAATCAGGCAAGTATTTGAATATTGATAGTGTTTATAAAATTAATTTGTTTGCCAGTTAAAGAGAAAAGGTGGGCATAACCAACCTAGCTGCCCAACTGGACAAATTTTGTTTCTTGCAGTGACTGTGGCTGTTGAATATGGATTGCAGAAGCAGCCTGTGTGGCTGCCACGTGCTGCAGCTGAGAAGCTCTGAGATGATGCTGTGGCAGGTCTCCCATCGCTGGGTGTGTGTCATTGGAGTGTGCCCTTTCTTTTCTGTGTGCCTCTCTGGCTTTGATGAATGCTGGGGCAGGGAAACATGAGCTCTTACCTTTTGTCATGCTTGGGTGAGTACCAGTAAATTTGCCTATTGATGCTGATACAGTTTTTCTTCAAAGTCAATTGAGAGGAAAGCGTAGTCCAAATGAGGTCAGCGACTACTCCCTGTGTGTGATAAAATAAAATACACAGAAAAAGGAACAGGCCAAAGGGCTTGATTGATGTAAACAAGTAACAAGTCCAGGCTAGAATTCTGCTCAGAAACTGGGACTTTTCAGGCATGTCTTAATGAGCTCAGCTTCACTCTCAAAACAAGAACCCTCACAGACTCCATTCTTCATCTGCCTTAACCTGCTGAACTGGGTTGTGCTCTGCTGACAGGGAGATGGAATGTGTCTCCAGCATGTATCCTCAGTCTTAAATTGTCCTATTACACTTTTTGCAAAAGCACCGTGACTTACTATTTTTCTCCAAAATGTGGTAAGTTTGTGATCATGGAGTAGGGCCTGAAGCTATTACTTGGCCTCTAAAATGAAAGGATTTAAAAAAAAATCGTTATTGCTGAGATTTTAATTGTCTCATATTTATCAAACACATAGGCTTTGTGTTTAAGCTTGGTAACACAGGCATGAGGCATATCACCTCACCTGCTTTCACATACCTGGTGCAAGTACCTGCCTTAGTGATGCGATTGCTTATGCTTCCCTTTTGGTCAACAGAGGAAGATAGGTCCCTTCAGGATTAGGTAACTGAGATGCAAAGGACACTTTGGAGGTAGTTTTAGTGCTAAATTAGTCACCTTAGCTTAATGATTAAGCTTTAATGAGCTAAATCGGCACTTAGCTCTTTGTTTCATGTGAAAAGAAAGATTACTGCAAATTATTTTAATTCCAAAAGGAGTTTTTAAAAGAATTACTGAAGCTGCAGGAAAATTGTCAAGGTGGTGGCTACACTAGGCATGGTTTGCTAACACCTTTACCAAAACGTTCTCAATCTTTGATAATCCTTTCAGTTTATTCAAAGGATTGAGAAATGCTAATTTTGTCCTTAAAAATAAATTTGTTTTATAACCCAGGAGCAAGAGGCTGCAACAGCTATTTGTAATAATGTACGTGACAGTAATCAGAGGTTTGTTCAGTCATGTAGGCTATATTTACAAATAAAGTTTAAACAAACCAGAGAGCTTCAATTTTAGGATTATGGAGGGATTCAACAGGTAAATAAAATGCATTTACTTACTGGTTTCAGGAAGCCTGATGATGAGGGAGTTTCTTGTTTAGGAAGGTGATTTGGCAAGAATTGCCTGTATAAATCAGTAGTCCTGAGTAGTTACTGAGTAGTCCTGAGTAACCAGTGCAAGGGTGTTTTGTTTTGCAGAAGACCATGGAAGAGATATTTTCATGAGGAATTTGAAGGAAGATGGGGATGCAATTTAAAGGCTTTAATTGCACTTTGCTTCCCTGCATAAGGGTCAGCCAGGGAGAAGGTACTCTAGAGAGGAATGGCAGGGTGAGTCATTAGGCAGAATGAAAATGTGACTTATGCTGGGCTCGGATAGCAGTTTTAGTAGATGAAAATTAATGAGATGGATGGGCACAGGGCAGTGACTCTCTGAGAGTCAAGTTATGACTTGGATACTGGCAGGGTAAGTCAAAAAACTCTTGAACAAGCCCTCCTTATCTGTATTCTGGTGCAACAATGATGGGCAGGACTGAGCCTGCCAAAGGTGGGTATACAGGATAGGAAAGTGTAAGTGGATGGACTGAACTCATCATTTGAGCACCTTCTTGTCACTACCAAGTGAGAAAAGGAGAAAGCCTTTCCAGAGGGCATTTTGTGTCCATCCTTAGGTGGATGTAAGAGGTGATAGAGATAAACTGACATGTCTCTGTCCATCGTCACAGGATGACTTAGTAAATACCAAAAGTACAGATGTAGTTGGAAGTACTGTGCTCAAAATATGGACTAAAATCAGTGAATATTGAACTATTGTAAGGGAAACAGGTGTGACCCTACTGCACATTGTTTTAGAAATTGGGGGTAAGGGTAAAAAATAGAAATTTGGAGATAAAGGAAAAGGTGAAAGCGTCACCTATTCACTTGAATAAGAGATTTTATCTATTGTCCTTCAAATCAGATTGAGGGAAGAGAAACAGGTATCTGTATGTAATAGAGGAAATTTCTAAAATTGTACAGTTGCCAATGGTTTCTAAAGAAAATAGAAGAAAACAATTTCAGTGACAGCTGTAATGATGTCTGTGCAGAAAGCTAATGTAACAGTCTTCTGATTTAACCCGATTTGCCCAGCATGGGTTTGAAATAAAAAGGAGTCCTTCAGGTTTGTATAATCCTAGATAACTGAAGATAGCTGCTGTTTAGTGCTTTATCTTCTCTCTCCTACTAGGACAATAGAGACTGACCTTAAACCTTCAGTATTTTTTGCTTGGGAGCACCAAATTGCTACTGCATGTGTGGACCTGCTGAGAAACAGTAATAGAAACCTTGAGGGAACCTTTCACTTCTCAGAGATTAAGGATTCCTTTTTAATGCCCAGCTCAAACACTCCTTTTGTCCACATTCCTACACTTAATAGCAGGCATGAGATCTTTACTTTTTAACTGAAAATTTTATTATTAGAATGCCCAAATTGATTTATTTCTTTTAAATCATAAAAGTGTTACAACTTCAGAAAATTAACTTTCTTTTGCATTTTTTGCTGTGTATGGGAGAAAACCCAGGTGCTGTCACTTCAGGTAGTTAACTCAGTAACTGACTTCAGGTAGTTGCTTCAGTATTTTTACATCTTTCCCACACTGGTAGTCCTCCTAAGAAGCCCAAAAATGTGTGGTTTAAGTGTTTTGGTTTTTTTTTTTCCCCATAAATTGATGGAGTAAGCATACTGCCTTTGCTGTACTTGTGTGGATTTTTTTGTTGGGTTTGGTTCATTGATTTGGGGCACCATTTCCATTTCCATTTCCATTTCCATTTCCATTTCCATTTCCATTTCCATTTCCATTTCCATTTCCATTTCCATTTCCTTTTCCTATCTTGTTCTCTTTTCTTTTCTCCAGGTCAACCTTCATACATCTTAAATTCTTTGCCAATTGCTCTCTGTTCAGGAGGAGCCAAGAAGGCTATAAACCTCCAACAAACAGAATGAGTACAAATTTCTTTTAGTAAATCATAGAATGGTAGAATGGTAGAATGGTTTGGGTTGGAATGGTCCTTAAATATCATCCAGTTCCAGTCCTCCTACCCCCTGCAGCTTGACCTTGAACAGTTTCAGGGATGAGGTATCCACAGCTTCTCTGTGCAGCCTCTTCCAGTGTCTCACCATCCTCACAGTAAAGAATTTTTGCTAATTCCTCATCTACACCTGCCCTCTTTCCATTTAAAGCCATTCCCCCTTGTTCTATCACTACTTTGCTTTTTTAAAAAACCCTGTCCAGCTCTCTTGGAGAGGCCCCTTAAGGTAGTGGAAGGCTGCATTAAAGTCTCCCTGGAGCCTTCTTTTTCCCAGGCTGAACAACCCCCACTCCCTCAGCCTGCGTTCATAGGAGAGGTGCTCCAGCCCCCTGATCATCTTCATGGCCTTTCTCTGGACTTGCTCCAACAGGTCCATGTCCTCCTTATATTGGGGGCATTAGAGCTGAGTGCAACACTCCAGGTGGAGTCTCACAAGAGTGGAGTAAAGGGCAGAATCTTCTCCCTTGATCTGGTGGCCACATTTCGTTGTTGTTGGCTTTCTGAGCACACACTGACAGGTCATGTCCAGTTTTTCATCCACCAACACCCCAAATCCTTCTCCCCCAATCCATTTGCCACCCAGTCTGTATTTGTGCTTGGGGTTGCCCCTGACCCATGTGAAGAACCTTGGCCTTGTCAAACTTCATGAGTTTCACACAGACACTCCTCCTAAGCCTAAGGTCCTTCTGGATGGCATCTCTTCCCTCCATTGTTTGTACTCTCTGCGGTGCCAACTTAATAACAGGACACTTCTGTGTGCTGAGACTAATGTTACCTGTGATGGGGGGCTATATTAAAATGGGAGAAAATCCAAGTGGGCTATACCCTCTTCTTAAGCCCTTGGATGGAGGAACCTGGAGAGAATCACTTATGAGAGAGCACGGGCACTTCTGGGGAAGAGAAGCTTGGCATGGCATTTGTGAGAGTAGTTGTCATCCTTTAAGAGTGCTGTTTGCTCAAATCACACCTACCTCCTTCCTCCTGAGAAGGAAGGACTCTGTACAGTGAAGCTGAAGAGTACAAAGCAATCTGCCCAATGTAGCTTTTTATATCCACTTGGAGTTGTCAGTTCCGTGGAGGACTGTTTGTCCTGTTCTGCATTGTTCTGTTACAAGGCAGTGCTCAAGCGTTTTTAGGAAGTATGGTTATACAAAAATAACACTTTTGAAGTACCAGACATACTTGCTTAGTCACTTTTAGATTTATCAGCTCCAAAAATCAGTTAGCAAATCCTGCCCACTTGTATATAAGATGTTCTTAGAGATAATTTTTGTACAAGTTGAACTTGTAGTACTCCTACATAACTTAAAAATACTTAGTTCCTGCAAAAGTACTTTGAAACCAAATGCAGTGAGTAGGCCTGATTTGTTTCTTAAAACTTACAAGACACATGCATTTCATTTTTCAGCACTAATGCACATGGCATGTTAAGCACTAAGCACTAAGGCACTAACAGCACTAAGGCATGTTAAGAATTCTTGATGTTTCTAGGTGTGAAAACTATTTTCTTTTATACAGAACTGCTGAATGAAACTTTTAATGGCAAAGTATTCTCAATTTGTTAAAAAAAAAAAAAAAAAAGAAAGAAAAGGTGCTCCAAGACACCTACGGGCACCATGCAATTGCCAACATGCTGACATTTAGTGTCATTGAGTCACTGTAGTGCACCCTGCCTGGCCTCCAGCTGCCACTTCAGACATTGTATTGGAGGAGCTGGGCATGAGCTGTCACTGAAGGTGCCCAAGCATGGCCCATCTCAGAGCAGGAAGAGCTCACTGAGCTTTCCTCTGATGGCTCCTTCTAGCTGCTTGTGAATGTTTGCAGCTGTAGCCATGTTGTGCTGTGTATTCAGCAATAACCTGGTCTAGATGCTCAAAATAGGCATCTCCCTTTAAATGGGTATGTTTGACCTTGATTTTCCTGTGCTTTGTTTTCTCGTCTGTAAGTTTGGATAATACCAGCTGTTCATCTTTCAGGGATATTGTGAGGATAAATTATTAGTGAACCACTTAAGTACTTAAGGGATGAATAATGTTGTGCCGTCCACAAGGAAATTAAACATTCTGTCTTTCTAGCAGGATCTGAATATTGTTTGCTAATCGAGGTACAGGGTCATACACAAAGTGCTGACGAGAGCGCCGTGCATCCAAATGAGGCACAGCCCCTATCTTAGATAAAAAAAAAAGGATGAATCAAGACTTCTGTGCTGAGAGTGGAAGTGTACATAAGCACATGAAAAAGAGAACAGTAGTGCAGTCCACCATAATTCTGATATATGCAACTTTTTGGCTGCCGAGTTACAGTTTGATACCATGGTTATGAGGTGCTATATTTTGTGATATTGTCTATTACACAGACACACACTCATCCTCTTACAGGCAGCTTTGTTAATGCTGCAGCTTGTGACCAGAACATACAGTGCAGCCCTATCTGGGATTCTGGTAAATGTTAAAAAAAACCAAAAAAGTTAGAATGTTGACTTAGGGACTTAGGGGGTATTTTTCATTGGGTTTTTTTAGCACCTGCCTTTTAAAATGGCATAAAAAATTTCTATAAGGTTCACCACGCAATTAAACTTTTCTATTAAATGCTGGGTGCAGAAGCCATATATTTAACAAGTTTTCCACTCTGTTGCTTTACTGTATAAATAATATGTCTTCTGGAAATTTCTAATGCGTGTCAGATATTCATGATGAAAAAGCACATTTGTACTGCCAGTTCAGAGATAATTACTTGCCATTAGGTTCATAAGAACATAAATTTTATTCATTTCTATCATCTAACTTGTCAACTTCTTACATTTTGTCTACACTCTGCCCCTCACTGACAAGCAGCAAATAATTTAGTCTTCCACCAAAATGATAATGACTGGCAAATGAAAATTTCATTGAAAGAGACAGCACATCAGTTGTACTAAAAGAACTTTTTTATTTTTAATTTTTTTCAATGGTAATTCAAGTGCTGTCACTGAAGTGAATTTATTAACGTGACTTCTATTAAGCTGCTCATATTTAGATGCTTCCTTGTTATTTAAGAGGTAAGCTATTCAAGCTGGTTATTCCTTCTGAAGTGCATTTTGACACACAGTCTTGCAGTCACTTCACTTGTAAGTTGTTTGAAAAAATAATAGACTTTGCCACCCTAACAAAGTCTGTTCTCTCAGTTATGTGACACAAAAATGAATACAAATCACAGAAGGACAGAACACTTAGGGTTGGAAGGGACCTTTGGAGATCATCTAGTCCAACCCCCAGATTTAATGGGGGATGCAAATGTTTAGCATTTCATTAGGCAAAGCTCATCTGTGTCCATGTCAATTTGGTTTGGAGATGCTGTCTGGCAGTAACACTGCTGGTTTCAATGTTGTGTTGTCTGTAGCCTAATCAAAGACTCCCACAAAATTCTATTGCCTCATTTGTAGCAAGATCTGTAGCATGCTGATAGACAAAAGAGTAGAAAAGATTTTGAGGTGTTGGAGAAAGCTGATGATTTGGTTATTATTTGGGAAAGACTTTTCTGGTTCTGATACCTACCTATCTCTGGCCATCCAAAGAAATTGACCATTTGTTCCTAGAGTAATTGAAAGGATTTTTTTCCCCTTAGCTGTTGTGTCCTTTACATGGAGCTATTTCTTATCTCAGTGATTGGCTGCATAAAGGCCTTAGAGAATCATAACTAAGCTGGGAGAAAATGTGCATCAAGAAATCTTACATTTCTAATAATGATTTGGGAAAGTTATAGTATTAGAAAAATATACTTCAAATATTGAAAATAGTAATCAGAAAAATGATTAATATATGTAATTTGAAATCAGAAAAGAGAAAGTAATTCTTGGCCAAGTCTGTCATGTTTGTATATTAATCTGCCACTGGAGACAATCAGATGCAATTCAGGAGGAAAAAGAGCTAGAACTAGAGAAGCAATTTTCCAGTGAATTAGTCTCTGGCAAAGGTTGCTTAACAGGGGAGCCTTGCCTTTCCATCAAAGAAAAAAAAAAGAGGAGGTTAAAAAGCAAAGTAATGTCATCTTTTCTTCTATTGGGTGGTATTCTTCATAGAAGAATATGATCCAGTTAGTCCCACAATGCCCTCCAGCATACAAGAGCTGGGAAGATTTAGAAAACAAAGAATGTCCTCTCAATGTTATGTTAGATATTGGTATTGCAGACTTGCTCTTATAATAGCAGGGAGATACACAACATCCTCACATTGAGATGAAATGGTTTGTGAAATGATCATGCTATTCATGCTATGCATTGAGTACTTGGGAGTAGCTTAGCAAACATACAGTTGGAGGCTATTAATGTATATTATTGACTTCAGTTAAAGTTTACTCTGTAACTAGTAAATGGGAAAGTGTGGAGTCGCATGCATAATGCAAAATTAATGGAAATGCTTGGTGGAGCAAAATGATGCTGATTCCCTAAAGTATTTTACTTTGCAGGGCAATGTAGCTACAAAGGTTTTGTTAATACAGTGTTAAAACAGAAATAAACTCACAGAGGTGGGCAAAATAAATATCCTGTGTCCTGGGGTTAGATAATTCTGTACTCTACTGACTCCTTCACATTTCAACTCATTGCTTGTGTAGATACTCTTGGTAGTATTTTTGATTTTTTTTGTAGATGACAAGTTAACATCAAAAGTACAATACAAGCCTGGACAAATATATTTCCTTTTGTTTGGTTTGTTTGTTTATTTGTTTGTTTGTGAATTGCTTTGGAAATCTTAATGTTTCAGAGAAATACAGATCAATGAACACAGGACTGTGAGAAACAGAAATCTCTTCCAGGTGGTTTGTGCAGAATGCACACAAAATTAGCCAAAATAGAATATAATGAATTTGCTTGCAATTTTGTTGCTGTCAACTTTCATAGTAGGATGATTCATTTGGTCATTTTCAATTTCCTTTTTTTGGGTGTAAAATTGAAAATATTTCTTTAAAGAAAACTTGGGAGAAGAATTTCAGAATTATGAAACCACTCAATTAAAAAAAAAAAAAA
>VXAC01003946.1:739740-778794 GCA_013399225.1 Rhipidura dahli
AAAAAAAAAAAAGAGTATGAACTTGCAGTTCAGTTCCTGTACTTCTGTTTTACCAGAGTCCTAGTTTCTCCTAGTGCCTGAGCACCTGGCAAATCCTGGTACTAGCTGTTGCTCTGGAGGTGTTAGGATCAGCACTGGAAAGTAATCCTCTTGTGGAAACATCCACACCTGGTGGGTACAATGTGTAAATAAAGAAGAGGCCGAAAGGGTGTGAGAAATAACAGAGAAAAGGTACCACAAAGCACACCAAGCCATCCAAACCCACACAACGCTCAGACAGGGCTCTCCCCAGCTGATTAATCTTGCTCTGGGGGCCATGTCCAGAGTTTCAGCAATGGTTTCATACAATGGTTTGGGTTGGAAGGAACCTTATAGGTCATCTAGTTCCCAACACCCTGCCACGGACAGGGACACACCTTCCATGGGACCAGGTTGCTCCGAGCCCCATCCAACCTGTCACTTTCCTTCTCTACACCAAGCAAGTGTCAGGCCACTTGAACCCTCTGCCACATGAGTCTCAGAAAAAGCAAGAGGAGCCACAAGGAGGACGTGTACCAGAGGACATCAGTAGTAAATTATTTAAGTAAGAAACACCAGATGTAGTGCTGAAATGCTGCATAATTTTGACAGCCTGGCTTTTCAGCAGGCAGGCACTAAAGCAAGGTTCTTGCCAAAACATCAGGATGTTGGGTCATCAAAACATCTTCATGTAGCACAAGTCCTGAAAACAAAATGATGAAATAGAAGAGTGATTCAAATGCCTTTTTTGAGATGGCTTGTCTACAGTATGTTTTACTCTGAGGAAGTGAGTCTTGACACATATTTCCAAATAGAGGCTTGAGGTTTTTTAAAACCTGCTGATTAAAAGTTTACCACCAAGGATTTTTTTCAGCTTGTCCATGACTAACGTCACTTTTGAGAACCTCTCAGGCTGTATCTCTGGTTATCTTTGTTGTGTTTTTTTGGATTTTAGTTTTTACTTTTCATAAATGGACTTATTAGAGAGGTGCTGAAGTGTGGGCTGAGTCTGGTTGCTTGGAAAATGCAGGAGTTAATTTCCCACATGGCCTTCTTAGCTGGCAACTGCAAGCTTAAGTATATTACTCTCTGGGTTTTTAAATTATTATTATTTTATTTTATTATTTTAAGAGTCTATAACTGCTTCTGCTCACCACTTTGCAAAACTTGCAGTTTATTATACTGCAACTGCTTGCCTGAAAAGGAACAAAGAAAGGACACAAGGAGCAGGTCCATTGTATTTGAGGAAGAGTGTGGGGATTAAGGGAGGCTGCTGAAAACCTATGGTGTTACACCCCCACACCATCTTTTTCTCTGTGTGTAATAAGAAGGACCATCACAATAAGTTTTATGTCTGAGAAAAAAATTAATCTGAGGGAAAAAATTAGGGACTGTAAGGGGTCTGATTTATAGGAGTGATAGCACACAAGGCATCTGTCTTCCCACCCAATAAACCAGCTGTGATCAATGCAAACCTGCTTGCTGTCATGAGATGGTGTGTCTGGCACTTACCCTCGAGCACAAATTACCTCTGCTTGGTCAGTAATGAATATACATTTCTTGTTGTGCAGTAGCCACACACCTTTGATCTTAATGAAAACTAGAAGCAAATATGCCTCAGGGTACGTGTGTGTAGAAATAAGGGCTGAGATTCTCTATTTGTCCGTAGAAAAGGGCATTTTAGGAAATTTCCCCATGTGATAAGTTTTGTGACAAAAAATAGAAGAGTTTCCTGTGATGTTTGCACAAGGTCTGTGCATTTAGATGTAAGCAGCAATTCTCCTTCTTGCTTCCTTTCACCTGGTTTCTTCCTTCCCACTCCTAAAAGTGAAGAAAAAGAATCTGAGTGCAAATTCCCTCCAAGCCCAGCAGATTAGGCTGTTACACGATGGGACTGCTTGCTTGGTTGGTTTTGTGTATTTGCTTTGCTTTGTTGGGAGTCTGCTGTGTAGAAAGCTGTTTGTGCTTTAAGGAACAGAAAATGACAAGTGCTGGTGAGCCTGTTGGGCTCTCAGAGCCCTGAAATGGAGTAAAGTGGGATGTGTGTACCTAGCACCAGCATGCTGACCTCAGCGCGTCATTTAAGTGGTTTAAGTACTCCTTAGCTTGCATCAGTGGAAAAACATTAAGGTGTTCAATACAAATTTCTGGGAATGATGCTGCAGAGATTAAAAGAATTGGACAGGACTTGTCATTAGCGTGCCCAAAGCAGATTTGTTGAAAGTATGCAGCAACAGAGGCTTCCTGAATCATTAGTTACAAATAAATGGTATTTGATCATGTTGAAATTTTGCACAAATGTATGAAAACAAATTAACTACTTTGCAGTTATCAAAATGTATAACTTAATTTATCCTGCTAATGAGAAGAATAAATGCCTATTTGGAACAACATGAAAAATAATCATACTCATTTTCTTATGTAATTTAAAAAATTACCTGATTACCTCTGTGACTTTCCTGTGTTTTCATTCTTTTACAGGACTTAATCTACATAGTACACAGTCAGTGAAAGGACAGTTGTATTATGAATTGTCTGTGTCTTAGAAATGCAGCTGCTTTCCTTTAAAATCCTTTTCATTTTTCCACTGATTGCATATTCCTGACTAGTGCATGTTGGTGTAGTAGTCTGAGAGGTTACATTCTTCTTTTGAGAATGCCTGCATTTTTGTTTAATTGATAGCATCTGTGTGCTGGGGGCTGGGGACTGGTTACCAAACCCAGTCAGTGTGGGGACACTGGCAGGACAGTGACTGCCCCCAAACTGCATGTGTCTTATAAAATGAAAACCTTCTTTCTTCCTTGGAAGAACCTTGTTGGATGTGAAGAAGGTCTCCAAAGCATTATTCTCCCAGACTGTCTGGTCCCTTTGACTGAAGGAGCATGAGCACACGTTTAGGTGTTACTGCTCACCTTCTGTTTCCAATCTGTGTCCAGTTAGAAGTTAGCTGTGTTTTTAATGGACAACGCTAGGAAAATCTGAGTGGGACTGAAGGAAAAGGGCACCTCCTGCAATGCCTGTTTCTGTAACCACGGTATCTAAAGCCAGAAAGTATATGAAGGAATGATTATCAGTGGAGATATGACTTTGGGTTGCTTTTTTTTTTTTTAGTAGATTGGACGTGATTGGACAATTCAGTGCATAAAAATGAAATGTGTCAAGATTTCCTTCTCTTTGGCCACTACAGGCTCATGTTAAATCAGACTGATGACCAGCCCTCTATGTTGGACCTGTTCTATGACCACTACCATGAATTATTGTGCTTTCCAGAGAAACAGTTTAAAAGTAATATTTAAAAACTTTGAAAGAAATCACCTTACAGTTTCCTAATGGACTGCAAATAGGTTTTTGTGCAGATTTTAATGGCACCGTGTCATGTGAAAACGGGAAGCTTTCCTTGACCCTCTGTGTTTGATGTGTCTGTCAGTGCCTCAGGAAAGCCAAGACTGCTCTTTTACCCCCAGCCATCTTTCCACATGCTAGACTAAGCTAAATGGCTCTAGCTATTTTATTTCCAGCACAATTAGAAACATCCATGTAAGTTTTACATGACAGCTTTAGATGGGAAGACTGTATTTAAAAGAAAAAAAAAACCAAACCAAACCCATCCCCTCTCCCCCAAAAATAATGCTGAATGCTGAACAGGACATAAAAGGACATGCATTTGGAGGTTACATTAGAAGAGCATTATTAACCTGGGATGCCAGTTTGTCTTTATGATGTGAATCTTTTGTATTTAAAGATACATTAAAATTAATTTTCAAGTAATTTTTCCTAGAGTGCTTTTGGTATATGTCATAAATAATTATGGTAATATCTGTCCAACGTGGCAGGATGGAACCAGGTCAACACTAACCTCATTTCACCTTTTTTTAATAATTCTAACTTACAGCTGCAGAGGGTTTCCAGAAGGTGTGTGGGACTTATTTGTTTTACTGATGTTCTCCTGAATCTTTCTTTACAGAAGATAGCTGATGTAAAAGATCTTTTGAATTTTTTGCTTCTTCTATTTTCTCCTGATTAAAGAAATATAAAATAAAAAGTTATGTTTTCTTGCTTTTCCCCTCATTTCCCATCTACCTTCCTGAATGAGGGCATAACTTTACTTTCTTGTCTGTGGACAAAGGCTTTACTTCCTAATTGCCCTCCAACCTGGAATTAGTGGTTCAGTAGGCTTAATGTAAACACTGAATAAGCCTTTTCTGAATGTGGAAAAATTAAGCCTTTTCTCTGCAATGAGCAACACATTCGCCTTCCTGCACAGGAAGTCCTTCAGCTCTGTAGTTTCATTATGGAGGAACATCAGGACTCTTACTGAAGAAACATGCAGGATATTTTACCTGCACTGAGAACTTTATGTAGGACATGCCATTTATTTCTGCTAGGGAAACTCAGGATACCACCAACTCTTTGCAGTTTCTGAAGTGATTCCTGAACTGAGCCTGTGAAGAGGCAGCAGTATTGACACCCTCTTCCCATGTCATCTTTAATCTCTCTTGGCAAAAAGAAAACTAAGAAAATCCCCCCCACCTATGAGTATGTAGAAATCATATGTTATATGATTAATTTCTGGTTTCTGATGAGAGATTTACACAAATCTGCTTTTTAATAAATAGAGAAAATTCATTTTGTATGCAGTGGTAGTATACAGCTAGTTTGTTTTAAGCAGAACATTCTTTTTCGTCTTACTTCTCATCCTAGTACATTTTTCTGTGGTCCTTCATTTCATATCTGAATCTTTTTCCCGTGCATTTTTGAGCTTTGATTTTCAGGGAGAGACGGTATCTTATAGAATAGAATAGAATATGTATATATATTATATATTATATTTCATCTCACAGATGAAAAAAAAATATGTATGGTCTTCTGAAAATCACCCCTTTCTAAGCTCTTCTCAAATTATCAGTTATTTCTCAGTGTGGACACATTATCAGTGTGGCTTTTACATTTCATCAGCAGACAGCAGTCTAATGCCTGACTGCTTTATCCTCTGCAAACATTTTGGGATCCTTTGCTACTCTGGGGTCCTCTGAAATGTATGGGGAAATTCTCAATGATCCTTGGCAAAACAAAAGGGAACTTGTAGTTTTTCAGTAATTTCTTTGGAATGGGAATAATAAGGAAGAGTGATATTTATAGTTACCTCAGCATTTGCAACTGTTTAATTTGGAAACAGGCAATAGATAACTTTGGTTAAGAATCTGCATTATATGTGACTTTATTTATTTCATGTGACTTTAATAAAGGCAAAATAGAATGATGGTTTAATTTAAAAAAAAATAATTATACGATTGTAGCTGGAAAGTGTGCTGCTCAAGACTTGTGGGTGCAGAAGTTTTGAAATTGTATTGTAACAGAATAGTAGCAGTTTTATATTCATTTTTTCTGGTGACAAATAACTACAGAAGGTGAAGATAGCCCTGTGTCCCTTCATCCTGTTTTAATTGAGACTGGCATCTTGTAATGCAGATGTTTAAGGTACCTTAAAAAAAACAACCTGAAAAGGAAAGGAGCTCAGTGAATCTCAATGTACAGTGATGACTTTATTTATAGCCTGTTCATTTATGATTGTAAGTAAACCTGACTTTCACACACAGCAAAGTGTGAAATACCCAAATTAATCACAGACTTAAGTGCCTGGGGAAAGGAGATTTTAAGAGAATCGAAGGTATGAAATGAGAAACAGAAAAGAATGGGGAACAGGCCCTTTATGGATTACCAGGCTGAAGGGTTGCTGAGCCCTCAGAAACAAGGCTGAAAGGCAGAGCTGCTATTGATTTTTTTCCTTAACTGAAATCGCATTTTTACAGAAAAAAAATTTAAAGCATAGGCATGCTAAACAGATTAAAAACTTCTAGCTCTCACTTTCATATAGCCTCTGAATTTGTCTGGCTACTTTTAAAATGCTACTTCTGCAGTCTTTCCACCATGAGGTGGATGTGTGACCCATGGGCAGCATGATGTGCCAGCATGTGGATCCTGTCTCACTTTGTGGATCCCACAAGCTCCGTAGAGCTCTAAGCAGCAGCAGCCAGACTCAAACTTGGCCTGTGAAATGCTCTTCAGGTTTTGGATGGGAGGGACCAATGGTCCAGTCAGGCTCTGTGAAAATCATGTGGGTCTTGGACAGCGCATACGGGGGGACAGAGGGAGGACCCATGATCGTGGCCGTGCTTCCTGCAAAGCAGCTGAACCATGAAGACCCTCCTTTGGGACCTGCTGAAAGCTCTGTTAGTCCTAGTGGAATTGAGAAGACCGTGATGTCTGACAGACATCACAATGATTAGTATGTCCTAGAAAATCCATATGGCCATAGGTTAATCTACTTCTTCAGGGAATCAAATTTCTTATAGGCTACTGATAAAAGCCTCAGTAGTATAGTAGGACATACTCTGTCCCACTTTAGCACCTTATCTTTTATCTCAGGGGAGAAAAGCTAAGGAAAGACTAGCATCAGTGGTGTGGTGTCAACTACAGTGGAAGTCTGAGCACCATGGAGAATGCCTGTGGCACTGGGCATCCCACTGTTTTCTTCACAGCAGGCACCTTGCAGCTGGAAGTGAATGAAGCTGGACTGAAGTATTTGACTTACAAAGTGATGCACTTTGCACCAAAATGTTCTGGGTTCTTCTGTCCAACTCAGTTTACGAGAGAATGGTTATGTTATTGCCTGTTGGGGATTTAATTTTCTAGGTAAGTGAGTGCTGAGGTGTACTGGAAACTGACTGAGGTGATAAAAGGTTGTTGTGATCAGTTGCACGAAGTCCAGCTAGAGATCAGTAACCAGTGGTGCGCCCCAGGGCTGGGTAATGGGACCAGCACTGTTCAACATCTTCATTAGGGACCTGGATAATGGGACAGGATGCACCCTTTGCAGGTTTTCAGAGAATACAAAATGGAAGGAGTGGTTGATATACCAGAGGGCTGGGCTGCCATTGGAACCTTGACAGGTTAGAAAATTGAGCTAACAGGAACTTGATGAAGGTCATCTGAGAGAAATGCAAAGTCCTGTATTGACTGTGTTTTGTTGGATGATGTTGGTAGGTGAGGGTCTTTGGTTCCGTGACTGAGTTGCTCTGTTGTGACCAGTATCCCATACTCCAGCTCAGTTTTCATTCTAAGCATGACAAACTCACAGCTACACACCAGAGTTTTCTCACTGCCAAAACTTTGTACAAAGCTAACAGATGTTTTCAGTACAAAGATGTGAAATACTTGTGTCTGTTGGCATTCCTAACCATATCAAGCAATTAACTCTTGAAGCTTTGGATCTCAGGTGAAGTGTGTCTTCTCTGCTGGCATCCAGTGACTCAAATTGCTCGCGTTCTCCCTCTCTTCCTCCTTCAATGTTTTTTTGTACTCAGATTCCTTTTAGAGTATGGATGTTGAAGGGCATTCTGTGCCTTCCCCAAGCGAGCTGGAAAGTTTTCTTAGTTATTCCTATTAGATTTACATTGCTCTGCATTGGGAAGAGATGATATGTTGCTGTTCATTACTCATTTCAGGGAGGAGGAGATTTTTAGTAATAGATAGTCTTTTTTATTTTAGAGGCTGCTTTGGATAGGATGAGCAAATCTTGTCAATAGTCGTAATTCTAGAGATAGATGACAAAAATGAGCAGAACGCTGTTGGAGAAATACTTCTGCATGCAACGTTTGTTTGAGCTATAGAATTTTTTCCCCTCGGGTGACAAAGAATGGATGCTCTAAGTTTTTAGAGGTTCAAAAAGGCATTGAACAAATTAATATAGGAAAAATCCACTCATGTTGAAAGTTGCCCCCTTTGGATTAGAACGTGCATGAATCAAAAGTTGGTGCATGCTAGGAGTTTATCCATGCTCACACTTAACCTCCTGCATTTGTGGCCTCCTGTCACTGAGCTCTGTGGACCCTTTGATCTGTCCCCAGCTCTCTCCTTGTGCTGTTTGTGAGGTGAACTAGTCCCACGCAGATCCTGAGTCCTGGCTGCTGCTCACAACTGCACAATGTGGCAGAAGGGGCTGCTGCTTGGTCCTGGGCTTTGATGCAGCACCCCAGAGCTCAGGGTGTGGAGGAGCAGCTGTGAACACACCGGGGATTTCTCCATGCAGGTGCTGGGCACTCTCAGCTGCAATGGGAGTGAACTGTACAAACTGTGCCGTGCGTAAGCATCTGGTCTTATTAGATCCATAAGGTGCAAGATTTTTGGATCATGATCAAATTGTTGAGAACATGATGGTTCCCAATGTCTTCTAAAATATGTCTGGTTTTAATGGAGGCCATAAGCTTAAATATGCAAGGACAGTTTCAGGCACCACCATTGAAAACATTGTCTGCTATTACTTCAGTTTTTCATAGAATAAACAGAAGAAAAATTGCAAACAGAAAACATGTTTTATGTAAATACCAGAACATCTTAGTAGAGCCAGCAAAACATAGGTAAAAATAACTTACTGGTATTTTTCCAGATTTGCATTAATATTTTGAATCCATCTGCACACATTAGAAACAGGGTAAAATTAGAAAAGTAGAAGTGTAAAGCAAGGTTTCAGGGGTTTAGTTCAGACAACAATGTACAGATACAATTCTTTCAAAGCACAGTTTACTCCTCTTGTACTGTCAGTTTGATATTTGGCTATATGCAAACAGAGACTGCTGCAATGACAATTTTATACCCTGTTGTACAACTCCAATCAGCCCTGGTGTTTCAAAACAAGACAATTTGTCTTGCTGTAAATACAAAAAGAATTATACAAATGTATATTTTTGCTTTATTATCCTGGAAAGCTCATAGATCATATGAAATGTTTGGTGTGTGGCAGTCCAAGGAGAAAAACAGAAAAAGAGATGGCATTTAATTTGGCTTCTTGCTATGTTTACCTCTACCTGATATGGGATTAAGTTGTCATTTATGCAGCTTTAACAACATTTTTATTCCTTTTTAAGTTTGTGAAATGTAGGTTGGATGAATTGCTCTATATTTTCTGAGTTTTTTCAGTGTTAGAAGTCATGTAAAGGAGTGCAGTAACTACTTGGGAGAGGAAGTGCAAGAAGAATATTACACATCTCTGGAAACTGAAACTCCCCTTGCTGAACGTGACACAGAGAATATCACAAAAACACGTTTATAATCATTCTGACTCCTGAACGTGCAAGTTTTTTCTTGTTTTCCTTTTGACAAGCCAAGAAGTTTGGTGAAGCCGATGCAGAGTGCACACAAAGAGTTACGCCAGAGGCTAACTCAGCAGCTCACCGAGCAAGTGCCAGTTCACAGTGAACATGCCTTATCATAAAAAGCCTTATATCCCATAATCAACCCAGGATTCTCTTGTGTTGTGGACAAGGTGTGTTAAAGCTTTGCTCCCTTGGCAATGACTGGCTGTTGGCTATGAACTGCATTATTGGAATTTAAGTGAATTTCCAGCTATATTTTATCTAACATGAATAAATGTGGAACTGGCAAGGGTTATTTTGTGTTGTTTTATAGTGCTGAGAAAAATTACTGCTACTGGTTGCCTTAATCACTTGCAGTAAACAAAAGACAGAGCTGTGCAATGTTAAGACACTGATTTCAATCAACAACATTTAAGAAAAAGAAAACAATCATCAAATTAAACATCTGCAGATGAGCCCTGCCCTGCTTGCCAGGATATGTGTATACATAACCTAGTAACTATGTGGATAGTCTGGGTATTGAAAAGTGCACCATTTCTATCTTCGTGCTTCTTCAACGTTAAGACAATGATTTTATTTTGAGGGTAATAAAAATCGTATTACTGTAGGATTGTTTATAAGCAGAACTGTAAAATAGCTTAAGAGATCTTAATAAACTTCAGGTTACAGGGGTAACCTTGCATGGGTTTTTTTGCCTGTCATCCAAAAAGGCAGTTTCTGATTTTTAGTGACAGATGGAAATAACTAAATAACCTCTTACAAATGGAAAGAAGTGCTCTTAAAAACCTTACTTTTGAAAACTTGGAAAGGTTTATAGTTGTAGAATATCAGTGTAAGTAGGACATAGTAATATTTTTCCTAGAGCTGGATAAATTTGTGAAAATAACTTTTTATGTAGGCTTGCCTTATTTTTCTAGTGCTGTCAAGTCCATCAAGTGTGTCAGCTACAGCAAAATGAAGAAACTAAAACCAAATCAGGAAAAGACGGGAAAATAAATGTACAGAAGTATTCTGAGCCCAACAAATTAGCAATAAACTAGATGCAATTATATCTGTGCTCTTTGGTCCTTCTATAAATCTGCCAACATTTTTCTATTACTCTTATTTGTTATGTGGCATTTCTAATAAAGGAAATATTCTAATTTGAGGGAGTCCCACAGAAGCATTTGCTAGGTCTAGTTTTTCTTTTGCCTAATGCCCAAGAAAAATTGCATAGCTGTAGGCAAAACCAATGTAATTGTGTTATTGTGTGTGTGTGTTATTTACTTATATTTATATACCTCAAAGGCATAGTCATGATACAGTACCCATTGCAAGATAGGTAAATGCAGAACAGAAATATTATCTCTGTCCTTAAGAATTAGTGATTTAAATTTAAGATGAGAGGATAAATTATTTCAGGAGAACAATGGATAGAGCAATACTGTATTGTGACAGTCACTGATACAAT
Organism: Rhipidura dahli; assembly: GCA_013399225.1. Classification (NCBI taxonomy): domain Eukaryota; kingdom Metazoa; phylum Chordata; class Aves; order Passeriformes; family Rhipiduridae; genus Rhipidura; species Rhipidura dahli. The sequence goes on from VXAC01003946.1 coordinate 750,361, forward strand.
GCAGTGTGCCAGTCAGTGCTCCAAATGGTGATGTGATAAATGGTCTTTGCACAGAGCAGAGTACCACTGGTCTGGTTTTGGGAGGCTGGAGGTAATGGAAAACCATGGGAGGAGATTTGAAGAGCAATTTTGAATTAAGTTGGAAATGTGTGCAGGGCTTACAGATCTCCTGAATAAAAAAATAAAGAGTTTTAAAAAAAGAAGAGTAAAGTCTGATATACAAGTTACAGGACCAATATCTGCATTGTGGTGGTGATCAGAACAAAAAAGAAAGGAGGTATGACAAACTTCTGAGTTGTGTTGAACCTGCATGGGCAGCTATAAGATAGATACAGATAGTTGGGAGTTTGTTATGTTGCTTAATTTTATCAGGTTACATCTGTCTGACTTGGTTGTTGAGACACCTGTTACAGGTGATGTAGGAAAGCAGAGACCTTGGGGGACACAACTCATTTGTCCTCTTTTAAAAGGTGACTTGGGGGAAGGTGAATTGTGCCCAAAGAGGACATATTTCCCTGTTGATGAAAAGGCAAAAAAATTACCAACTGGGTCTAACTGGCTGCATTACAGACATTTACAGTGCAGATGTGTCAACAGTGAGGTGAGATGAATCCCAGCTGATGAGACAGGTGGGAAGCACACATTTTGCAGGAGAGAGAGATGGGGAACATGGCAGAGCCAGGCTGACTCTTTGCTCTCCATGAAAAGTAGGATTGAAAGAAAGAGAATGGCCAAATGTTTTCATTTGTTGTTTTTTTAAGAAATCAACACTATTATACGTGGAGAGAGAAGCAGAGACAGAAAATGCTTTGGGATTCTGAGGAACAAATCCTGGACATCAAAAAGGTCTCAGTGACTGTCAATGTGAGATTTCTTGGAGTTAAAATGCAGGTATTAAAAAGAAGTAGACGGTGGCTGAGCTAAAGGAAGAGTAGATGAATCAGTGGTGGTGAATGTCACTGGGGAGACTTTTCAGTATTTATTAAAGGTGCCTTGTGGCATAAAAGCAGGTGCAGGGGAAGCAAATACTGGAATGATTCAGGCCCAGGGACCAGGAGCATGGGCTAGGTAAAGGAATTGAGGGAGACAATTAAAAGCAGCTTTTTCACACAAGAGGCATGAAAAAGTCTTGAATTCTGCTAAAACATCATCATTCCTATGGCACTGTACGTCCCATACAAGTTGGATGCCTGAAGGTAACTAGAGAAGGATGAGGAGGAGGGCTGTTGATGCCTGGAAAGGGAGAGTGGAGCAACAGAGGCTTCTGAGAGGAGCAGTGTACATGGAGAAGATGAATGGGCTTCTGTGAAATAAACCATGGATGCAGGTCGAAGGAAGTCTCATGGTGATGGGAGCAAGGAACTGAAACAGACCAGACAGGTAGGTGGAAGCTGAATTTATTAGGAGGGACGTAGGGCAGCTCATTATTGCTTCAGATAGATAAACCATTTAGCTGCTAAATTTTTACTGTGATTTCTGCTCTATAGTCGTTAGTGATCACAGTCTGGCTTGCAACAAGCTTCCAAGATTTATATAACTAATAATAACTCTTACACAGCTTTTTGCTTCAGAAGATCCTTAGGAACAACACAGATGAACCTCATTTTCTTTCTCTGTCAAGATGAAATTAAAAATACATTTTTCTGTAACTTGGTTTATTTTGGTTACAATAACTGAGGCCAGCCAGGAATGCTTGCTGTTCTGTTTCTCTCAGCTATAGTAAGTGTTTATTGATCAAGGTATTCTGCAGACATATACATATAATGAGAGAAAAAAATCACACCTTCTGAATTTACTATTTTTCCTCAGCATATCATGTTTTTCTTGCAACTTTTCTGTGCATGATTCCAATATTTTTCTTCTATTGTTGGTGGTAGATCGTTGCCTCTGCAGAAACTCCACAGTAATCTAACATCTACCAACCTCTGAAATCAAGCCATTAATTTTTGGCAGCAGAGACCTGGAAGGGAAATGACATCCAGAATGAAAGCAAGGAAGATTGACAAATACTTACTTCATAATTAAAGTGAAGTGTTTAATAATACAGCATTAACTAGTGGGATTAGAGATGAATCTTTTAAAATATGTTAGGTAAACCTGTCTGATGACGAAAAGGCTGAAAGTTGGGCAGAGATGTGTTCCCTTCTGGGACACCTGCCTCTTCCCCACTGCTGTGAGGAGTGCTTTTCTAGGCACCTGAATTGAAGCTTGCAAGTTTGGCAGTACATATCCCAAGAGGATGTTTTGGCCTCTCAAACTAGTTGGAGGCTGTGAGTAACTTTCATTAAAACAAATTGCTGTCTCTGTTGTATTAACCACTATTACAGCTTTCTGCAAACCTTTCATTTTCTGTAGGTGATATTAATCACAGGCTGCCTGTAATGTGCTGCTGCTTATCCTGAACAAATACAATGGAACTATTTTGAAATTCCTTTAGGAATTCTTTAAATATATCTATATTCCTATGTGAATATTAATATTTTTTGACATTTATTAGCAGATGTTCACTCTTCCATTCTGAATTCCTTTTTCTATCACATGCTGTTTGACATTGAGCTACAAGTCAAGTAATGCAGCACATGCATTCAGGATGGGGCTGAGCTACTTAGTGAGATGTCACTCATGCTCCTCAGGTTTGGCTTGCTTCCATTGTGTGCCTATTGCTCATTCTTGTGTCAGTGATGCAAAAGCTTTCATTTCTGGAGGCTGCTGAGTGTAAAATGTGACCATGTAGAATGATGCACCCCATCATGCTCTAACTAGAAGGAAATAGCTAAACTTTTGCTTTCTTAAGCCAACATTTCCCTTTTGGGAGAAATCCTTCAGGCTCTGAGAGACTATTGAAGCTGCTCTTCAGAGAAGTTGGTTGTACATTAACCACAGATGATAAGGAAGGATTTAAAACTTCAGACTTTTGCTCACAAAACTTTATTTCTCTTAGCACAAACATGGATTTGTCTACAGTGAAAAATAAGATATTTGGTAGTTTTAAGTTTCACTTTCAAACAGCAAAACATAGCTGGCACACAGCAGAAACATTTAAGGTGATTGACTAAAAACATAAGGAGAAAATAAAATATTCCTGACACATAAAATTAGCAGTTTAAAGTGATAGCTTGGCAACAGTGGTTTCCTTATGCAAAACTGTGAGAAAGGAAGGAAAGCTAAGTCCACCAAAACCTATAAATTCCTAGTGTCAAGGAAAGGATGTGGAGATGGCTTTGATAACGTATTTTATAGACACCAAAAACAGGACAGACAAACCAGCAGTTCTGGAATGGTTGGCTGCAATCCCCTGCAATACATTGAAAGTTTGCAGTCAGGAGGAGTGGTGATGAAGTCCAGATCTGGTGAACAGCTGCACTGCTTTCCCCAGACCTTTTCTGAGGATTAAGTGTGGCTTTATTATTCCCCTCCTTCTCAGTGAGCACTGAATATGAAGATGATGTGGCTGCTACCATTGCCATCTGGTTATTGCATTGCTCCTCAAACAACAGCTTGGACAAAATTGCTGACTCAGATGTGAGCCTGATAAAAATGAGATAATGGGTGCATGAATAAGAAATATTTCAAGACTTAGCTAATACACTGTTCTCACCCTTTGTTGCCAGGTAGTGCTCTACATATGCCTTCTATCACAAAGAATGAATAATAATTTGGCATTATTTTTACAAATGTGAAGATGAGAAGGGGGACAGTGGTAGCGTGAGTGAGAGCAGTGGTAGGAACATATGGAGCTTAAAAGCATGTGTTGTGAAATAATACACTCTGATTTTCCATATTTATGCAATTATGGTACTATGGTGAAGTAGCTGCTGCTGCTCTGCAGCTCTGCCGTGCCATGCAGGAAGCAAAGTGCTTTCCAAGATGGAAGCTCTAGAAGAAGCCGGGGGGAAGTGGAGTAGCAGAGATGGAGGCTGTAACTGCCAGCTGAATACTTTGTCAGAAAATTGTATCCTGGCTCAACTAGTTACAGTTTTTCTTTCCTTCCCTGTTCACCTTCAGGCAATATTAATTAGGGCTGTATGAGTATGTTTCTATTTTCTGAGAAACTGCAAATTTGCTGAACAGTGTGATTTAAAGTCTCAGAAGCATTTGAATGCATCAAATAATTGTGGCTGGAAAAAATCCAAGGCTTAATTGGAAGTTTTCTATTTGTTAATCCCATAACTAATTTGGTGATTAGGGCATTCATCCTTGTTGTAGGAGAACTTGATTCAGTTCTTCCCTCTACTCAAGGGCACAAACAGAAATTTTTCCAAATCTGACATACACCTAGGCACTTGATCTCATCCTCTGCCTTTCCTGCCGGCATGCTTTCACTTTGGGTAAGAGACAAGGACTAGGAACCAGTCATCTAAATTAGAGAGTATTTTTCTTCTTGCTGTCTCTTTCATTTGCTGGTGAAGCTCACTGTGCAAAAGGGAACAGCTCCAACAAAATATTAACAACAGTATTTTAGGCTCTCATGTTATACTCTGCTACAGGAGTGTTGCCAAAAAGTGAGACTTTGGCAGATATTCCTGCTCTGAGCTAGGTAAAGAAGGAATTTCAGTTCAAATCTTTTTTGCCTTTAAACAAATTCATGTTGTTGACAGTATTTTAAGGTGTATGAGGTTCAGAGACATCTTCACCTACTTCCTGAAGGAGTGTAGGGGGCAGTTCAGATGCTGACCCAACTCAGGTAACTATTACTCAGTAATTCCCAGCTTGATCCTTCACAATCCTGTTCCACTGTTAAAGTGGAATTAATTAATTTGGGGTGGGGGAGAATAAATGACTGAAAGAAGGCAGGTGTTGAGTACTTAAGACTTCCCTACTTCTTCCATTATGCGCTCTCTTTTCCCATTACAGAAATAAAGTGTTTCACTGTCTATTCCTACTATTAACCTTTTTTGTTGCCTCTTATGTACCTTACAAGCTATAACTTGTCCTGTGTCATAACCTTTGCAGTGCTGCTCCTACATGCTGGTGCTGTTCCTCTGTTCTTGTCCATAAATAGGTGTCCTTATTTAAGCTTTCTGTATAGGGGTTTTTATTCTGAGGTCACTGAAGGACTCTAAACACAGTCATATTGTTTTATCACTGTGCTCTGTACCCTCCCTCTGCAATAGCAGAGCTCTTTGCGGTTGTATTTAATAAGATTCTTTTAGCTCTCCAGAACAGTTCCATCCTTTCTGCTCCTCTCCCAGGAGACCTTTTCAACCTATTCCCTGGGTAGGTTGAATTCCACTTTTCAAGGCGATTCCCCTTTACACTTACTCCTTTCCCTAAAATAGCAGGTTCTTCTGCTTTAACCTCGGCCTTGCTGAGTTTACTTTCACTTAATTTTCCCCATAATTTCCCATTTATATCTATCACATCTAAAATATTTGCTTCTCTAATGTCTTTCTTCATCTTTAGGAACAGTCTCCTGCTATATCTCCCAAACTTTGGATTGTCCTCATAGAATTTCTATGGATTGGACAAATCCATCCCTTGCCTGTTTCTGAAATGATAGCTGCCCACCATGAATTTATCCTTTTTCAGACCTTCTTTGTGGCCTTTATCTTCAACCAAGTCAAAACTCTGCCTTTGATCTCTTTTAGAAGCTGAAAATGAGAACATGCATTTTTTTATATACGACGCAGCACACGCTTTTTCTTCTATGTTGTTATTTTAGTTTCTGAACAGAAATTGCTCTGTGCTTGGGCATTTTACTTCATTTTTATGTTGACTGTTGAACTAGTGCTTCATCTGGAATAGGTAAGGATTTTAGCCATACAAATGCTTAATTATTAAATATTAAATTTCCTCACAGTTTTCAGAATAGCAGTTTATTAAAAGATTTAATTTTAGTTTGGATTTCATGTGAGCTGTTAGTAATTACACTCAGTTTAAGAGCTATGAAATGTTAATTACAAATCTGAATTGTCGAAGAAATTAGGAGAAACTGGCTAATTAAACAATATGATCATTTTTAATGATTCCAGTTGCACAGTAATGTAATTTAGAAAAGAAATTGTTTGAGAACTGTTTTAAATAATTATGGGAGATAATTATGTGTTGGTGTTTGCTTTGCAAAATGCACACCACAGACTGAACTATCTTTGAAATCACTGCACCTAAAACATATATGAATAGAAAGAACTGTTTGGGACTTACAAATTTATGTGGAGTGGTTATCCCATTGTAAGTAAAACATCACATCTTTGCCGTGGATGAAATTGCCCTCTCCATGTCCTGCCTTTATCCTTGACTCATCTTATAAATTGTTCCTCCAAAAGACTGAGTGACCTCTTCCCCAGGTCAAGGCAGGCAGTAGAAGGATGCTGTAGTTAAGGAGACTGTCTTCCCATTGCTCTCATGTTCTTCAAATGGTGCTGTACAGGGAAAACGAGGAGCTGGGAAATTGCAGTTATGAATTATTACACCAAAATGATTGCACTTACACGTTATGGGGAAGGTGGTAACCCTGAAAATAGGTGAGGATGTTACTCTACAAACTCAATTACAGTATCTAATTTTATGAGTAAAACCATAAGCACTTCATCCACTTCTGCATCTTTTTCTGAGCTGTTGGGCACTGAGCAGTCTTTTAAATCTGGCTTGTGTCATGTAAGAACCTGGCCCACTGTGGAAATCCCAGCCCTTTCACAGGTTTGATGAAATGCTTCTGACTGCTCCTTGAAAATGTGGAAACCAAAATGTTTTGAATGCCAAAATGTGTAGAAGTGAGTAGTGTTTTCTTCTGATACCAAGCCAATGGCAGGTGTACAAGTTAACACAGAAGACATCAGAACTGCTCTAGCATGAGTTAGCTGGAAGAGAGGTAAGGCAAATGCCACATTAATTCTGTTCTTCCCTGAAGAGTATAATCTCTGATGACTGATAGAAGTGTTTTGAAAAGAGCATTTCAGATAACAAAAGTGCTGCAGAATACTGATGAGAAGGTATTTCACCTTCTCCTTGTTACTGTAAGTTCTGTGAATGCTTCGATCTTACAATGCTCTGAAACATACTTTGTTACCTTAGCAGATAGTTTCTTCTTAAACAAAAGTAAACTTGTCTGTAGTTTTGGATAAATTATTAATGAGGAATTCCAGTATTTCTCCCCATTTTGCTACTTATTTATGAGATTGGTCTGTCAAGTATGAGGAATCTAACCTTTCCAGCCCTACTCTTTGAAGAGTATGATCTTCCTTGGGGCTCTGTGGGCTACAGGGTGTTCCTTCTGCACTTCTGATTCTCATTACTAGTGTTTATGCTTTTTGTTGGAGAGCAGGGAGTTCACTCTGCTTTAGCTTCAAGCATATCTTTTAAAGCTGGGAGTTGCTTATGAGAGAACAGGATTGCTGTTTGCTGGTGAGTCCTAATTAAAAATGGAAATAGAATTTTTAGAGAACTATCAAAAGGCCTTCCTCTAGCATGGTGTCTGAAACACTGTCCAGTCAAAAAGGATGGGATCAATGAATGCAGTGCTCAAATGCTTTTTATTACATAGTTCTTAATGGGAGAGACACAGGAATGGATGAACTGGTATTTAGATCAACCTCTAGCATTGGAAAACAGATGTCAAACAGTTTACCCTACCAGGGCAAAATCTTTTGGGACTTTTCTTGCCCCTTTTCCCTCTTTGTCAGAATCCATCCTGTCCCATGCATGGGTCTGACTGACTGGCAGGATTTAGTCCCTTATGATTTAAATTAAATTTGTGGTCTCTGAGTTACATGAGATAAGCCAGTATATTTGAAATTCATGATGCTAATTTTGTCTGGACTCTGACTTGATAGCAGATGCCAAGTTCCTGCCCAGAACAAATTTTACAGCTCAATTCCTTTTTCCCTAGCTGTTGAAAAGTGGTGAGCAATGGGTCATAGTTGATTAAATTTATAGGCATTCCTTCAGTATTGCATTTTTTTTTTTTTTATTTTGGGCTTTATTGGCAATTAAAGGCAGATGCACTCAAGATGTAAGATACAGAGCTATGCTTTTCTGCATAAGGTATGTTTTATTCATTTAAAATAAGTGAAAAAAATGTAATGATCAGAAGCCCTAATTAGTTACGTTTTCATGCTAATGAGAGAAAACAGCATTTTTGCATTTTGCTTGCTTTCTCTTGGTTTACAGTAGAGAATGTTTCTATCCTTCTACACAATTCACCGTAGAGAAAGTTTTGCTTTCTACACAGCCATTTAATATCAATTTAGGCTCCGGGAAAATGGCAGGTTTTCATTCCAAACCTCCAATTTTAATTCAGACAAACCAGCAAACAGGATGAGGTGTTCAACCACCCTCAGTCCTTTAGTCTTTTCCAAGAGACTTCCATATTCTGTGGTGCTTTTTATAATATGGTCACTGGTCTGGAGAACTGAACAGCAACCCTCAAATACTATGTCAGTATGGTCTTACTACTTTCAGGCATAGGAAATGACAGCTAATTGTAATTGGGAATTTTCTGGGTCATGCTGGTTTGCTTAGTTGGATGGGTGTGATACAGGTTTGTTCAAATGACTGTAATTATTCTATCTGAGTTAATGAAGCAGCTATTACACTTTATGAGCCGAGATTTATAATTTTGTTGTCACTGATACTTGGGAAACTTAAGAAGAAGTGTTCAATGAATTGAGGAAATCTTCGTATTAAAACATAATCTTTATGCATAAATGCCACTACATAGGGAAAAGGACAGGATACCAAAATCACAAACTTCACTACCAAAACAAAAAAATAATGTTAGATATTAGGAATATCTTATGGTGAGGGTAATGAAACACTGGAATGGATGAGGCGATGCCACAGTTTCCATAGGCAGCGCTGAAGGTTTTTAAGCATAACTGTCAGGAAGGCGTTTGTGCATACTCATGACTAGGTGACCTTCTGAGTTATTTATTGATTTTGTTTACCACATTTTGTATATACAGGTAGTTCAGGGTTTCACAGGCAGTTTGATTTCAGATAATTTCTGCTTTTGTAGAAATTCAGCTGAGGCCTGGATCATGAGCTGTTTATGATCTACAAGTCAGCACTCGTGACTTGTAGATGACCATGGATGAGATTAGACTCCTAAACCCTGCTGTGTTAAGATTTCAATACCTAGAGTTTAAGCCCAGACAGACACCCAGTCTGATGAATTTCAGGAGCTACCCAATTGCATTCTTGAACTTTTTCCTTATTCACTAAGGTCTCTAAATGCTTAACCCCAGTGGCCTACAGAAGATTCGGGCCCTGTGTGTGTGTCCTGGTGTGAGACAAATTCGAAGGAACGTCCAAAATGAACATCCTCTGATAGAAGGCAGGTTACAGTCACCCCTTCCCCACCAGGTTTGGAAAGAATTTTCCTCAGACGAAAGTGAAAAAAATTTTTATATTTAACAAGCAGAGTGCACGTAGGCACTGGGGGAAAAAAAAAAAGAGAATAATGCTAACTAAAAAACCCTCTTGCTGTGGAGAGAACCTGGTAAAATTCAAAGTCCTTGTGGATGTGGCTCACTCCTCTCCGGAGCTGGGGTTTGGTGTGGGCCCCTCCGGCCCACAGTGTAAGGTCTCCTGGATGATGTTCTGGTGTTGCTGAACAGTCAAGAAGAGAAGAAGAAGAAGCCGAAGTCCCAAGGAAGAAACTTTCTTGCCTCAGTTAGCAGACTAGCTGAAAAGCAGATGAGTTTTAACTCTCTGTCTGTCTTCTGAGAAAAGGAACGGAGAGCTGGGAAGAAGCGGGAAGGTGCTTTCCTCCGCTCTGTAGCAGCCAGGAATGCAGGAGAATGTTTATGTGTGTCCTTGAACACAAAACCACTCGGGTTTTTTTTTTCTCCCTTTCTCTCAGACCCAGCTTAAAGATACAGGAAGGCACAGGGTTCATGTCTGGCATGGGGCAGGCGATAGGGAATACAGTGTCACACAGTCACCCCAGGACATTCCATTCCATATCCCCTATTGTTGGCTTAATGCCCCAAGTAACATATTCCAACTTTACACTCACACATTTATATGTACATATATATATATATATATAAAAAATATGTATTTATATATATATTCATCTAATGGGTTATTAGATTAATTTAGACAAGTAGTATGTAAGTGTCCAAGAGATGTCCAGAAAACAAGATATGGGCAGATCTGAAATGGATTTTGATGTGAGGCTGTTTTTTCCTTGTTGGTCAGGGAGTGAGGGACACAGGTTCTGGTTGCTGATGAGCCTGGAGATGGATGGCCTCATCTCCTGGTAAGGGAATTGGCCTGACCAATTGCCTGGTAGGGGAATTGGTCTTGAGCAATCCTCAGCAAAGCTTTCACCTTTTGTGCAGTGAAAGTTGGGCAGAGGAAGAAAGCAAGTAACAAGAAAGCCAGTTTAATGGGTGAGGAGGATGCTGAACTGATTTTCCCAGCTCAGGATTCCTCAGAATATGGATGTAAACTGCACCATTACTGATAAAAGCAAAAAGCCATTCTTGGATCTGATTGACTGAAGGTTCCATTTCTAGGCTGGTACCCTGTTCTCTCACAATAATCACACAAAGTGAGCAGGCTTAGTCTGCCTCTCAAAATGCACAGCTTTTCCTGTGCATTAATGGAGTCAAAAAGATGCTTCAGTTTTACTTCCAGAGGGACTTTACTTGCTCTGGAGAAGTGTAAGCATCTGAGAGGATGCTCCTTACTCCCCTGCTGTAGCCTACGTGACTAAGTTACACACATAATTACTGTGAGTTGGATTCAGCTGTTCTGTTTCTTAAAAGAATATTGTTACTTGCATTTCAAAAGCTGGAAGACAGTTGATGTAGAAGCTGATGTAAAACTATGAATTGAATGTATTTCCAGTATGTTCAGAAATTTCAAGTCTTCAAGAAAGTGCTGATGGTCACTAGGAGTGACAGCCTCATAATAATGAGAGACAAAAGACAAACATACCAACTGTAAGTATATTAAAAAAAATGAGTGCTGTCTACTTGATCTTCAGTTGGCCAACTTGAAAACAAGCTAAGTGAAGAATATTTGCCTTCTCTAAGCCCTGTCCTTTCATGCTTCAGGTAGACACCAGATAGACATGAGAAATATGGTGAGGTAGTGATGCAGAATGATGCATAAGGACATGGAATGTGCCATGTCTTGTCTTCCCAAATATCTACCAGTGCCACCTGCTTTCCCTTTGCAGTCCTTCCTCCAGTGAGGGTTATAATTGGAAAGGTTACCGAGAACCACAAACTTTCTCAAAATCTGCTGACAACTTCTAGGTGGGACCATCACACCTGCTGGGCAAAGTGTATTTGCAGACCTATGGGAAAAAGCACAGTGTGTGTCTGATCCCTAGACATTTTGTCTGCACGGCAGTAAAATCAGTTTTTAACCAATGCTGTTCCTTTTAAGAATAGTTTTATTCAGTTCTGCAAGGAATAAAATCTTAGAATATTAGTTAAAGGTTTAGGTCAGACATGCACTATAAAGCAGTGTACAAACTGGCTCATGCTCAGACAATTTTGAGTAGGCAACAGATGAGCAGAAGGACAGAATGTAGGTAGAGACATCGGCACTAAAAACAGAAGTCAGTCTTCATAAATTCACGTCAAAGCAGTCATATTTAGCAATGCATGTGCATAACAACAGAACACTTGCTGGTAAAGAAGGAACCAAAAGAGCTAGTAATTTCCATGCTGAGTTCTTCTCCAGACAAAGAAGAATGTAAGAAGAAGGCTTAAAAATTTTTTAAAAAGCCAGTTTAAAAAGTGAGTAGCCAGAGCTATTGGTAGTAGGAAGAAGGTGAGAGCTCACAGTAAGCAATTTTTTTTTTTGGTAAACAAAAAATTCTCTTAACATATTTTTTTATTTCTGTTCTCCCATGAATATTTATAACTTTGAAAGGTGAACTGGCAAACTACATAAGGAAATACTAAAGTTGACTGCTTTTTGCACTACCTTGTTTCAGTCATTGTAAGATTTTAGTTGTAACAATGTCTAATATTTTCCCGCAGATTTATGAGTTCTTCAACTTGACTAAGCCCACTGAGGACTGGAATTCTGTGAGCAGATCTCTGATGTTATTAAATTTGGCTATTACATATGTGCATCTAAACAAGGACAATATGAACCTGTATTAAATTTGGGTTGAGTCGTGCATAATTCCTCAGAACTTCATATGGAAATGCTGTACCATTTTCTCTTCTCTCTGCCTAAACAAAGCACTGCAGCACCTGTGTTTCTTTGGTATAAATCAGCAAATCAGAGCAACTCTAACTGTGATACCTCAGGATGGAAAAATTAATGCCACATCTGGAATTGAATTGTGTATAAGTTACGAAACCGAGTTTTTCTAAAATGCTCTATCTCTGTACAAGGGTGCTTACAGAAAGTGCTGTATATGGTAACACAGCCTTCTGTAAATATTACACAGATCTTTTGGCATTCATTTTTAAGGAGTGAGGTAGAATTGAGTAGCCCTCAGGTGATGCCAAAAAGTCTGGGAAACACAAGGATTTAGCTTTCTGAAACTAATTGGAGGCTTCCATTGTGAGGTGAGTGACACCTGCTCTAAGTGTTAACTTTATTAAACTAATTGAAATATATACATGAATATATACATTTATTTTAGTAGAAGAGACACCTAGTTAGCTTGATCTGTGTTGTTTTAACTGAGGTCCAGTTACCTAATTGTTCTTTGCTCGGGTTAAACCTTATCCCCCATTGTTTCTAACAACTGGTGTCCACCACAGTATTTCTTGTAGAAGTCTGAGCTCTTCCTTAGTTTGAAGGCAACACATCCGTGAGATGTTGCACAGGACTTTGGGGAATTGGTTTTTAGTGAAAATGAGAATGACACTATGGAGAAGGCAACTGAACTATTTAGATTGGAATGATGTATGGACTAGTACCAGTGCTGCCCTAATGATTTTAGTGCCCTAATGCATTTGCATGTATGCAGGTGCTCAGATTTTTATGTGCAATTTGGGCACTGGCAGCAAAATGTTGGTATAAATATCAACTCTTTCCTAGAGCACCTTTTTCTCTTTACTTTGGGCCAGTCATTGTAACTGTGACCTGTGTGTTGCATGAAGTCTGTCTGGAAGCCATTTCAGGTTCCTCAGGGACCATGCTGAACCTGGGTGATGCAGCCTTTTGATTGAAAAGATTTGTTCAAAAACCATGAGATAATATCAGTGTTGTTTGGGAAAGTACTGCTATGATGCATATAACCACTACAGACAAAACCATACAGAAAATTCTTTGGAGTGTGCTTTTTGTAATGTTCAGAAAGGATAAAACCTAAAAGCATTGGAAAAGTGAACTGAGCTATTGAGGGAATTGCTCAGAAATGAGAAGGGTGAACTGGCTTAAACAGAAGGTTTAAATTCTCTAATGACAGCCTAATGTAATAACAGTAGTGATAAAATAAAACAAGTATGTTTTGAATGTCTTTTTTTAAATCTTATTTTGCATTTATTTCCAGAAGAAAGAACAAAGAACAGGAAAACCCACTGATATATAGTGTTTTCTAATTGAAAGAATTCATTTTTCTTCACATTAATTTTTGAGGCCTTGCTTTGCAAACCCAGCATACTGTTTATGCAGAACATTAATTCAAGTGGTTTGATCATTACCAAGCTCCAATAAAATTATTCTCTTTAATTTTTATTACACAGAAAACGTTTTTTGATATATTTCATGTTTGCTTATTATTTCTCTCATGATTTGTGCCCTTCCTGTTTGAATGGAAATTAGTGCTTTAAAAGAAAAGCTACAATTTTACATCACATTTATAGTGAATGCATTTATTACGTCTTTATTACTGCAGTTCTGTCAATCAGGTTTCCAGTTTGAAGCAACAGATTTACTAAGTTTTGTTCTTGTTTCTAGTCACTGTTGGACTGGGTTTTCTGGATGTCTAATCAGCTATCAATGCAAAGACTTCAGCAGTGCATCCCAGCAGATAAAGTGTCAGGGTTATGCTTGCAGCAGTCCTTCAGCAGAGACAATGTTCTGTCAGGGAGGTCTCTCTGCTTCCTACCTGCACTGTGGGGCACCCATAAATATCTGTGCATGCCCTTCAGATTTTCAATTTACCAGGTCCCCCCTCTTACCACGTAATTTATATTCATGTGCTGGGAGAAGAAAATTAGCTTTTCAGGATTTTCAATTCAGAGTTTGTGTCTTAACTGTAGATGAACTCGTGCAAGCAAAGAAAATATGCTCTTGACACCTGCTAGTTGTGCTGAAATTAAAAGTAATTAAGGAAAAAGCTCAAAATTAAAAATAGAAAATTGTAAATAACGACTTTTTTCCTTTCTAAACACCAAGATAATTTAGCATCCTAAAGGATCATAAGATACAGTGATATCTTTGAAACAATATTGAACACACAGATCCTGGATTTCTCATGATTGTTTATGTTTTTTAGTGTTATTTGATTTATTAATTTCTACATGATCCAGCAACATATTTTAACTTTTAAAACACATTGGTGCTGTTTTAATAGATGGCTATGAATTTAAACTTGAGTAGTTTGTCAAAATTACCCATTTATTTATCAACAGCTGTATTAAAGAGAGAGGATCTTTTTCTATGAGTGTTTTTAGGTTATACATTTTTGTCTAATCTGACATGAAGGTGATTTGTGGAATGACTATTATGCTTTGGGCCCTTTTATAGCACTTTCCAGTTTATGGGCTGTGAAATGTTTGTTTTGTGACTGAGCAACATAATGATTTCTGTAAGCATTTCATCTTCATGGATATACTGTAATCAAATTCATATTTTGAACCCTATAAAGTGATTACAAAAAGAAAATACAATGTTATTGCAACAGAAAGGTATCTGTTTCTGATGGATGGCTTACTGAAATATACCTGTTTGATTTTTAGGATGAGTTAATGTCTTCATTGAGCACACCTTTCTGTAAACATTGAGCATGCAGGTTGTGGTTTTTTATTTATTTACTTAAAAGCATCTTTCAGTTGGCTGTGTTACCGTAGATGTTGAAAAGAAGTTACCTTCATGTGTTCTGCAGTTCTCTTGTTTCTTTGAAGAGGATTTTTTTTCAACAGCTCTGATTGATGATCTGTGACCTGCTTTGTTAGGTGCTCAGAGTTGCTTTGAATGCATACTTAAGTTTAACAGTTGTGATCCTCAAGGTCTTCAAGCATTTGGTCTTGTGTTAATTTACCTGCAGGGGACTATTAACTTGTCTTATTAGCTGGAGGTCATTATTTCCTGTCTGAATGAAGTGAAACTCAATTAGCATTTTCAAGTGTTCCAAATGTTAATTTGGAAAAAATGGAAAGGAAAAGGGAAGGGAAAATAAAAAAAGGGAACAAAGGTGTAGAAGGATTTGGCCTTTAAAATACAAAGCTGCAGATCCCTTTCCAGTTACAGCAATGCAAAGCTACCATTAAAAGTTTTACCTTCCAAGGTTGATTTAAGAGCACTTTACTCCTGACTTTATCAGAGATGACAGCTTGTCAATATATAGATGCCTGTTTTCCAAGGGGACATCTCTGCTTCATATAGGAATGGTAGCCGGTCCTATATTTTTTGATTTCAGGAGGATCAGGAAAAATACTTGGAAGTCCTGCACACACATGGATGATGATGTGTATTTGCATTGTAGCTGTAAAGCCTTTGTTCCTGGGTGGACTGTGCTTCCCTAGATCTGCATCCATACCTGTGATCTTGGTGCCTGACTTCTGTTTTAACAGGTGTTGGGAGAGTTACACACACAGGAGATCCACGGTGCAAGACAATGCCTTGAACTAAGGAACTCACATGCTATGGTTCAGTCTGTATCTTAAATTCTAACCCTTTTCAGGTTTAATTGTCGGCTTTGGACCACTGAAAGATCCTCCTTCATCCTCTCCAGGAATCTTACACAAACGTTGTTCTTTATAAACACATAAATGGTGTAGTCTTGATTTTAGTCTAAGGATGTCCAAACTGATGGGGCATTGGCTTGTTTGGGTTTGGGGGATCTTTGTCCTTCCTTTTTTTTTTTGGTTATGAAATGAAATGTTTCAGAATAATGCCTTATTAAAGGTTGAGTACAAATGAGTGAACAATCAAAACTCTGAAGAGCACAGGTCAGGTTACTCACCCCTAAAAGATTCTGGGATACAATGCCAAATATCAAACAGGGTATTTTGTGTTAACAGCATAAAACACAGAGATGTGGGTATTCTGAAGACCTGACTCAGGCATAGGTAGCTGAGCTACTCACAATCCCACTGTAGATGCATAAACCCCTTGATGAGGAGCACAACCAAGAGCCTGGTGGCAAAGCAGGAGATGGCACTGATGTGGCTTGGGTGACGGGGCATAGACAGGTCTGTGCCTGGAGGGAGGGTGATCAAACAAACCCTGGCATGCCTCACTCCATGGACATGAACCCTTTCCATGTTTTTCAGCATTAGACCATATTGACAGATATAGGTCAACTGCTAGTTACCTAGATTTGTAGCACCTAGCTAAATTTTACTTTTAGCCTGGGAAACAAAGCTGAGTTGATGGTACAGTCTGTTGTAGGATTTATTGTATCAATAGTTTCATCTTGGTCTGTTTTATTAGCTTCTGTATTCCTTGGCCTTGTCATCTTGCTGTTTCTGTAGCTATTGCACACCTACAGGGATTTACAAACACAGAAACATTCTCCCACAACCGGATTCCTCTGTTAGTTATGCTGGTGTTTCAGGGTGCCTTGACCAGTAATATTTTAGCTAATTCAGGTATCAAACAGAGAATAAAATAAATGAAATGAAAATAGCTGATCCAAAGTGAAGGTAGCAGCTGATTTTAGATTGCGGTCCTGGTGGTTTATCTGCAGAAGGCTGATTCTGTTTCTTAGTGCATGTGGAATTTCGTGTGGAATCACGTTCCTTGGATAAAGAGCTAGGACTGTTGTTTTCCAGGCAGTGTGTTGTCATACAAATTTAGTCAGGTTAGAGTTTTAGCAATAATATTTCACATATGTGTGAATACATATAAATATTTTGTGGGTTTTTTTTTAAAGGCTCGTATTTATTCAGTTTTGTAGTAAAGAAAAAACACTAGCTGCAGTTATTTTCTGTGCAATGGGAGGAGTGTTAAAGGTCTTCATTTCTATGTAGCTGCTTTCAAGAGATTGGTCTCAAAACATTGGATCTGATTTTTGTTACTTACTCCACTGTTTTCAACTCTTCAGGCAATAGAAAGTTCCCCATCAAGTGGTAGTGATTTAAGGCAATATTCGGCATCCTGATGTTTGAGAATCACTTGATTGTGTGTAATTAGCCAGACTCAGAAATGCATTAGCAACACTTCAGTGAACGCTGTTTCTCTGTCATCAAGGCTGATGCACGAGTTTGAGGCAGAAGCACTTACCTGGAGAACTGAGTAACAAATGGGATATGTAACTTCCCATCTGAAGGTTACTGACTTGAATCCAGCCTTAATAATGAATAATGTTATAAAATTCAAATAAATACATATTCAATATCAAATGGGAAACTGTAAATGAGAGTGAAGTGTGTTAGATCCAAAATGAAAAGGTATATTCCCTACCTACCTGGCAGGCACAGTCATTGCTGGAGGACTTACTTGTACTTTATTTTGTTTAAAACTTAAGTGCCAAGGTTGAAAACTATTCTAATATTTATTTCCTTGGGGTAAGTCTAGTTACTTTATTTCCTTGTTTTCCAGGCTTATGTGAAACTACTCAACAAATGTTTAATTTCTGTATTAGCATGTGTATGATGCTGGGCTGAGACCTTGAAAGGAGAAAAAAAAGGGGCTATGTTGTCTCCAGAGATGTAGAAAAAAGAGTGATGTGGAAATAGAACACAGTGTTTCCATGGGCTGAGGGAACAGAGAAGGCTTTGGTATTTCTTGATGTAATGCCACAGATATATTTTTGTTCCATCTTTTGCCCTCTGTGTATTTACAACCGTGACCATTGAGATACCAGCTGTGCAAAAGTCTCGCGTTCTGGAAACAACTTTTTCACAGAACGCCTTGATCAGTGTGAATTCCCTGCCGGTTCTGCCACATGTGCTGGTAGATGAGGAATGCTGAGGAGATGTTAAGCATGAAGATGTTAATGATGAATAAGCAGAGAGCATGTTAGTATGCACAAAGAAGGGCATTGGGAGCAGAGTGAGTATCTAGCTGCAGAACAAGAGAACTCATGTCTGGGAATATGAGTGCTTCAGTCTTGCAGAGAATGCTCAGAAGATCTGAGCAAGACAGAGTCAAACTGGAGCAAGTCTTCCCATGGCAGGGTTGTGTGAAAGGGGTAAGGAGGAGAGTGCTGTCGTGGCCAGAAGGTGGAAGCAATCCACACAATGCCCTGGAGATACAGAAGGAGCTCACATCTGTCAGTGAAATGCTCCCAAGTGGCCAGGTGTGCTGGTTTGGACAAATTTGGAGGAAAATATCCGGATAGAAGGTGGGTTACAGCCACCCCTCCCCCACCAGGGAAAAAAGAAATTTTCCTTAGAGGAAAGTGAAAGAGATAAAAAACTATTCCTTTGACAAACACACAGGAAAATAATAATAATACTAAATAATAAAAGCTCTTGCTGTGGAGAGAAACATGGGAAGATTTCAGAGTCCT
Organism: Rhipidura dahli; assembly: GCA_013399225.1. Taxonomy (NCBI): domain Eukaryota; kingdom Metazoa; phylum Chordata; class Aves; order Passeriformes; family Rhipiduridae; genus Rhipidura; species Rhipidura dahli. The sequence continues at coordinate 768,908 of VXAC01003946.1, forward strand.
TCTGTAGGTGTAGGTCTCTCTCCTCCTCAGAACTGGGTCAGTGTGGGCCCACCTCTGGGGCCTCAGTGGAAAATTCTCCTGGTGTGTTCTGATGTTGTTGAAACAGTCCAGAAGAGAAGAAGGGAGAAACCAAAATCCCAGGAAAACAAAAGTTCAACTCTCTGTCTCCCTCTGGAGAAAAGGAAGCTGAAGGCTGGCTGAAAAGCAAGCAGGGTGCTTCCTCTGCTCTTGCTACCGCAGCAGTGGAACACAGAGCAGTGTGTGTCTGTGTCCTTGAATAACTGCTTTGAAAAGTTTTTTTCCTCTTCCCCCTCTCAAGCTCAGTTTAAAGGCACAGAAAGGCACAAAAGTAATTTCTGGGCATAGAGTAGATATAGGGGATACACATCATAAAGTCACCCCGAGACACCAGGGAAGTGGGAAAAACTGATGTATGTTTCAGCTTCCTGCACCAGGTCTGTGTGTACAGTGAATTTTATAGGACACTACAAGTGATATCCTTTCAGCCAAGAGAGACAAAGGTGTTCAAGAAGGAAAGTGTGTTCGTCACAATTATTGGGTAGAGAGAAAGGGAGGGCAGAAAAAGTTCTGAAAATAAGGTATGGGTTTATTTTTTGCAAAGTAATCCTAGGATGGAATTCTGCTCCCAAGTGATAACCAGAGGAGCCAGAGAAAGACCAAGTCCTAGAGCTTGTCCACACCAAGGAAATCTTTTGGGCCAGTTGGTGCATGTATTCATAAACACATTCAGCTGAAGTGCCTCTGTCAAGGCTGCGTGCATGATTGTGCCATCTGATGGCTGTATCTCTGTGTGCTGGAAATGACATATCTGTTTTTGTCCTGCCTTGGGTTGGTCTCTCCATTTGGTTTCGAGATTATTTCATGAAGTGAACATTTAGAGTAAAGGGAAGGTAACTCTTTAACCCCTTCCACACCAGGAGCTGTTTCATGTGTGTCCCAGTAGAGTCATTGAAAAGGGGAAAAAGATGTAGTGCAGAGATAAAAATGGAAGTAAGCTCCTTAGAAAGAGAATTAATTGAAGACTGTACTTAGCACCTGACCATACAGTGCTGTTTCCTTTCTTTAATATTTTCAGGTCAATTCTGTGCATGTTCATTTTTATTTTGCTCCTTCATTGTGTACTGAACACCTCACTGAATTCAAATGGATCTATGAAAGGACATTGAATATTTTAGCTGGGAGGAGGCCAACTGCTGAACCCCTTGTTGATAACATAATCACAATACAGTAGGCTGGCTTTAAGATTCCATTTACGATATGAAAGGCATCTAATACAGGTTCCAAAGGTACCTGCTGTTTGCATGTTGCCTGACTAGTGCTCCCTAAATCAATTCTCATTGTACCCTCTTGTATCACTATGAACTGTACTTTAATCTAGTGATCCTAGTTAACATCCCAGTTATGGAGAAGGAGACTGAAGCATTGGTGAAAGGAGAAAAGGCTCTGGGTGGGATTCTCTTGAACCCATAGAGAATATCCTTCATCTGCAATAGAAAGCAAAGATTAAGTCCTAGACACAAGAACTGACCTGTTCTTCAACTGTGCTGTCATCAACTGCTCAATGAATACAATTTCATTTAGCTCATGAATATAGATGGCTAATTCCTCGGGGCAACTGACTATTAATACAGAGCAGATGCACAGCCACCACTGACAGTAGAACTCTGCTCAGTGTCTGCTGGTTTGGATTTATTCACTGGGGGGAAATGGAAATCTCAGAAGGGAAGGGTGCTGACTATAGGGTTCCTAGGATTTCAGTAGTTTTGCTTTAGTAAAAACAGACTTTTAAAGAGAGTGGTGATCAATTTATGTACTTGGGCAGTTGATTTGAGACCTTCCACATCTCTTAATTTTGAGGCAGCTGGTGAGAGAGTTTTTACTCTGACTTCATTATGGAAATTATGATACAGTGGGATGATTATCATGCTCAAAGTTATACATTGTGAAGAAGTGCACTCTGGGCTGACTAGCAACAGGAGAAGTTGGGAAACTGACCTTGGGAAGATAATCTCAAAATAGACAAAAATGCATTTCTTTTGTCTACATGATAAAGTGTGGGACAGGAGAAAAAGAATATGTAATTCACACTATATAGAAAGTAGGACATCAACTATAACAACAAAATGCAGCAATATAAAATGTGAAAACAGTGAATTGTGAAAGGAAAGAATCATTAGAACATAAGGATGTGACCATTGCAAGACTCTTATCTAGTGTGGCCAAAATCTTCTAAGTCTTTTGGCTCCACAAAATACTACATTTCTAGCAAATGTAGACAAAGCATCTGCATATATGCAAAAAAATTTAAAAGTTTAGGGAACCAACCAGTGGGAAAGCTGAGGGAAGAGCTTCTACAGTTTCAGTAGGAGTAGGAGGAATTTCCCTTATGTGGCTCTTGAAAACCTTTTGTGGTTTTTCTCTCAAGTGACAAGAGGTTCGGCTTCCCAGATTATTGATGAATGGACTCCATTTTAAGTCTCAGCTTGTACAGAGAAAGTAGAGCTAGCAACTCTTTTATTTGCTAAAAACACACTCTACATTTTAGATGCCTGAGTATTTTATCATTTGTAATTATTGGGATCCTTTAGTTTAATTTTCTACAGCATAGTTACAAGGGATTTATGTATTTCCTGCAGATGTTCTTGGCTGCAGGAGAGGTCCCAATCTGCTTGAGAAATGTTTTGCCTATTGACTGATGAAAACTGAAAAATAAACTTTTCAAGTAATCTTTTCAATTCCTCTCCTTATGCAACATTACTTCCAAGCAAATATTCCTAAGTAATTTAAATTATGCAATTGGAGGTGTTTGCATCAGCTCTGATTGCATTCCATATTGCTCATCCTATCTTCAGTATGAATCTTTTGGGAGGATTACTTTAGATTAGCTATAGCTTTATCTATTTGGCTGGACATCTCCACTAGAAATACAGTACAAAACCTCCTGAGAGGAAACTGTCCTTTAAACCCCCCTGGGAACAGCCACCATGTTGGAACCCTGAATCCTGAGAGTATCAGTCTTTCAGTTCTGACAAGCAATGATCCTCAAAAACACACTCTATTTGACCTGAGGCCCTGGGAAAGGCTCCCAGGATTGTGGGATAATACAGAGGGTACTGCTGTGTGACTAAAAAGAAAAGTTATATCTCTGGGTGGAATATGTAGAAAAATCAGGTTTGTAGTATATTAGTAATATGTAGGTAACAGGATGGAGGTTTTTGGGCGTGGGTTTGTTCTTCTTTCTTCTTTCTTCTTCACAAATCCGAGTGTTTTGCCATCGGGTCAAAAATCCCTCAATGCATGCAGAAATTAATAATCACTGGTTTATAAGTGAAAATAAATTTGTTGGCATTTAATGATTGGACAATTTGGGGTATAAGTGACCTTGGAAGCAGACATCCTGCACCATTTTTACCCTGTCAACTCAGAAAGCAGTCTCTGTGTAGCTGTGTTATAGATAAGATAATAAACATCAAAGACCAAAGGAAAACCTCCTTGTTTTTTGCACCTTGATTCAAACTCTGAGTAAAATGGACTGAAAAAGTAAAAGAAACAAACCAGAGACTGTGATGCCACCACACCTGAGGCAGACACCAGGGATGTGGAGCAGTGCTCGTATCAGTGTGGGCGCCTTGAGCTCTCTGTGTGTGATGAGCAGTGCACCACACCTTTGTGCTGGGGGTGCTTGCAGCAGGCGAGCAGATGTGGGGAAGGTGCAGCTCTTGGAGCTGGTGGTGGTCTACCAGACATGGGTTTGGCTGCAGACTTCACGGTGTTGGCTCAGTCTGGGCACACTGGCAGCCGTGCTGCGCCTTTACTACATCTGTGTTGTGCAGCAAATCAATCTTAGTTTGCTGTTCTCTGCCTGTCTCTGCTTTCATTCCTGGTTTTGTGGTCTCTGTCTCTTTTGGTATACAGTCATGCATATTTGTCACTGATGTTTATCTCTTGGGTTCTGCCTAGGTACTGTTTTCTGCCCATTCTTTCCAGTCCTTCTGGTTACCTGCTTCCTACTCCCTGTTTAATATGTCAAGTTAAAGCTTAGTGTATTGTTTATTGTTTTTAAATTGTTAATGAGGATGTTGCCTAAATCCAAGACATCGGTACCATTCTGAACTTTTCTTTATTCATCCTTGTTTCATAATGTTTTCACTTATTATTTGTCAGCAATCTTTATTTATATTTTTTAAGAGAGTTTTCACTGTGGATTTGTTTTTCAGATGGAGTATTGTGTGGTATGACGTTATACTCTGTATTCTGAAAATACTGCTTCTGTTTCATTCCCTTACTGATTCTTTAACTAAAATATAAAATCAAAATCAAGGTGGTTCTTTTTGAGCCAAGTTTGTTGGGTTTTTTTATTAAGACTAGTATTTTTTTTCTCTAACTTTGCATAAATAAAGAGTTTAAATTTTAGTGGTGTGGCCAGGGAAAAGCAGGTAGATTCTTTAAATACGAAATCTGTATCTTTTTTGCTCATAACTCTGAAATAGGCTGAAGTCAGCCTATTAAAATCTGAATAAGTATATTATAATCTGAGGTAAATGCTGACATCTTGAAAATTATTTGCATCTCTTACAGCATTTATTTAACTGTGTAGTTTCATTCATATTTATTTCTCCAAGTATGGAAAACCCAAAATACTGTTTGACCTTGGAGAACAGGCTGTTTGGCAGTGCTAGATACTTGCTCACTATTTTAATGTTTAATTGGGAAAAGAGGCTATTTTGTATTTGTGTGTGATCATTATGGGTTTAATAAGATAGAGAGACAGTCATTGCAAATGCAGCCTTTCTTCTCAATGTGAGTGTAGGCCAAAGGAGCAGCGTGTGGGTGGCACTGGGGAGATTTTGTATTTCTATCCTCCTTGGAGGACAGAAATTGAGTTCAGTAGAAATTGAGCAAATGTATCACATTCACTAGTAAAATTTGTAGTGATTTTAGTTCTGTATGTGTGAAACAACAGAGGAAACCACTGAAGGAGATGCTTTAGTGGAAGAGTCTTTGTGTTGCTCCTTCTCTGCCGGAAAGTTTTTTAATGAGGTAGGGATAGCTGTGTGGGATTTTGCTTAAATGCTTAAGCTTTAAAAGCTCTTTGTTGCACAGGTCTATCTGTGTTTTTGACAAAGTAGATTTGGACATGCCTGAGGTGAGAGGGCATGTCAGCTGTCACTGTCTGTAGCTGGGAAAGTGTTTTCCAGTAAAGGAGGGATTCATGCTGCGAGCAAGAGTCTAAGATCTTTGTTTACTGGGAGCAGAGTTTTATGTGGAAAGAAAGTTTGTGCCCTGTGGAAGTCTTAGGGGATTAAAGACACTCTGGAAGTAAACAATCCAGACCCACATTTCTGTAACGTTCCCCATGTGGGAAAGGGAATGGCAGCTGTAGTTGCATTACACTGTTCCCAGTGTAATCACTATCTCATCAGTGCATTGAGCATTCAAGTGCCTTAGCAATGTCTTCCTCTACTAACACATATTAGACTGGGAGACAGATGTTTATGTCATGTTATTTTATTCCTCATCAATCAGCAGTTTCCCAACCATCTTATTTTTAACTTGATTATTTACTAATGAGCAATAAAACCCACCGTGCCTACAGCAATGTTTGCACAGTGGGTCGTGAAATAGCAACACACACACATAGTTTTATTTCTTTCCATGTTTACCACAAATCAAATCCTTTCCTAATGTCTATGTCCTTGTTTAAACCTAAATCACATCAGGGTATTTGAGTTCTTTCAGTTGTTTGCCTTTAGTTACGGTCACAACGTTTTGTCCACTGAAGCCTTAGCAGCTTGTAGCAGACTTGGAGACCAAGCCAACTAAGTTCCCTAGAGGCTATATGTCAGAATACTGGAAATTAATTTCTGATTTTTTCTGGCTTCCTTAGCCTGCATTAATTCTGATTTGTTATGAAATGGATCAAAGCTAATAGGAAGTGAAGCTTCTTTCAGCCAAAGTGAGTAAAGGGGTTGCGGTGAAAGGGTCCAAAGATGCCACAAGGCAAGATGGCTCTTAAATTTTAGAGTGACATATTCAAAGCTCTGTAGTCTTGGAACATGCTGCCTCATATCATCTGTTTTCATAGCCCTACCCCTACAGAAAGCCAAAAAAGGCTTTGGTTTTGTACCCAATAAGCAAGTTTGCAACAATGACGAAGCCAGAGTTGAAAAAAGGACATGAGCAGTGGGGAGTTCCATTAATGTGAACAATTATTGAGAGGGGGATTATAAAGGCACTGCTCATCAGATCTGTTGAAGAAGAAACAAAGAAAACTGTCATGTTAGAAAGAAACCAAAACATATGGAATAACAATGTAATTTTCTTGCAAAGTGATGTAGCTAACAGGAAGACAAAGAGCATGTATGTATTGAAAGGGAGTGAAGACTGAGAAGCCAGACACTGTAATCATATGAACTTAACTCTAGTATAAAGCAATCATTGCATGATAGCAAATTAAAAATAAAGTGCTGTACAAATCAAATTGTCTTTTCCTCTGCTGAAGTTTTAGTGTTTCAAATTTACAGCATCTGAATTACAGCACCCTAGAATATGCTAAGACTTAATTACCCAGAATATGCTAAGCTGCTTGTGTCAATCTCACTCTCCCATGTTCCTTTTCTTGGAGGGAAATTAAGGCTCACAGTGGCTTGGTTTCCTTTAATAATGCAGTGTGCTGCAGCTGAGGGCAGTGTCAGCCATTATTCCTGGTGTCAGGCTTTATTCCTGATGTCAGGCTTTATTCCTGGTGCTGGGGGTTGTATTCATTGGTGGATCTTCTGGAGTCTATTTCACAGCCTTTGGCTTGCTTCTGAAGGAAATCCAGTTTGCTTACATCCGTTGGCTTTACCTTGGCTGCATTGCTTGTCAGAAGTGAATACTTGACTGACTGCTATAATTCTGTAAGCGTTGTAGTTAATTAGTGTCTGCCATGACAAGATGGGGGATTATGGTTACTGAGTAAATTAGTTGAAAATAACTGTAGAAAACAGCAGAGTACTAGCTGATGGTTATTTTCAGTGCAAGTGACTGCTCCTCTCCTCCTTTGTTGACTTTATCAAGGTTAGGAGTTGTCTGCACAGAATCTTGCACCATTGCAGCTAAATGTTTTGGAGTTGATGTTTTGGTTTTTTTCCAAGTGTTATTCAGATGGATAAAAATGTGGCATTTATTAGCCTGCCCTTTATTTTTTGTCTTGCATATCTTTTTCTCCAGCCAGGGAGGCATCTGCTTTTGCAGGAGATATTCTGTCTGCCCAAGATGTGGTCCACACTGGGAAAGCCTGAGAGAGTTACTGAGAGCCAGTTATCAGAGAAGACTTACATCTCCTGTCCTTCAGAGAATCATTATGTCTAATCAGTGTCATTGCACATTTTAAAAATGGGAGGAAGGGAAACACACCCTGCCTACCAGAGCTCCCATGAGAAATGCGGGATCAGCCTGAGTTTATGTAAAAAGGTTCCATCTCCTGCTTTGAGGAAGGGCTGAAGGGGCAGATGGAGGCCAGCAAATAGCTGGGACCTAGGTGGATTAGCTCAGAGTAACACACAGCAAGGTCAGGGTGTAAACAATACTTGATCAACCTGATGCTGGATACCAGGAAGCAGTCTGTTGTAGGAGGATGAATCTGAACCATATGGAGGTAACTGAAAAAGGAGAGTATGAAAATTGAGAGGGCTTCTTCCTTCTCTTAAAAAAAAAGTTTAAAAGATATATAAATCCCCAAGAAGAAAATAGCCACTTTTTCATTCTGTTTTTAAAAGGTTTGATTTTCCCCCCAGCTTCAGATACATTTTTCAGCTATGGTGGAAGATTTTCTTCCATAGTTCTGTTTTTTTATTGCCTGCCTATAAAAGACCTTGATAACCACTTTCAACCATTCCTATAAAAGTTATCAGTATAGCAAAATCCCAGTATCTTCCTTGTAAAGTGCCAGTCTCTCCTTGAAATCTGCCTTGTCCTCTAGTAGGTGGTAGATTTTTCAGCCTGAGTGCACTGCAGAGAGTTCATTACTCTCTTTGCCTAATCTGCAGTAAGCAGGCTGGAAAGATCCACCAATTCCAGTGTGTCTCAGTGCAATGTGTCTGCTTCTGGCACCTTGCTCCTCATTACCAAGCTCTGTTCTAGACTGGGAAGAAAAATGCTTGCACTTCAAAATACTCCCCAGCCCATTTGCAAACGCTACAACATTTATTATTTTCATCATGTTTAATAGCACAGCTCCTCATTTTCTTGTCCTTTTATTGCTGTTATAGTAATGTGGGCTATGACTTCATATGACTTTTCTAAGTAGGCAGTATCACCTCTGGTTAGCATTTAGATGGGAAAATGTCTGAGGGTGTAATGGCTGTTCAGAATGTGACAGGTATCCATCTAAAACAAGACTGAGAATATGCTGGAAAGTGATTTATAAGAAAATGTTTGCTCATCAAAAATGACTGTTTTCAAGTAAAAATAGCAGTTCCAATAACACCTTAGTGAAACAAACTGTTTAGATCAAAACAGGAGAAGCAATCCATGGTATGTGTAATAACATAGTACCTAAAGTTGTCCCTGTGTAAGTGCATGAATTCATTAGTCAGGTCTTCCTACCTCTGGTCTTCCACACAGTGGGAGGCTGACCAGACTCTTTCACTGCATATTAAATTCTTCAGTGTAGCAATTTGACCCTTTCAAACTCTAAATGAATAGTCCATTTGCCTAAAGGTCAATCTCCTTTCTGCATATGCAAGCTCTCAGTTGTTAGTATTATAAAATAAGGCAATTTCAGCAGGAAGAATGTAGTGAGCTGCCCTAGAAGGACAGCTATGAACAGGAAGAGGATGGAGAAGATTTAGGTTATGTTCTTACTCTGAATTAGACAGGGAAGCTGCTTGATTTTGCAATGGTGGCCTTAACCGCTGTGGTGTGGAATCGCTGTATGTTTTTTTCTCAATCTCTCCTGCTAAAACTGTGCTTTGTTTTAAGAATTATGAAGCATCATTTTTGTGGAGTACTGGAAAAACATCTTACACACTGTAATCTAAGGACAGATTTCTGTACTGATGTAGCTCTTTCAGTTATGGGTCTGTGTGAGCCACTATGTCTTTCCAGTATGACTGCTAACTTCTATGGAAGTGTTTTACACAACTTTGTTTTCATCTTTCTAAGAGAAATTGCCAGATGTATATAGATGTACATATGTGCATGCTGAATTGGTTATCCTCATTTTATTGCTACAGCTTTATGTTTGGTCAAACCAAAGGTGGTTCAGTTCAACCTTTTGAAACTCTAAACTGAAGCCAAGCCCCTGATATAAATTTTGGGTTTGTTTGCATGCTTTTGCCAAGTTCTGCTGAAGATTGCAGCCTTCATGACCCAAGTCATCAATTCTTCTGAAACTGATACTAAAACTCACACAGATTTCACAAGATCAGCTTCATCCACTAAAAAAGGGAAGTAGAAAGATAAAATTTGAGAAATAAGGTGGTTTATTTTTCCATTGCTTTCAGCTCAGTTTTGTCAGGTTCCAAAGGTTATGTACTTCATTATATTGGAATAGAGAGATTTCAATCCAATCTTGCAATTTAATTAGAAATTCAGTTGATGATGTGATGGCTAAAGTTGGAGCTTTCACTGTGCAGAAGCCTAGAAGGTAAGGGGCTACTGTGTATATCTCAAACACCAACAGCCAGATAGGCATGGAGCCAACCAAGAATTAATGGTAATAACCACTGTAGAAAGAGCAGGATGTGGTGGGGAAACTTATCTATGGAAAGGTGCCCCCACAGAGCCCAGGTGCTTGTCCCCAGGAGCCTGGGCAGCCCATCAGCTGGATCAACATGAGCCAGGACTGATCCTGGTCCTTCCTTCCTTCCTTCCTTCCTTCC
>VXAC01003946.1:784822-843909 GCA_013399225.1 Rhipidura dahli
AAAATATATCCAATTTTTGGGGGGGAGGGAGGGGCATGGGGGGGGGATGTTTTGCTTTGCTTAGTTTTTTAATGGCCACTTATTAGTGCCTCTCTGCAAACAAATAATTTTGCATAAGGCTTCTTGGACAATTGCAGCTTTACTCGGGGTGGTAGCTGGGCAGACCTGGGTCACACTTAGGAAAGGCAGGACTAAATTAGACCTCACTTAGTTATAATCTGGTGCTGAGTGTTGCTGTTGTTATCAGGACATTCATTATCTGTATGGTTGGTGGCTTTTGAAAACAGAACTGGTAATTCATAGTAAGTGTGTCTAGATCAGTGATTCTCTGGAATAGATTGGTTTTTCATACTAGAAATGTTGGCTGAAGTGATAGTGATACCCCATGGAGTTGGGAATGGTGGCTGAATAAATCCATCAGCAAGTTTAGAACTGCAGTAGCACAAACAGAGCTACCCTAGGTTTGATATGTGGTACTGCTTGTAAAGCAGTAAGGTGAGGGTAAAGGAGCTCAGGTTCCTGTTTGCTGTAAGGCATTTACACCCTCTCATCAGAGGAGAAAGACACTATCTCTGTCACAGGGAGGTGCCTCCTGCTTGTGAAATGTATTTTGCTGTGGCAGGTCACTTAACTGGGTTGTACTAGAAGTGGTATGATTGGGAAAGAAGTTCTGTGCTTAAACCTGAAAATGTTGGTCCTGTTTGTAGGAGAATTGTCCACCCAAGTTGCTGGGCTTGAGTTGCTGCAGTGACACTGAGGGTGGGATTCATCTGACCCTGGTATCAGCTTCGTTGGTCAGAATATTGGCTAATAATGCCAGTGTTGTGGGTTTGATCCCTCTGTGGGCCATTCCTGTAAGGGTTGGACTCAGTGATCCTTGTGGGTCCCTTCCAACACAGAATATCCTGTGATTCTGTAACTGGAGATATCTGCACTAGTTAGTTGTCTGGGCTCTTCTTAAAGTCTGTGGCCAGCAATACACACTTCTAGGGCACAATTCATTGCATCCAAAGTTGTGTCATTAGGCATCCAAAATCAGATGACTGGTAAGCCTGAAGGCCAGTTTGTAACCACTTCTTTGATTATTGGTGTGTGTGTCTGCAGACACCAATGTCCTAAGCAGGCAAGATTACCCCATAGGGGTCTGATGAGAGAAATGAAAACTAATTTCTGAAAATGGCTGATGCCAGAAATGAAAACAGAAATCACCTGATTTTTGAACTCTTTGTAATGTCCTGTAGCCTGTGACCTTCATTAATAGTTTGTAGGAATGCCATGGCCCATGAGAGAATTTAGTGCAGTGCTGTGTGTCTGTCTGATCTCTGATAAAGTTGGAAAGATCAGCATTCGTGTGAGGTACTGCTTGTTCCTAGTAAGAAATTGGGTTTTTTATTCCTAGCAGGTCTGCTTCTAATAAGGTTCATGAATCTGACTTTGCCATCACAATCACATATTGATTAAATTCAGCATTTGACTCGGTTTTTAAACTTGAGTAATCTGTCACCATCTATAGATAGCCGTTTTTCTAAATACTCTTCATATCAAACTTTTGTATATTTATTATAAAGTTTTATCTAATACAATAAAAGAAATTAATTCAGTGCTTGCATTACCATTCAGGAAAAAGCCTTTCTTCATACTGCATATTTACTTACACAGCAAGTGGATATCACTATATTACTTCTCCACACTTTAAATACCAGGAGCCATAATCTATTGCAAGTAGTGATGCAGGCACAGTGGTACAGAATCAATTAGATGTTTTTACATTACCCATGCAGACTCCACATTTCCTGAAATGACACCAAAAGACAAGCTTTAGTAAAAACCCTGTAATTAAAGTAGAAGCTCGACCTAATTTGAAGTGCTAGCTGCTGTTTTATCAGCATAATGAAGAGGATGAGGAGACATTGCCTCCATAATCAAACTCCTGCACTGGCCAAAGTTCAGCACTATTTCAAACCACCAGCAAAGCCAGGAAATAGTCACTTGGTGGAATCGACAGTGCCAGTGTTGTAAATCAGCGAGGGCCCTGTATTTTCAGAGCCATAGCAGTGCAGCAGAACACAGGTCTAATTTCCTGTGATTTCTCATTCTGGTGCTCGAAGGCTGATTTTAATAAAAGAACCATACATCCTAAAAATTGTAGTGGTGAATTATAATTTATTTATCAGTGGTTCCTCTACATCTTGAAGGGGTTTTTTTCTTGGGCTTTAGTACTTAAAAAGGAGAGAGGAGCATTCTCTCCTTTTTAGTGCACCCCATCCTAAAGGGTGCACTTTGAAGGTGAGGAGGTATGTTGAAAACTATGAATTTTTTTGTGTGTGTTTATTCTGTCGTCAGTTTATTTCAGTGATGGCAGGATTATAAATCTCAGAACTTGGCTTCTGGTCCGGCTTATGCTCAGATGGACAAAATGAATATTTTTATATCCTTACTGCATTTTCTGACAGTATATCTAGGAGAAATGTATAATAAATAAAAACATGGAACACAAGCTCAGTAAGAAGTGGGTCTTAGTGATTCAGCCAAAAGCCTCCTTGTTAGATCCCTTAACATCTCCTGGGTTTGTTCCCTTGTTGCTGAATTGAGGTGATGATACCAACCCTTCACATGAGATACTTTTTTTTTAATATAATTTTGGTAAAAGCTTTGAGAGGACAGAAATTAAGCTGACACCCTACTATGCTAAATATGTGCTGCCTTCCCTATCTGTCCTGCTGGGCTGAGCAATTTTTTGAGGAGCAAAAATAATTTAACTGAGCAATTTAACTTTGCTCTTTTACAGTTAGAGATTGTACCTAGACAAGACACTTGTCCATGATCAGTAGGAACTGCTCTGCAGATGCAGAATGGTCGTTCAGGACATCTTTTGAATGCAGGTGAGATACTTAGGTTTTTAGGTAATTTCAGATAATGCATAGTGAAAGACCATGCATATGCTGGGGTAGTCATGTAGGCCTATAGGCCAGCTGGATACAAGAATTCAGCAGGCTGGGGAGTCTCACATTTCTTTCAGGAGCCTCTTTAAATCTGGCAGCTTTACAAAAATAATTTGCAATTTTTACGATGGAATTTTTGAACAGAGTTCTCCTATTAGGGAATGGTCAATGAACACCCTATTCAAGCTGTACCTTCAAAGGAGGTGGTGAAATCCCAGAGAAATATATTTCTGGGTTTGCTTCAGGCTGGGTGTGTGGCTGAGAAAGGACCTGTCTAGGTGAGCTGTTCCTTACTCACTGCTCAGAGTTTCTGGTGGTTTAAGAAGGATGCTCTTGGCACTGACTCTTTGGTTACGCTCAGAAAATTTGAAAGAAATTCGTTTTGACAAGGCAAACAGTGTTTTGATGTTTTAGCCAAGCTGAAGAAGACTTTGTAAATGAATACACTTAAATATTCAATTTTGGTATTCCTCACAGCAATATTCCCTTTTATACATGCAGGAAATATCACTGTGGTCATAAATATCTCGAAGAATAGGTAAAGAGTTTCTAAATGCAACACCTTGAAAACTTACTCAAACCTGGTAGCAGATAAATGATGATTTGCTTTTTTGGAGATACAATGAGTCACCTGTGTCACAAGGCAAGGTAGAGTTTGCATTTCTGTTTCTGGTTTATGGGGGTCATGTACAAACTGCAGTGCAGTCATTTGGTGCTGGAATGACAGAACATTTTGGCCTAATACACTTATTTTTCCATTAGCTCCACTCTGCTTTGCAAAATTTGGAGCTGTCAGGATCAGTCAGGTTTTTATTATAGCATATTAAATGACTTGCTATTTAAATATTTGGGTGGGAGGTACTACTTAGACAGACTTAGCTGATCTGTCTTTAAGACTGCCTGTGGCAGATCAGGTAAGTGGTTTTTTCAACGCTGGCAAAATCGCCTGCCACAGCTTATTTGAAAAGCCTGAGCCAAAACAGAGGAAAGCATACTGCACTAGGATGAGCATAAAACAAAGAGAAACTTAAAAGGTTTTCTGGGGATCATAGAGAATTGTGGAGTTGACATTTTTCAGTGAGTAAAATAAAAATATTTTGTATGATTTCTGGAATGACAATACTCCCACTTTGAAATACAGGGGATGTCACTGCAGTCAGAAATAGTTCATGGGTGGGGTGAGTTTTTTAAATGCAGCACAGCCAGCAATAGAAAATCAAGCAGTCAATGGATGTCTTTGGAATAAATACACTTGGTCTGGCTCACCACAGTTTTGTGAGCCACGTGCACTGCCGTGTAGGAGAGAAGAGTTGTGGCTGGTAGTGAAATCTCTGTTGCCAGTTTTATACCTATTTACTGTAAAAATCACCCAAGTAAACAGCAGATAACATGAATAAACAGCAATGGGTCATCTAACAGCTTTCTTTCTCTCACATGATCTTTTCACAGAGCAAAAGTTCTAAGTCTCTAAGTGAGAACAGGATGACTTCGGGGTGGAATAGGGTGGTGAGACACTGGAACAGCTTGCCCAGAGAATTTGTGAATGTCCCATCCCTGGCAGTGTTCAAGACAAGGCTGGAGGGGGCTCTGAGCAACCTGGTCTAGTGGAAGATGCCTCTGTCCATGGCAGGGGGGTTGGTACTAGATGATCTTCAAGGTCCCTTCCAATGCAAACCCTTTTATGATTCTATAATAAAAGAGCAGAGGAAGGAAGGGGGAAGAGCTTTTCTGGGCCCTGGAGGATGAGAAAACAAAGTAAAAGGATCAGGATGGGTCAGAGGGAAAGCTGACTATGACTGCAGTGGAGTGATGTATCTGGTTTGTATATGCATTACCTGACAAAATGTGGAGACTATTCTCAGTGAGGTTACAATGACAGTGAAATGAAATATGCTCCTAAAGTAAGATACCACCTTCTTCTAATAGAGAAAATCAGTTAATCATCCTGTTAAGAAACACACAGATTTATGACAATGTCATTTCCTGTGATGCAGTGGTAATTCAAGAGTGAAACCCTCCGTATGTCATTTAATGAAACACTTTTGAAAGTGTTAAGACACAAGACTTAACTGCTGCTCTGTCCTTCTGGGTCTTGTGGCAGATGGGAGGAGTGAGGCTGCACATGGATGTGATGGTTTGCATCACCCTGGTGAGCACTGCCATTGCTCCCAAACCACCCCCAGCTGCCCATTTGGACACATCAGTAAGAGTTTAGGACACGGGGCAGTTTGTGTGACTGACACCACTGAGTAACTTTCCAACTGTTGTAATGAGAGCTTAACTGCCCATTAGTAAGGTGTGTGCTGAATGGGGCTGGAATCAAAGAGTAGTATGTGATCCACTAAGGACATGTGCTCTTTGTATTGGGAGTCCAGTAATGTCCCCTCCAAGTGAAAATGCTAAATGGGAGCTATGTCCTGCCTCACTTTTGTTATGGAGAGAGAAGGGAAGAGGAGCAATTTAGCCTTGGCTTCTTTGGTCTCTTTATAGAGCACACTGAAGCTTTTCTTACTTTGGAAAGAGCTGGGGTCTTACAAAAGTGAAGGTGTTGATGTGTGTGCATATGTGAGTGGATGTGACAGTTGTAATCCTGTCATTCATGAAGTAAAGTAAATTTCACTCTTAAAGAAAAGCTTTGCATGTGAAACCCACTGACCTGCTTGACTAAAGGATATTTTCCAGAAAGTCATACAGTCTTCATCTGAAATTTCAAAAAATAGAGTCACTGGCACTTCCCCTGGTAGTTTGTTTCAAAGGTTAATCACCTTCTCTGCTAGAAGTAGATGCATTAATTCTCATTTAAATTTATCTAGCTTCAGCTTCTAGTCATTGGTTCTTGTTAAGTCATTCTCCATTTGGTTAAACAGGCCTTTAATATTGACATTTTCTCCCTGAAAAGGTGGAGCTTTGCTGTAATCAAATCTTTTCTTGGTCTTATTTTGAAAACCAAACAGTTTTAACTTCTGAAATCCTTCACTATAACAACTTTTCCCAGCTCCCAGTGAAGCCTTACATAGGTTCTCCAGTTTTATTTAATTCTTGTAAAAGGAAAACAGCAGAATGCTGCATGATGTTCTGATATTGTTCCCATCCATGGGATAGTTAGAGGAAAAGTTATCTTTCTCCTAATTGTTGCTTCATTTATCCAATCCAGTGTTATATTTCCTATCTTTGCTGCATTGTAAGAGGCACTTCTTCACTCAGTCCAAGTTAGTTGCCATTTTTCAGAGAGCAGAGACATTGCATCATTCATTAATTGTTGGAGAAGGGAACATTCCTATCTTTTGTGTGCTCTCAAATAAACAAAGACACTACATTCCTAAGAAGAAAATAAAAACTTAATATGGCAGTCCAGAGATTGTGGAAGGAATGGCAAGAAGACGTCTGCTGTGTAACATGCTTTTGCTTTATTGCCAGTTGGAGACCTGACAGAATTTTTTTTGTGCTTCAGCCAATTTCAAAGTCCAGTGGGAAGCAGCCACTGAGTTTGAGGTCAAGTTTTCAGATATAAGGCTCTGATATAGTGATCTAAACTCCAAAACCACCCTGTGCAAAAGCATCAGGAAGCCATTTGTGAAATTACTTGGTAACATCTAAGGACACCTTTATAAAGGAGGTTTCTACACTTCTCTAATTATAGAGCTGACCATGCTGTACATCATATATGTGCAGTCTCTTCAACAAGCTGTCTTTCATGTCAGATTTTCTTGTCTTTTGCTTGTCAAATTGTAGTGTTTGGGTTATTGATTGCTGCTTATGTTCTTTTCAGCTCTCAACAGCACTTTAGCAAAGTCTTTTCTAGGTTATGTGATTGTACCATGTCTGTCTGCCGGTTTTTCTTCAGTGAGTCTGCTGTAAAATATTTGATAGAGGCGAAAAGGTCTCAGATTATTACCTCTGTGCATTTCATAAAGCAAAGTAACTGGGAGGTCTCTATTGTGGGCTCCCCTCAGTAAAAGCACAGGGAAGGTTTTGTGTGTTCTAACCATTAGAAATTATGTGACTGGAGCTCAAGTCCTAGCCCAGGTACACAACTCCTCTTCCTTCCTGCTTGGTGATGCCACAAGCTCATTGGGAGCATCTTCTGCTGCGTTTTTACACATTTCATACACTCCATCTATAGGGTACCCTTTTCCAGGTTGAATTGCATTTTTTCATTTATTTCTAAGCAGCATTCCAATACTGCACAGACATTTAGAGGATGCAATGAAAGTACAGTATACACGGCAATAGTATAAGAAATAGACATGACAAAAGGAAGGTTTCCAGAAGAGTGCTGCTGTGTCAAATTAAGCATGTGGAAGTCAAAGATTTCCAGAAGTAAAGCAGTTTCATGTTGTTTTAATGTCCTTCTTTCATGTATGTGATATACTCCAGATTCTGGACTGACAGGTGTCAGTTATGTATATTCACCCTGACACAAGCTTATTTTGTAATTGTAGTGAGATAGTGCATAATGGTGAAATCTTTGATATGAGCTGTTGCATACAGAATTCTTCATTCACCAGCCGTGCCATCGTAGCATTTTTAATTTAAATATTAAGAAGTGTGCTGGGCAGTGTGTAGGTGGGATGAGGTGCCAAGATACAGCATTTGATGTGAACTATTTCACACAAATCACATGCAGGAGACTCCTTTACATCCACAGCATGGACCAGACCTCTGCAGTCTGTGAGGCAGCTTGGTGAGAGAGCAGAGCAGCAACCAGACTGAAGAACTGTGAGTTTCTCACCCAGCTCTCTCTCCTGCCAGCAGAACATTGCTGAGAGGTCCCTAAATTTTAAGTTCTGTGTGGGAGTATGCTCCCAGGCTTTTCTTGACCTTTGTCTGCCACTGCCTTCCCTCCCCAAGCTAGTTAGTCCTGCATGGATCAACATTTATGAAGTGTTTTATGGAAGTGGTATCCTGTGGCCAGATTTGGATAACACCTCAATGTGCACATGCTCCTGGCACTAGGGTAGCAGCTAAGCTGTGTTTTGCTGTCCCATAAAGTGACTGTAAATTCTTACTTATCAACTGGGTAATACAGAGAAGAGCTGAGGGTTTTTTTTTAATTTTTCTAGCACTGACTTTCCAGGAGGAAAAAAAATTGTGCATGTATTAGCCTTCAAAAACCTCAGCTCCAAATATTGAAATTTGATTAAATTGAGAGTACTGAAATTACCATATCACTGCTTTAGTGGCATATAGTTCTGCCAGCTGTCAATATAGTAACATAAATTGGTACATATAATTTGGTATTTCATTATGTAAAACCTGTTGAAAGAGTTCCTCTGAGTCCTTTGGGTTGCAAATTTGCTTAAGTTGAGTTCCTCCTCACAAATTTGAAGCTAGTGAATCCCAGTTACAAGGATTATCTTATGATGTAAACTCTGTTTAATAATGGCTTTAAAAATTCCAGTGGTGATTTCCTGTGCTGCTGAAGGTTTCATATATTGCATTTTCAATGATAAGGGAGTTCATTTGGCATTTTTAAGTCTTTATTGAGAAAGCGCATCAAAACAAGAGTAGAGTTCATGATGCAGTGCCCTTTTTGATATTCCAGATAAATAATTCCATTTTAATTTCACAGTAGGAAAACAACTGATTGAGATTTAATGTCATTTACAAGGAGCTGCACAATATGTTAGTTATTTGTCAATCTGATGGAAGACCAGAGGAGTTTACTTCCTTTGATTCCAGCCATGCTATATTTTATGACTGACTTTTACTTGTTTTACTCATTCCAGATAAAATCTGTCATGATTATACATCAGAAAACATTTCATTATTCCATCCATGAGAAATAACTGTAGTCAGTGCAGAAGCAACAGATTGCTGCCTCTTGCAAGCTTTATGGAAGTGTGCTGTAATGAGACTGAGTACCCTGGATCGATAGTTCTCTCTAGTAATACAATCTGCTGTCAGATAACCTCCAACAGCTTTACAGATTTAATGAACTCCCTGGGTTGATGATAAAAATATAATGTAAGGAGGAAACTAAAACAACTTCATATATTAGATATAGCCCTAGGCAACATTTTATGACCATCTTTCCTTCAGTTGTATATTTTTAATTATAAAGTCAGTATGTATCAAGCACTGTCCTGAAATTCTCCATCAGTGAAATTCATCTTGCTCGTCTCAAGTAAAGGATAAGGAGACTTCATGTAGGGAGCTAAATGAGAATTTTAAGCTCAGCATTCACACCATGTTGGTGGTGGTATTTGAACCCGTGAGCTGGAGGAAAAGCCATTTCTCCTTGTGACCTCTTCCAGGCAATTAAACTCTTTTGGAGGAACATACTCCTGTCCCCCTCTGCCCCATCCACAGTAGGATCTTAATTCCTACTGGGTTTTTTTGGAATGGAGGAATTCACAGAAAGCAACACGAATTTGTAGTTGTAATACAATCAGTGAAAACAAGTGTCTGAACTGCTACTAAAAATAGTGTTCAGGAGTCAGAAGTAAGTAAAGTCTCAAGCAATTACACCTATTGTAAGGAGTGTATCTACCATAAAGAAGCAAACCTCTAAGATAAGATGCAGGATAGGTGTAGGAGTAACCTCAAATGTGCATAGGTTTAATCACACTGATGCAGGATTTGATAATTTTTGCCTATGGTAGAAAGGTGGAAAACGACCTAAATATTTTGGAGAGGCATTAAAAATTATTTTCTTTCCTTGAAAAAGGTCAGTAAAAAATTGCCAGTTCTTTATGGTAACTTTTTTTTTTTTTCAGATTTTCTACTAAGTAAACAAGAACTCTCATGCAGGGCTCAGACATTACACAATGTAGGAGCACCATGACCTCTGATCACACTGAAAAAGACACACTGTGATTGTTCTTAGTTCTTCTAGTGTCTTTGCTCTCCAAATGAAAAAGAAAGTGGCATTGTGATGCTACTTAATAAATTTCTGTTGAGGTAACCTAGACTTCCTTCCAGTAGTTTGGATGGGGCTCCTTAGTCGTGCTAAACTGTCATTCACATGCTGCTGCCATTCAGCTTTCCTTTGCTCCTTTGGGGTGGTGGGAGTGCAGCATTCACCCAGGTGCTTCTGCCAAGCCACAGCTCAGATGGTGCCAAGTGCACTCCTGAAATAGCCATGAAATTGCACAGCTGGACTTAGAATCATGGAATCATTTAGGCTGGAAAAACTCTTTGAGATCAACAAGTCCAAGTGTTAATCTATCACTGCTGCAGTGAACGGTTCCAGTTAGGGCATGACCCGCAGCAGAGCGCTCTCCAGTGGGTTCCCGAACCTGGGAGACCTCTGTGGAAGCTGAGACATCCACCAGGAGCCTGTGGCTCATGTGACACAGCAGCTGACAAGGCCTGGGTAGGGCCAGAGCAGTGGTGGCCAAGCTTCTTCCACATTCATAGAAGAAACCCCTGGTGCTGAGGATTATCAGGGAATGTGAGAGAGAAATGGACTATTGGAACTGCACCTTACCTTTCCTGAGACAGGCCCTATGGGCACACAGAATGCACCATATGGAGGATTCCTTATTCTCTCTCTGCTGAACTCAAGGGATCCAGGGCAGTGGTGACAAGTTCCTACCCAGCAGAGCAGGAACATCTCCCCTGTGACTGCCCCACCTCACCAGGTACCCCAAAATCATGGGTACAGGGTTGTGCAAGTGGAACCAAACAATGACGAGGGCAGTGGTTCATCCAGCATGGCAGTGCCACTGAGGTTAAGTCAGCCTATGCTCTGCATCAAAACTGCTCCCATAGAGCAAAAAAGACAGGTCATGTCATAGGAGACTGTCTCTGGAGGGCAACAGAAGGGCCAGTGTGCAGCCTGGACCCATTTCTTAGGGAAATTGGCTGCCTCTCTGGGGCTTGAGTTGAAGATGTGAAGAGAAAGCTTTTCACCCTGGTAATAGCCCTCAGATCATTGTCCATTACTGGTTTTTCAGGTGGACAGCAATGCAATTGCAACAAGAATCCCGGGGGCAATCAAGAGGTATCTCAGGGTGTTGGGACAACTGGGTAAGAGATTAGGAGCACAGATTCTGTCTCACAGGTCCTTCCAGTTGCTGGCAATGATGAGGGAAGAAACAGAAAGAGCCAGCACCACTGAACCGTGTCCCTGAGCACCACAGCTATGCATCTTTTAAATACTTCCAGCAATGGTAACTCAACCACTGCCCTGAGCAGTCTGTTCCAGCACTTGACAATCCAATGGCTGGGATGTGTTTGCTGTGCTCACCTGCAGGGGAAAAAGTAAGACTTGCTCCTTTCTTGTTGAGCCATCAGAAGGATCAAAGTTAAAGGTACTGTTGGGGAATTCAGGAGTAGGTTGGCTCTGGTGGCCAGGTCTTTGACCGCCTGGGGCAGAGTTACCTTTAGGACAGTGGACAAGATAATCCAGAACCACAGAGATTTCCTGATAAAGATTCACATCTAACAGGACAGCAGGTAGAGATGTGTCCAACAAACAAAATCCCAGAAAGGGATTGAGTGAAAATGCTCTAAAAAGCACAGTGTCTCCTCTGTGTATCCCAAACAAGCCCCATCCCCACCCCCACTGCAGCTTGGTGGCCAGGGGAACCTGTGGACCCCCACAGTGGGGGAAGGTGCAGGGGAGGTGGCTGGCCCTCTGCTCTACCTTGTCAAGCTGGTGGTGGCCATAAAAGGGGAGGAGTGTTTATGTCTGATATTTCTTCCCTGAACAGTCTATTTTTTGGCCTCTTTCAAAAGACAGAAGCACCATCCAGTCTGAGTTATTAGAGGAACAGTGTTCATAACAGCATTGACACCGGTTACTATCCCATAGGTTTGATTGGTAACATTAGTGTAAAAAAGGCAAAATTTATGTTAACAATTTAGTTCTCTTAGAATTACTGAAAAAGGGAAATATCTCTAAAGCAATAAAAGCAAGAAGTTGTATTTATGACAGTACCAGAATTCCTGGAGAAATAGTGCATTAAGTAAACAGGAACCACATTGTGTGTTTTGTTATTGTGTCTTTTATAGATCAGAAGCTTTTAAACCAAATAAGATCACATTGTCCCATAAAAGTGAATTCTTTCCTTTTGGCTTAGATATATTTCCTGTCAGGAAGCAGAAGACTGGAGTCAATGTGCAAACTGAGTTTAAAAAGAGGGTGTCCACGTACATGATTTCTCTAAATTATCTGACCTCCAGGGTTGGCAGATGCTTTTGCAGGAATTCTTTGAATGTTGAACAGAGAGCTTTTCATGCATGCTGTTAGGCTACTTAGGCTATGCTGTTAGCATTTTTCTTAAGGAGTCTGACTGCTACTTGAGCCACAATTTTCAGTGCAATTCATTCTTAAGTTCTAGAATTTACCATGTTAGTGGACTGCTGCCTCTTACAAGAAATAAGCCTCTTAGACTGTTGCTGAAGACCACTGAGGTTCCTCCATGCTGACTGCATTTGATGGGACTTCACTGATTTTGAGAGTTGACTGGTATTTGGCTGAGACTTAGTTTGAAGGAACATTGGGTTTTGATGCAAACTGCTTGTTGTTTATGAAACACCTCAGGGGAAGTAGGTGTATTTTGTTGAGAGGGGGAGAAGGAACTTGTGAGCTGAATATAATAAGCTTTTAGCTGAATACAGTAAGGTTTTTTTCGCTGAATACAGTAAGCTGGACATAAGTAGTTAATATGTCTTTTGGAAAATTATATTCCAGTATTTCCATAGGAATAGACAGATATTTCTTTCAAAATGATCATAGTACCCTTCAGGGACTATGAGCTGTTTGCTGTTTACTGGCCCACTTAGCACCTTCCCTGAGGTTCCAGGCAATGCCAATAGAGAATGAGACCACCAAGCCACATCACAACTGTGCAGTTTAATACTGCAAGTGGTTGTAGGCAAAGGGGTGTAATGTCTTCTTGGGCACAACTTGAAGCAGTAAGCCTGTTTTTTTTTTTTTTCTTCAACTCCTCTTTCATCATCATTTTCCATATTCTCTTTCTGTGTCACATAGGAACAGAAAGCTGGATAACGTGGCCATCTGGTTGGCTTAAGTGAGAAAGCCTACAACAAACCTGCCTTGTCCTTGCAGAATGCCTTGATCCACTAAGCATCAAAATCTAAACTGTACTTCTTCACAAGTGTTTAAATGTGTATGCATGTATATATAAACTGGTGAATGTGCCAAAGGAGAAAAGAAGTTGGAAAGCTCTTATGTTATATTATTATTACTTACATTATAACTCTAGTTTTAATGGCAAAAGTGAAGAGAAGGATCAGTCAGTAACACACCAATTGAGCTACTGTGAGTGCCTTGGTCTCAAGAACTGCAGTTGATTGCTTGTAAGAGCTTTGCAGAAGGGCACAATTATTTAGGCCTGTCTGAAGAGGTACGTGGAACAACTCCTCCTAGCTTTAATGAGCACACAGAAGACCCAAAGGCAAAAGACACAGCCCTTGGGATTACTCTTGCCCCAGTCAAATAATCTGTTGCTGTGGTCTGGAGAGAAACCATTCCTGACCTTTTATCAAATTAAGAGAGCTCCTGGAAGTGTACATATTTTTTCCTTGATATTTCATCTTGTCACCTCCCTTTTAAAGTTGTAGTCTTCAGTAGCTTCTTAAAGTACATCAATAGCAGAATTGTTCATTGTTCATTGTGTCAGAAATATGTTCTTAACATATGGTATCACCTTCATTTGCACAAAGCAGATATTTTTGATCATGACTATCCCTACAGAGTTCCTTCTGTGTGATCACATGCAGAATGAAGAATTTTTTTCAGTTCAGAGGTCCCAAGAAGTCAGTTTTCTAGTTCATCTTCATCTCAGGGGGAATGAGCTTGTTTAAGGGGAAATTCAGTTATCTGGTCCTGCAGTCTTATGTGATTTTAGTAGCAAACTTTTTCCTCTTCTAACTTTCCTACAGCAGTCTTTTTTTATAAAGCTTACCTTTGATCTCAGTATGCTTTCACTCTTACAGTGCATTCTGAAGCAGAACTTGGCAACAGCTGTCACAAACTAATGAACAACATCCCTGAATATCAAATATAACATGAAGCTCTGTGAGTGTGGCTGCTTGTTCCCAAGAAATGTCAACTCTTCTGCTATGCAGCATGTAGCAAAGACAGTATAGACAGCCATCTCCCATTATGTAACTCTGCTAGTCTGCAGCCTAAAAATAAGATATAATTTCACAGGCAACAAAAAGCATTAATACTTGGTTGAGGTATTAGTGGATGAAAGTATCACCTCTGTGTACAAAAAGCCTTGCTCTGCTGATACCAGCATTTTATAAGAGACAATCTGCATGTTTCTCTTTGATTATTTTCTTCTCGTACACATCCTTAAGGGTGTCTACAGAGAAGATTAAGACAAAAGAGGTTTATAGTGGCAAAGCAAAAGCACAATCTGCCCCAGCTTTACAGAATGTTTTACAGAGGAACATTTATACCCCAATGCCCATGTCCTAATAGTATACCTAAACCATGCAACTAAAAAGAGGATTATTTGGAATTTACAAAAATACAAGAGAAAGACAAAAATTAGCATTAACAAAATGCAAGAAGATTTTAGGCAGCAGGCTTGGCAGTATTTCACTCCACTCAACTGATTTGCTAATTGTATTTTATTAGTTGAATCTTGTTTCCTTAGCATGAAAGATTAACAACAGCTCTTTTTTCCTTTCCCTGTTTGGAAGCAGGAGCTCTCCTAGGAGCCTCTCCAGACAAAGTCATATTAAATAACAGTTTATGAAAGTGGATTGGATAAAATTTGGAGATGACTGATGACAAGATTGCTACTGGTTGTCTATGGGATATCTCAAGCTTTCATCTGGTCTGCTGGGAGTATCATGCATAACACTCCTGCCACATAGATCTCAACAAGGCTGCTCTAGAGAGCCACAATATTTAAATGTCCCTTTTAACAAAAATATTCATAGTGCACTGGAGATAGCTTTGCTAGAGCTGAGCCTTTATGAAAACATCTGTTAATCAAATTTTAGTTTTGTTTTGTCTTACTCCATTTTTAACTCAGAGTACATATATGTGTATGCCATGGCAAGAATCAAATCCTCTTGATTCTTGATAGATCTCTCCCACAATATGATATTCCTATGTAAGCATCAACTCTGAGCCTGGAGTAGGGAGGAAAATGCAATATTCAACGGAAGTGCTAAATTTAAAAAATAGTAGAGGCTGTGCATACACTTGTCCTCAGACCACTCCATAACTTTCCTGTTCAGGCTGTTAAGTATGTCTGTGGCTGACTTTGAAGCTTAGTGACTTTGTCCCAAGAAATAAAATAGCCTATCTGGATGTAGATTAGTGCCTATCTAGGTTTTACTGATCACATTATGCCCTAATTCAGGGGAGAAATGTATGTGGAGATTAGCTTTTGCCTGCTGTAGTGCAGCAGAAGGGGGTAGACACAGAAACCCCAGCATGGGTCAGACCAAACTCAAAAACAACAGTGTAAGGATATTATAGGAATTGATGAGGGCTTCAAGCACTGGGCTCCTCCCTGGAAATACATTTTCAGGAAACAGTATGGTACTGCTCATCCAGAATATGAACACTTTTCAAAAGAAAGTGTTCACTGCTGTTGGATGGGGCTCGTCTCTGAAAAATCAGTGTACTTAATGAAGAACTGAAGGTATGAGAATCAGAAATCTTGTAAGCTTCCTGCTTTGCTGAATTTTTAACATTTAGGAAATGACACTTTCATTAAATAATTATTTTTGCCAAGCATATTTTACAGTTTAAATTTTAAGGCCTATCCTCTTTGTATACTTTAATGCCTTTCAGGACAATTGTAATTACTGTAGAAAACCTCATTGTAGTGATAAGCTTTTTATCAATGGGTCTCAAAGCACTACCTAAAGGAGCTGAGAATTATTATCCCTGTTTTACGTGTGAGGAAAGAGTCAAAAGATGATGAAAAGGCTGGCAAAGGACTACTGGAAGAGTGTAACAATGGCCAAAATAGGAACAGAGATGAGGACAAGCCTCATGCGTTATCCAGGAGGCTGTTCTTCCTCATTCCTTGCTTTCTAATGATGTTTTCTCTCAAAGATCAATATCCAGGTTATATAATTTAGTTCTGTGGTTTTCACTGACATAAAAAACTGCATAACATGGGGTTTATATTTAATGCAGCACTTATTCATTTATTGAAACACTGAGCAGCTGCCTCCCCTTGAGGGCCAGTGCTCCTTACCCAGAGGTTTAAATGCTGAATCAGATATTTGCTACATTATGCTCCCTAATGCAGAATGAAGTGATCTATCGGGTCCTTCCCTTTCCATGAACATGACTGTGCCAAAACCAGTAGAATAGTTAGGTTATTTATAATAAAATTCTTTACAATCATCTATAATATAGGTTATTTACAATTATTGAGTCAGATTTGTCTGACAAAAGGAATTTTCCTTTCATCTCACATTTGCTATTCTGTTTAAAACATAGTAGATAATTTTAATCCAAATGCATCTCACCACCAGCTAGGTACATACTAACCCACCTACTACCCCCAGAGGGTCACTGAGCACATTTAATCTGAATTGCCTTTTAGAGATGTCTTTCCCTCTCTCTTGAATGCAGAGAAAACTTGCAGTGACCACTATCCAATCCTGAGTGTCTCAGGAACTCCAGACGAGGCAGGAGAGGCCTTTTGGTCTGTTTAGGGAGAGAGAGCATCCCTCCTTTTTTTGTATGCATAGTTAAACTTGTCAATGAAAGAGTATGTCAGCAAGTCTTCAGCAGAGGTTACTGTAGCAGGTAGCACTGCTGAAACCTGTGTTTCCACTGGAATGAATCATTCAAGACAAGGCTGGTTTTATACAGTGCTCCACAGTGTGTCCTCAGAATGGGGAGAGCTGACATGTTGTTTGAAAAGGTCACTTAAAACCTATAGGCAGCTGGCAATTATTAATATTCATTACTTGTCTAAGGAACTTTACGTGAAGATATTCCTTAAAGCTTGTGAGCTGACAGATAAAACTGATAAAGTTCCTGTTCTTATCTGTTAGAAGCCTTTTTTTCCTCTTCTCTTCCTTCTTAGAATTTATTCTGTGCATCCTGTTTTTGCTGAACAATTTGGAAGTGAGAGGAAATTATATTACTATTATTATTATTTGGAGCTATACAATTATACTATTAAGGTTAATGATGCTAGCAATTAAAAGGCATCTAGTTATTTGGAAACTGTCAGTTGGGACAAATTGTTCTTTAATGTCTCTACACATGGATTACTTTGATGGGATTGTAGGAAATCAGTAGGTCAGTGCAATATTTCTTGTTGCTTTTTGCTGTCAGGAGCCTTTCCCTGCTGTCCTTGAAAAGTATTGTAGGAAAGTATAAACCACATTACACCATCCCTTATCTTTCTTATGGGTATTAGTTACAAATATTCTCATTAACTCTTGTTGATGAATTATGGACCAGCTATTTATGGTACAGAATTATAAATTGTCTGTGAATGTTTGTGCTCATGGGTTTCTTGCTCTGAAATTGCCTCTTTTTTTAGAAAACTGTTAGTTGTAAAACATTTCTGGTTTTCTAGGGGATGAGCAGCTTTGTCATGTCAGCCTCCCAACTAGATTTTCTCTTTCTGGAAGATATTGCAATGCTTGAAATTTTCTTTTCCTTGTGAAAAAAAATTGCAAGTACCAGGGAAGTTTCTCAGTTGTGCCTTCATAGAGCCACAATTCCTTTTGCAGCCAGCAGAGAGGAATATCTATAAGCTCAAAATTTTGCAAACACTAGTTTTGATAAAGTCCATGGTGGCACGCTGGTGTTTTCTGGCATTCCATGCTCTGTTTTGCCTCTTCATTAGACATGCTTCAGTGAGCATATGTAGTGATACCTGCAGTGGTTTTCCCTGGAATATTGTCAGGTTTATTTTGGGCAATTAGATGTGACAACATCTACATTTAGAGTATTGCTTGTATTCCCTGTACTCAGTAAAGGGAACAGCTGCTTAATACTGATAGTACGTTGAAATGAACACATGTGGATGCACAAATACATACAGTTATTTAGGGGATAGTTGGCTTGATTTTATGAAGCTACTCTCATGCCAACTAACAGTTACAGGGAAAAAAATGGTTTTATCAGTTTCCAGTCTCAAAGTGATAAACCACAATGAAAGATCAGTGTCCTGATCTAGGAAACACTTCAGGTTAAAGTGCTGTTTGGATGCTTGAAGTTAAGAACAGCACAGGAAGAAGTACTTAGAACTGAACTGCAAAATGGATGCCGTAGCAGCAGTTGGGGGTAGATGCTCCTCTACCTTCTCTCTGCGACTTCCAGTAGAAAAAAACAAAAGTCACAGCAAAACCCAAAGCATATATTAAACTTTATTTTCAGTACAGGTGAAATACAGTGTTTAAATGGGAATGCAGACAGTGGTCTTGGAATTAGAGCAACACTAATGAATAGCTGGTGAGCTTCAGTGGGAGCCTATGCTAAGTACCTAATCACAAAGACCCATCTTAATTTACCTCCTTGTAGTAAATGGGGTACTTGCTAAAGCTACTTGAATTCTGTGTTCCCTTAAAAGTGGAAATATCTTTTATTGATTCATCCTGCAAAGCAGAGAAGCTGGAATGGGATGAAACCAAATACAGAAAGATTTGGAGAAGTTAATTTTCTTCATTATGCCCTGCTTCAGCTTCCCGCCAAATTTCCTTTCCCTTTAAAGGAAAATAAAATCTTGCCAAGGTGTCTTATGCCCAAAAGCAGTTTGTTTTAAGCGGTGAGTAAACAGAGTTTTCATGTTCACCACAAATATGGATCCAGTTTGCAAGCAGCTCTCTAAACTAGCTTTAGTCTGAATTTTACAAGACAGGAAAAATCCTTTCACTTTTAATAAGAAACACCAAAGTGGTTCCTTTCCCAAAGGCTAGAAGTGCAAACTATTTATTCATTTTTTGGTTTCCTAAATAATTGCATACTTTAACATAACTGTCCAATGAATATTGTTTATTTAGTCTTAATATTTAATTGCTCGTGCGAAACAATTATCTAGGTTTTTGCAACAACTTCAAGATCTGTTTAGGAAAATAAATACTGTAATTAGAAATTAAAAGTCCTGTTGCTCAGGATAATAACTACATTCATTTTAAGCAATAAAGTGGAGCTAAGCTTTGTTCCTTAATTACTATTATTATTATTATTATTTTTTCTTAATATGTATGTGCCCCATGCCTATTTCCTGCCTGGGGCATCACATTTGCAGAGGCTGGTCTTGAGACTGTCTCCAGCCAGTTTTGCATGTACACCATGGTGCATAGTTCATAAAGAACCAGGTGACTGATTACACTGCTAGAATGAAAGAGTAAATGAGAAAACATTTAACTAACCACAGGAAACCTAATTATAATCAAAATCGAGTTATATTTTCTCCTAATTTCTGAAATATTTCTGGTGTGGGAATTATTTTTGCATCACTAGCTGTAATTGTTCCTTAAGTATATATAAACCTTTCCACAGTTTTAAGTTTCAGCATCAGATGGAAGAATGTTCTCGGGCACAGCTTCAGTTGCAATGCTACAAATTCTGGATGCTCTAGGGGTGTAGTCTCTCAGCTCAGTCCATACCAGTACTTTCCTCAAGGGCAATTCTGAATTGAAATATATGCATGTGGTTTGGATTTCCCAGCACAGTGTGTTCAAATCTGAATTTTATAGCTGGGTAGAATTATGTTTTAGGTCCAGGAAAAACAGTCATATAAGCGTCATGACTGTGACCTCTACCAAATGAGTATCTGTCAAGAACCTAATGAAATCTCATTCATATAGCTACAGTGATGTTTTTAATGAGGCAGAACTAAAGTCCAGCTAGGTAGTAAAGCAAAGGACTTCCCATGCATGCTCCACATGGTGCTGAAGAGCAGCAAGCTGGATGTGGAGAACTTAGGGACAAGTGTGTGTCACAGGTGCAGGAAGTTTCTCAGAGTTACTGCTGGACATTGGAGACTGTGGAGGCCTTTCCTAAATGACTTCTGAGGTACTGCCCTCAAGACTGTGAAGATAAACCCTGCTCAACCATGCTGACCAAGCTCATTACAAGGCAGACGAGCAATGTCACTCTGACATTAATGCTCAAGGTATCTTGACTTAGTATCGTGATCAACAAAAATAAAAGGGATTTCTCTAGGATGTGGTAACTCTTGTGGTAGCCTCCTTGCCCCTGGCAACAGCAGCATCTGTTTTCTCTCAGCCAAAGCAAAACCACAGTATTTGTTTTTTCAGGGAGTGAGTACTGAATTGCCTAGAAAGACCATTTCCTGATGGCAGAGCTGAGGACCCACAGGCATCCTCTGATTCAGTGATGCCTCTGTGTGGAAAAGGAAACTGCCTATGTATTTTTTCCAAAAAGCAAGGAAAGTATTGCCCTTCTCTGTGCTCCCCTGATCACAGAGAGACCTGTCCTGCTGTGGTCCAGGAGGCTGTAGGGTGATCACTAGGAGGCACCCTGGGGGCAGCTGAACTGCAAGGACACAGGCTGATAGCAGTTGCCATTTGTGCAGGAGTTAGGACACTAACCAGCCTGATCAAGAAACTTATGGGACTCTGGTACCCTCAAGATGCTGCTTCAGTACATCCTTGCATCAAGGGCTGACCCTTGGTTTTCCATGCAGAGGATAAAGCCCATCCCAGGAGGGGAAGAATTCCTGTTGATGGAAAGAACAAAATTCACACAATGCTTTGCCTGCGCATAAAGATAAATTATGCTTTGCATTTTTAGTCAGCTGTGTCTTTAATTGATTTTTATTCATATCTGAGATGCTTTGCATTCTGAATCCCTTTGGCAATGGCTTGCCAAAATCTATGAAGGGTCTGTAAGAGTAGACTTTTTTGTTCTGACAAAAGACACAAAAAAATCGCTTGCCACACGCACCATTTGTATCAGAGGCTATTGAAGAGACTGAATGCATTTCAGTATCTTCATTGAACTTGATGTCACTTTTATATTTCCTCATTCTGTCTGTTAAGTTTCAGGGGAAGCCAAATTCCTTCACCAAGGGGAGCGTATGGAGTAGTTGGGA
This sequence comes from Rhipidura dahli, assembly GCA_013399225.1. Taxonomy (NCBI): domain Eukaryota; kingdom Metazoa; phylum Chordata; class Aves; order Passeriformes; family Rhipiduridae; genus Rhipidura; species Rhipidura dahli. The sequence goes on from VXAC01003946.1 coordinate 805,746, forward strand.
GTAATAAGACTTGAGCCAGAGGATGACAAGTGAGCTGAAGAAGCCCAGCAGCAATGCTTGTAAGAATAGTGTGTCATGGAGATCATTTTAAGGCTGTTATTGATTAGGGGAAGATGAATGTGTCTTTTAATGGTATTCTTTGGTGTATCATTGATCTTCATAGAGCCCTACCAAGCTGCCTTCGGGTGCTTCACTGAGAGCACCATATGCTGTAGCCTGTGGCTGTGCAGTGATAAATTACACAGCACCAAGCTGCTACTGAGTGCTTCCCTCTCCCTTCAGGCTCTTCCCCAAAAACCTGCTTGCTGCACTGGCCCAGCAGCCAGTGCTGAACTTGTCCTCAGCTTCTCTTTGTTTTCTTACATCTCTGGTAGGGCTCATGAATGTGTTGTTGCGACAGAGTAAAGCTGAAATTTAGTTAGAGAGTAGTAAGAGAGCGGCTCACTCCTTCTACACAATGAATTGCTTGGAAGTTATGTTTTCTGTTTGCATTTGTTCTCAAATAGCAGGGTGTGCTTCAAAACAAACATTAGGATTACAGCTGTATCGATCTCCTGGACTGATGGGGCTGACCTCTCTACCACAGTAAGAAGGCAGCAGGTGTGTTCCTGAAGGCAATCCCTAGCAGGAATGGCATTCAGTCCCAGGCACAAAATTTTTCAAGCAGATTATAAGCATCTATTGTAGATGTTAGTATGTTTATATAAAATCTGATTAAAGAACATTTTAAACTCTGTGAGCCATAATGATTTCTGAACGGTGCTTTCCTTCTGTTCGGGCAGTTTTGTGTTTCATATGGCACGAATAAATAAGCATTGTGCAGAATGGCTTCATGAGGAATCCATACTGCAGAATTAAAAAAATGTGGTCATTTGCACTTCTTCTTGTTAAGGCAGCTGGGTAACTCACATGATGAAATTTAATACTTCTTTATATGCAGTAAAAATTCATGCCAGTCGTTCGATAACCAATATGTTTTGTTTTGTTTCTTGCCATGACATAGAATGAGGCTATTTCTGAAAATCTTAGTTGAGTGCTATGTGTAAGGAGAATACTAAATATGCATGTATTCTGGAAGCCCCTCCTTCTAAGAAAAGTGTCAGATTTTTTTAATAGGTTTTGTTGTCTTCATTCTAGTGCATCAAAAAGCTAGTACATATCACACAGATGGATTTATTTGTGCATATTTTGCATTAATGTAGCTTTGAGACATACTCTTTCACCAGAGAATGCATTTAGTATGAATGCTTCAATAAAACTTTTCTTACTCATGAAAGGTAATTAGGTGTGGAGCTCCCAGAAGCATACCATTGTGTTATAGCTAATGACTATGAAAATATCAGGAAGGTTTAAAAAAGGTTAAACTGGTTTTGACAGTAACTTACTGCACTGACATTAATTATTTTGGGGTCTGAGTGAAATTATGGACACACTCAAAAAATTGTACTCCTTTCCCTTTTTTAATTTAAAAATGTAATCATAGACCTTAAAATAAACCCTCTAATCTTTAAAAATTAAAAAAAAAAGGTGATTAATTAAACATTTTTCTCATTATTGAGAAAAGCCACAATTATGCCATAGTTCAGGTGTGATTTAAGTTCTTTGTCTCATCTTCAGGCGAGGCATAATCTCCATAATGACTTTTGGTGGCTCATGGCAAACCATGCCTTCTGTGCAATAAGGAGCAATAATTCTTCATGGGATCCAATTATGCTTAATATATATTAACAGAGTGTACCAGGATCTTCCTGCAGTGTGTGCCAGTGTGGCTCAGGCTGGAGTGGCACCTCCTGGTTCCTCCCTGGTTGCAGCTGCCCTGCAGGATTACCCTAATGGGGAGTGACAGAGGCTCAGATTGGGTTCTGCCATCTTGCTGTGCAGCTTTGTCAGAGGGAAATAGTTTGCTGTTGCCTGACAGCTTTGTCTAGTCACCATTTCAGCCAAAACACATGCAAAAACATAGGTATTTTAGATCTTCCTTCAGATTTCTGCATTCCAGGGCACAGAGGTCATTGGTGAAGGTAAACTCAATTGTCTGGAAATAACCCAGAGATCCATGTGGTATCTCCAGATTTAAAACAACACTGGGAAGCAGAGGATGTTGCCCCCCAAGTACTTCCTGGGTTGAAATAAGGACTGCCACAATCAGGACTCTCTCTTCCGAACTTAACTCACATTTTCTCTTCCATAAGGACTTTTTCCCAAGAATTCCTTGACAATTCAAGTTGCAAATCTGCAGACTCTGGTACGTAAGCTTTTATTGGTGACATGTTTATTAATCTTAGTTGTACTGCATCTCTAAAGGTGGACAAGTTTGGCATATTTGCATTATCAGTCTAATCTAAAGCCTTCTGACATAATCAGAGTGTCTCCCAAGTATTCAAAAGAAGAAATAGTCCATTTCTTATAATACTGTAGATGTGATGAGTTCTTCTAATTATGACCTTTTTTTGTGCTTCTATCTGTAAATGACATGTTGAGGGAAGGTTGTGCTAAATTTTTGCAGTCTGGCACATGTTTCATGGCTATTCTTCTCTCTTTTAAAATAACTAAAAAGATAAATAAATTGTTCAATAGTCCAGGCTTGGCTTTTACATCACATTTGTCCCCTGCTCTCATGATCTTCCCCCTGTTAAGTGACAATTTAATTATTCTGATGGGTAGTGGTGAGTACATAGCACAAGGTGACTTGTCAGGTAATGCCATGTGTATTAGAGGGAAATGCAAACACTAAATGTCAGTTCAGAAAGCTGAATTATGCTACACACCCAGTGGGTTGCCAGGACAGGCTGTATGCCTAAGTGGTTGGTTCCATCATATCCTGGACTTTTTACACCTTGTGTCTTGTCCAGGTTTCACATGAGGGGAAGGCAGAGCTCCTTCAGCAGGGGCCCAAGAGGCAGCACACACAGGGAGCACCGAGATGCTGGGTGGGCAGCAGAGAGCTGTCTGCCATTCTCCAGCCATACTCAGTGCCCTTGGCTTCTGCAGATCTTGAGTGTTCCAGGGTCTGCCAGTAAACCTACTGAATTACAGGGTGGTGCCCTACATGCAGCTTCCAAATTCCACAAGAATTCTGAATTCTTGACAGCACTGTCTATTTTCTTTCAGCTTATACCTGAATCTTACTTGAATTTGACTTTTGCTGGCTGTTCTTCGTGCAGCACCAATGGAACTTGGGGTGATGGAAGAAGTTGGTCTTTCAGGGTCCAGCAGGATGTTTTTTCCTTTGCTGTGGAAAGGAGCTCTTTCATCTCAGTGCAAGTATTCAAACCAAGATCTTACAGAGGATAATCCGTAGTCCCAGCAGGACTCCCTGTGCCTGCTTTCTGAACAAGCCAGCTCAGAAACAAAGAGAAGGCACAGGTTCTATGTTCAGTAGTGCTTTGTGAATTTTATAGAAATGTGGTAGTTTCCGAAATTATAATAATACTGTAAAGTGTTGGAGAGCAGAAAGTAGATGTTGGTTGTTCACAGAGGCTGTCAGGACTAGTATGATTGACATCTTTTTGGTTGAGCAGCAAGACAATGGGAAACCAGAAAAGATCTGTCCTGAACTTCTAAATATTGCAGTACTCCAGCTAGGACTTAAGGCATCATCTCACAGCTCTGCAGAGCTCTCAGAGCTCTTTCTCGGTCTCCATCATACTGTTTCTTTCAGTCACTGAACTACAAAGTGAATGTTTTCCCAATTCTCCTCCTGCAAGGGGTGTCTTCAGTCTGCTTGGCCAGTCTGGATGTGGGTGAACCCTGTGCCTGGGAGAATAATTCTGTGCAGTGAGAGGTGGTGTTTTCTGGTGACAGTTGAGTCTGCATGTCTGTCTATTTGTGTGTGTGTGTTCACTTTCAATCTACAGGCTGACAGGTAAAAAAGTCTGTATTGCTAAGCTACAGAACTATACAGGGGAAAATTATTACCTGACAATGCATTTGTGATCTGAAGGGGTGCTGTGCTCAGTCCCTGAAGCAGTGGGAGATGGGATCACATTCCTTTGCTTTGGAATGGCTCAGTTGCATAAAAACCTTTTCCATTCAAGTACTTCTGAATCAGCCTATACCTCTTTCACCAGCAAGAGCCATATTTTCTTCCTGCTTTTTATTGTTATTTTTCTTCGTCAGCATCTGCCCAAGACTGACTTTCAGCTCTGTGACAGTTGGAGTGGTGGTGGAAGCTGCATCCATTTCTGCATGCCCACAGCAGGTAATAGGGCAAGAAGACTCTGCCTCACTCATCTGTGGGTGTATTTTTAGATGCATTTGCTCTCATATGTGGGACTAGATTTTCCAAAGGGTTCTGAGTCCTTCTGGAAAAGAACTGGGTGCCTGCTCTCAGCCTGGCAATGTCCCCTCCCTATGCTGGGGCTGGACCCCTGCAGCACCCTGCAGTGCCCAGGAGTGTGTCTGGGAAAGGCAAAGGGTTCATCTCCACCTAGAAGGGGAGTTGATGGGACCACACCAGAGTGCTGTTAGATTTTACACACAGGAGTGTCATCTGCCCTTGTCCGTGTGACTGCACGGCCTCTGAGCTCATGTGAGTGACAGCAAAAGATAAAGATTGAGGGTAGCCACCAACATCCTCCCTGGTCAGAAGCATTATCCACGAGGAGACCAAAATCTATTGAGGAGGTCACCCTGCAGATTATTTCTCTGCATTGTCAGGCAGTAATTTTCTCTCATATAAGTCTGCAGTTATTGAATTTGTAGCTTATCAATACAGCCAGGTTTTACCTGTTAACAGATTGAATGTGCACACAAAGTGGGCTTGAATTGGAAGAAAGTTCTCAGTGTTGGAAGCCTGGAGGGAACAAGATGACTGGTCTGTTCTCCTGCAGTCTGCAGTGAACAAAAACCTTGGGGCAAGGAGAAGAAATAGCTAATGCCAGCTCTGCTGTCTCAGCCAGCAAGGCAGCCTGTTAGCTAAGCTCCTAAGCTTTTCTTCTGGCATTATATAAAAACATACTGCTGTGGCTGAGAATTATTAACATCCAGTTGTGTGGCCTCTGCATACCTGCAATGAAAGGGAACGAAATAAAAGTAGATAAATCACTTGTCTTTGTGATTTTTTTCTTTAAAAAGTGCAAGCAGGTGTTCATGCCAACATATTCTACTCTATGACCTTTAGTTTAAAGGATTTATTTTGCATTATTCCTTGCTTTACAGCTTTAAAGACATAGTAATGAGGTACTCTCTGTGCATCCTCCTACTCAGAGAAGCTATATTGAGAAGTACAGCTGCAGCCAGCAGGGTGTTAATCACCACTTACCGACAGGCAGGACTAACACAGGCAATTGGAGAGTGTGCTAATTTTCAATAGGACATCTCCTCCTGCCATCCTCTCTCCCATTAATAGGAAACGTTTGAAACACTCAAGCGTGAGCAGTTTTACCACGGAGAATGGATTTATGTAAACGAACATTATTTTGGGGTGAAATTAGCCAAGGCATTAAATTGATAAACACAAGTTCCAATGACAAGAATGCTAGAGGAATATGGCAGTTTTCTGGGAGACACAGAGTGCCACCCTCAGCCTGGGATGGTGGGCTTGGTGAGCTGTGGGCTGCCTAACAGCAACGTGAGAGTTCCCTGCACTCCATCAAGTTGAGGGATTTACTGTCTTCCTGCCTCTTGCTGCTGGCCTTGACAGTAGGGAGTTTCAGTGCCTAGTGTTCAGACAACTATCATCAGAACAGAGGTTATCCAAGATAATAATTAAATCCTTGTACCAGAGTCCCATCACAGTGTTATCTCCGACAAATTATGTCATCTTCTGGATCTTCACAATTTGCTCCTTGAGAAATTTTAATTTTTTAAAAAAACCTGCTTCCATTAGGGATAACATTACAAGCACAAAGGAATGTATTAATTTTGGATCTCTATTACCTTCTCCAGTATTACTCAAAATTTAGATTGTCTTGAGTACCAGGGGACCAGTATGATGGATCCCAGTGACTAATCGCAGTAGGATAAGAGGTTATTACATCCCAAAGAATTATGAGTCTCATAAAATATTATTAAAAGTTAATGTGTTTGATTTTTCTCTTAAAATTATTCAAACAATTTTACTATCACTGGGTAGCTGACAATTTGCAAGAGGGTAATCAGAAAATATTCCAAGGAAAATGTGAATGCATAGCTTTTAGATTGTTTCATTATGTGCTATTTTACATTTGTTATGACTTTTAAACTTAATTATCTCACAGGGTAGATAGTGATGTACTCGGTGATTTGCCAAACTCTGAAATATTAAAATATAATGACTCATGGTGGAACATATGCATCCAGATATTTTCAGTGTTATTGCTTGCCTTTTTAAATATTTAGATCCAGAGCATGAATTGACACTAGCTCTCTCTTTGTTTTAATAGCTCTTTAAATAGGAAGAAAAACCCGCATTTTAAAGAGAAACAGGAAAATGGCTAAAGAGCTTTGAACCTCTCATGATGGTGCTTTAGCTTCTCTTGGCTTGCCCTCATCTTCAGCAACTAGATGATTTCATATCTCAAACCACCTCCCAGATCCAATTCAATGAACATTTGTTTCTCATAAAACCACCCAGAAGTCTGAAGGAAATCTGATGAGTGATTTTCCTATTCTGATGTTTTTATTATTTGCATGTGTACTGGGTGTTCTGTGTTTCAGAGACTGCTCCTAACCTTTTTGTGATGAAGTCTTTTGATTTGCAAGTGCGAAGAGGAAGAAAAATAACCCTTCAATATGAAGCACTTAGCAGTTTTGTCTTTAAAAGGAAGGGAGAAATAGGTTAGGCAAGTTACATTATCTCCTGTGTTTCAAACTGAATTTATAAATGTATTGGATGTGATAAGCAGAGAGGCTGGGGTGGTGATGACCTTTTTGACTTCATGACAGACCATGAATGGTGCAAGGAAAATACACTGGGTGTGAATATCCAGTACTCACTCATCTGCCATCTCTTCTTTAATCAGAATACTATGAAGTAAAAGTGGCCTTTTTGTCTGTAAGTAGTTGATGGTTTTGGAAAGACCTGTTGATGGATCAGGAGTGGCCAGAGACACAGGGAATCTGGATGCAGTTTTTCTCTCTCCCATGGGCTCCATGCGTGATTCTGAGATTATTTGATCTCTTTCTAAAACCTAGAATGATTATATATTCCTACCTGGATGGCATGACATGTCCATTTTTTGGACTGAAACACTGACATGTCTGGATGCATACACGTGTCTGGATGGATCATGGCATGGACATCAGTTTTAGCAGCAATACAGCACACCAGCAGAAGTTGCTATTGCATCTGAAGATGCTGCATCCTCCCACAAAAGATTTCCTCCATTTGCTCCTGCTTTAATCCTTTCCCCTTTCTACAGAGCTAGTGTACATGCTGTGATTGATGTAATTAATGTCAATCATTCAGTGGACACAGAGGATGGCATGCATAGGAAGACCTAAGGGGAATTAGAGTTGCACAGACCTTCAGCAGCAACAGATTTCTCTTTGCTGGCTGAATGTTGGTACTTGGGAGTAGGCAGGTAAAAATAGATCCAGAGGACAGATAAAAGACTACATTTACAGCAGCTGAAGGATATGACAGTTTAAAGCAGTAGGTTTTTGCTTTGTGTAACAGCCCTGCCATATTTTGAGATGCTTATGGAGAAGGTATTGCTTTGGCTTGCCTCCTAGCCTGCAGGTTCTTGGCTCCCTTATACTTACAGTTTATAGTTTGATGTGGAACTGAAACTGAAAACGAAAAAAAAAAGGTGTTTTAGAGAGAGGGAAGGATACAGTGCATGAAGGTGGGATTTCCTCTGACACAGCAGTATCTGAACTAGAAGAAAACTGACTCACCTTCTCTAACTAAACCCCAATGTACAGATTTGTCTGGGGCCCATTCCTGATGCACCAGGCTCTCTCTCATGGTGGCCAGCATAACAAAAGTGCTGCATTGGCCTTGAGAGGAGGAGATGCTGCTCCAGATTGTGTTGGGTGTTTTCAGCATTCAAAGGCTGTGTGATCACTCCAGCACCAGCTTCACTGTGCTTCAAAACCTGCTTTGTACCAAGCCCAGTACTGTTGGCTATGGGTCAGCCTCACTGTTAGCGAAAGGATTCATAACTTGTGGTAGCACGGCAGCTTAGCACAGGGGAGGGCTGCGCTCTGCTGAGATAAATTACAGTGCCAGCAGGCAGGAACTGATGCCAGTGATTAAACCCATCGCCTGCTCTCACCACTCTTCAGAAAAAGAGAAAAGATTTTTGCATGTGGAAACCTGACAAGGAATTCTAGAAGGAAATAAATAAAAAAGGCAGGGTTTTTTTTTCTTCTTTTTGGTTTTGTTCAATTCCATATCCTCCTTTGAGATATTTCTGAGGCGCTGTATGCTCCGCTGAGCAGCAGAGTGCTGTTTGGCAGGTGTCACCAGGTGGCACTGCTTTCAAAATGTCATTGTGTGCTAGGAAAGGCAGAGATTGGCATCTCTTTCCTGCTGACATTTTAATACACCTTTCTGATGAGGCCATCGCTGTGTGAGAGGCCGCAGAGTTTGCTTTCGGCCGATATCTTTGATTGAAGTTGCTCCCTGCGAACAGGGCACTGGCGTTTGGCTGAGTGTCTCGAAAGAAGGGATCGCCTGCATGTTATTTATGACAATCTCCGCTCCAGGATGAGTGTCTAAATGTAAATTACTCAATTTGCGTTTAGAGTATATCCACTCTGATTTCTCCTCCGCTGAGAAACCAGTCTGCAGGGTGCTGACATCTGCTAGCATTCAGAAAGGAAGCAACACATGTTCCTAGAAGTTAAAAATGGAAGAGACATATTGCATTTTCTAACATTGTTTTTCCCTCTGCTACTGCCAGTGTTTATTCCCGGTGCTTAGATCTGGTGTGCTTAATACAACTCCAAGTGGCTTAAGTTAGCATATTTGCCATAATTTCTCAGAGCAACTACTGCCACCACCATCCAGGTATCTATTTTTCTGTTTAATTTTGAAGGGTTATAAATTATTTTCATGTCTTTCCTTACTGTTCAGCCATGCTTCCTTACTGTTCAGCCATTTACTTTTCCCTGATTGATTTCTTTCCCTGCTTTGTGTGCTTTAAATTGCAAAGTTTCAAACTGCGTCATTTTTAAGGGATCCCATTCCACAGCCATTGACATTAAGGAAGGTGATTCTTCCCCTCTGGTGGGACCACATCTGTGGTGGGATGGTGTGTCCAGCTCTGAGCTCCCCAATGTAAGACATGGGCATACTGGAGCAAGTTCAGTGAAGGATCACTAAAATGATTAAGTTCTGGAGCACTGGATGTGTAAGGAGAAGCTGAGAGAGATGAGACTCTTTGGCCTTGGAGCAGTAAAGACTCAGCAGTGAAGACTCAGGAGTTTCCAACACAATCAATACCCAAGGAGAGGATACAAAGAGGACAGAGCCAGGCTCTGCTCAGTGGTTCCCGGGAACAGGACCAAAGGCAGTAGGCACAAACTGAAACACAGAAGGTGTTTCCTGAACATCAGGAAACACTTTTTCATGGTGAGAGTGATGGAGCACAGGTACAGACTGCCCAAGGAGGTTTTAGAGTCTCCATCTGCAGAGATACTCAGAACCCAACTGGACATGGTCCTGAGAAAACTGCTGTAGCTGAATTTCACTGTCTTCAAAATTAAAGTAGCAAGAGTTAATGTAGATGTAATGTAATAGATTTACTCCTGTCCTGTCAACACTTTGCTGCTATACCCTCCAATTTGTTACTATTTTTTCTTCTTCCAAAATGTTGTCATTGATTGAGACAATAATATGCTTAAGTCAACAAAGTCATACCATACCATGGGATATTTCTGGTTGTGAAGTGACAGATTTCCCCCTTTTGCCAAAATGTATGCGTAAAAAGTACTTCTCATAGTATTTCATATTCAAACAATCATCCTAGAATGGTTTGAGTTGCAGGGGTCCTCTAAAAATCATACAGTTTCAACCCTGCTGCCATGGGCACGGACACCATCCACTTGGTCAGGTTGCTAAGGGCCCTATCCAACCTGGATATTTCTAAGGCCTAAGATGTTTCCACCCCATAAGACACTTGTTTCAGAATATATTTTTCTTCATGGTTTTCTATACATTTGGGTTTTTGGGGTTTTTTTACTAAATTCTTTCAAGTATCTTTATATTGTTTTTATGAAGTTAACTAGTATCTTCCAAATTACTGCCATTGTTACAATTAGTCCACTTGCTATCTTTTCTTTTAAAGCATTGAATCATCATATATTACACTGGATAACACTGCATCCAATAACATTGATCAAAATAGCACCCATTATGAATTCCTCCTTGCAGAATTTCCATACTTGATGTTAATTTCTATTTTTTCCCTATCATTTAATTACCAATCTGTATAACCATGTCAACAGCTGGGAAATGTTAGCATTTTTTCATCATTTTATGGGACAATATTAGATTTTGCAGCAGTTTGTATAATTGATTGCAGTCCTTTAATACCTCAACTGTGGTGACTGAAATCCCTGCAATCATCTACTGTGCAAGAAGCCAGTTGCCTTCTACTGGGATCTTAGACACCCATTTAAAAGCCTGATTTCCATCCTGCTTATAATAATCATGGTGTCTGAGCCTACAATTTATGGGCAAAATTGCTATCACTCACCAAGCCCCAAGCCCAGGCAGCCCACTTCTGCATTTCTCAAGAGAACCCCTCAGTGTTATTGGCTCTTACTGGGAGCAGAAGGAACTGAGTAGCTCCACACCTACCAAGCACATGCCAAACATCATCGTTATGTCCTCTGCCAAGTGACAGCAATGAGCAGGTCTTGGCAAAAGCTCTGACACAAAAGTTTGAAAAATTAATTGGGCCATCATTTATTTTGAATGACAAGGCAATAAACCAGTGGCTCAGTGGGTTGCTGTGCAGCCACACTTATGAAGCTGGGGAACTCAGTCCAACAGTGAACCAGGACAAGTAGCACTCAGAGAGGCATCTTTTAGAAGTCAGCATTTTGTAAAAGACATGATGCAACTGAGTAATTTTTCCAGTAATGTAATGTATGTTACCTGGGGAAAATGTCTTTCCAGCTGGCCATCAAAGACCCTGACTGGTTGCACGTTGTTCACCAGCTGCTGTAAGGAAAGAAGCATCTACTAAGAGCAGGCATCATTCCATGTGCTGACTGTCAGTCACTGAGCTGCATTTCATCTGAGCTCACTGACATCAAGAATTGTGATGGTGGCTGTGGCAGGGGGTTGCCAGCAAAAGTGAATATAACTGTGTAGAGCCCAACTTTCAGAGACAAACACATTCCATATCCTGAAGACATCTGTCTTAGAAGGGGATAAATCATCTCTGAAAGTACCTGCCTTTCTCTGCTTACTGCAGGTGAACTGCCTGTGACTAGGAATTTCACATTGACCGACAGCAGGTTGAATGGGTCTTACCTTAGAAGTCCTGTGACAGGGAGTAGGTGCCAACAGAAGTCAAAAGGCTGTGTGTTACGGTGAAGATGCTTTGAATGTGTTTGCACTGACCATTTACATCCTGTAATATGGATTAGAAATAGGAGAGGCTGACATTTTGGAGATAAGAGATAAAGAATATCTATGTTTGACTGTATGGTACCTGTTTTCTATTCCCAGTGCCAAACTCCCAAGAGGAAGGTTTTTATCCACATAATTAAATTAAATTAAAATGTCCAAAGAGTAAGGAAGACCGGACACAGCTGTTCTCAAACCATGGAGATCTGTGCTACTCCGTGGTGCACTGGCAGAGAGCACTCACAAAACTCCGGAGCAAGGACATCTAAAGCAAAAACCATTTACAGTGATCAGTTATTTCAGTGGTTCACAGCAAAATACTGGCATGGTAATTCCGAGCTCACAACTGGGAAAAGAGAGAAACACTTTGACCAACAGGGTCTGTAAATCTCAGAAGAGATCTCACAAAAATCAGTATTTCAGTTTACTGGAGTTCAAGAAAGAAAGAGAATTTCAAGAGTTTAGTAGTATCCTACAGCCTTCAAAAACCAGAAGAATTTTTTTTTATTTTAAAGCAAAAATTTTATGGAATTGTTGTGTCCAAAGAATCTCCAAAGCTTTGATCGCCTGTAAAAAAACAAAGCTGTCTCCAGTCATTGAAAAAGACGAATTCAAGTATCAGACATAATCTTGTTCACAATCATTGGTACTATATCCCATATGATTTTGTTTTGGACATATTTCAGTATTTTCAAGATCAAAAATATTAATTTTATCTGAAAAATTAAACTGAAGAAGTTTATCCTCTTGAAAGGACACTGGCTTGCCCTCTCCTGGTTCACCTTTGCACAGATGCTGCTTGATGATCACGGTGCCTCACTGGGGTTCCCCAGCCTTTCACCTCTGCATTTCAGCCTGGGCTCTTGCAGGTGTCTGGACAGAAGTAGATCTGTAGCCTTTGTTTCTCTGCTCCTGTGAAGGATAATGTCTCCTTCTTACAGAACTTTCAGGCCTGAAGCAGTCAGGTTTCAAGCTCAAACGAATGCAAAACATCTCCAGAACTGAAACAGTGTTGCAACATTTATTTATTTACTCATATTTGCATCATTTACTTGCACTTTGACTGCATAAACCCCTGTCAGAGAAAATAACACCATGATTGCTTAAATTCTGAGCATGTATAATCAACCTATCATCCAGGTAATTTGCTGTGCTAACAACTGTCTCACTGCATAATGAATTAGATAATACCTTTTTTAATGTCCACAAATAATTGAAGTCCTGGTTCAGCACGGCAGTTAAAGACTGTCCTTATTCATCAAAGTGCACAGACACACCTTTAACTTTGTACAAGGTGGTAATGGCGACAAGATGGCCAACTGGTCCCCATCTAATTGAGCTGTCATTTTTGTCTTCAGGTAACTTTGCCTGTGAAGTTGTGCCCATAAGTGAGTATAAAGTGCTAGGCTGAATTTAAAATAAAGTTTTCTATGTAGTGTAGAAGTATGTTTTTAAATGATATTAATGTTACTTGTTGGCTGACTGACAATACGTATTTCATCCATATGGCCTCTGGATTAAAAAACAGGAAAAGTTTGTATTATTTATGGATGCATCAAATGTTCCTTTTGTATTAGGCAGTTTTTTCCTTATCTACTATTTGGAGACAGTTTTTGCACTCAAGAATATATTTCTTCATGAGAAATAGGTGAAATAGGAAAAGAAATCATCTTTCTGTTAATTGGCCATTACCTGTGTCTTAGGTATTCTGAGCATCTGCCACTAAGTGGTGGCTATGAAAACACATTACTGCCTTACTAATGCCAGTCATTTCCTCACTGAGATTTGTACTGCCTGAAAGATACAATGAAAAATATGAGACAGCCATTTCCAAATAAAAAGTGAGAGAGTGACATGGTTTAACCCCAGCTGTCAACCAAGCCTGACGCAGCTGTCCACACACTCCCACACCAGGGGGATCAGTGAGAAAGTTGGAAAAGCAAAAGCAGGAGAGACCATGGGTTGAGATAAACAGGGAAACCAAAAGCCACACACACCAGCAAAGCAGACCAAGGAGTTAATTCACTGCTCCCCATGGGCAGGCAGGTGTCCAGGCACCTCCAGGAAAGCAGAGCCCCATCACATGTAATGGGGACTTGAAATGCCATCACTCCCCATGGCTCCCTCCTCCTCCTTCTTCCCCCACTTTACATACTGAGCATGATGTCATCTGGTCTGGAATGTCCCTTTGGTCAGTTTGGGTCACCTGTCCTGGCTGTGTCCCCTCCCAACCCCCCAAGCATCCCCAGCCTCCTCACCAGCATGGCAGTAGGAAAAGCAGAAATTGGCTCTGTGCAAGCCCTGCTCAGCAATAACAAAAACATCTCTTTATTATCAATCCTGTGTTCAGCACAAATCCAAAACACAGACCCATAGGAGCCACCAGGAAGAAAGTTAACTCTGCCGCAGCTGAAACCAGCACATTCTACCCCTTACTCCACACCATTTGCATCATGCCCAGGTACTGCACTATTCAACACAACTTCATTACTCACCACATGCCCTTCCCATCCTTTGATAAAACAAGCAGATATCGTTCCCTTAGTCCATGGACCACCCCTGCAAAATGTCCATAAAATGTCCACAAAATGTCTGTTGAGTTGAATGCCTGTTGGAAGTGGAATGTTTAGTAGTAAAGGTTTTCAAAACAACAACCATTTCACTGTCCTGGGCCATGCACACTTGAAAAAGGTACACACAACCTTAGATAAAGGTAGATAAATTGAAAATCTAAGGTAGATAAATTAAAAAATCTTCAAGATGCTGATATTTTAAAGTATTGTTCCAGTTCAGAATTCCAGATGAAATAGAAAAGTGGTGGCCTGATTAACAAAGTTTTTGGTATTAATGAAGTCATCTGAGGCTCCAAGCCATAAGGAGTGAGTACCAAGTCTGGGAATCTCATACTCAAAACCTTGCTTGATTCTGACATTGGAAGCCATATCTGTGATTAGTAAGGTTTTTGAGGAGTCTCTGTGCATGTGCATTACTGTTGCTTGCTTTAGGGAGCCTGAGAAGCCCCATGAGTCCCTCTTGGGGAGCACAAGTGGGAAACGCCTTCCTTCAGGATCCTTGTGGCACACACAGTGCCTGCAGATGTGAGTGCCACACCAAATAGCAGTCGGGCCTGTTTTTGTCAAAAGCTGGTCATGGTGTGTAGGAACTGAGGGATGTATCTTCATTTTCTTCTATTGCCTAAGAGACTCGAGCTTGCCTCTCCCATTGCACGAGATTATTGCAGCTGTTTACTTCTTCTCTCTTCAAGGAAGGAATTTGTCCCCAGTCTTTGGTTATGTTTCCTTTTGACCCAAAAGAAATCAAGATTCAGTGTGCAAAAGTACAAGGATATGACTGTACTAGGAGTTGTAGGAAATACTAATAAAAAAGAAATTAGGTACACCATAGTGCAAGGATGATTGTGATAGTAAAAGCAATGAGGAGAGGCAATATTCTGTGCCTGAGCTGAGTCTGTGCAACCTGCTGTAAATAAAACACTGAACTATGAGCTTTCAGATGATGATAAAAAGAAATATTGAACAGGCATCTCACTGAGCTCTGCCTGCTCTGTGCAATGAACAAAGCAGGGGTTCTATGGAAAAATAATAATTTTTATGGCAAATAAGTAGGTTGTTATAATGGCAAAATAAAAGCTGCACAAATAATATTCTTTCTGGAATTTTCCAACTCTGAGGCCAATATTTCACCTTGTAACGGAGGCTTTTCTACATTACTTTTCTCATGGAATTGACACACTTTTGTAATTAAATATGTTGTAGTCCTTTAAATGTTATGAGTGGCATTCAACACATAAGGAATTTAATATTTTAGTTGTGTCATTTATTTTCATTCATATAGTTCTAATAGGCTGAAGCAAGGAAATGTGTATTATGTGGAAAGGCTTGCAGAGGTTAGGTAAGTTGGGACAGACATTTTGCTCAGGGCAGCAAAATGAAGCAGATCATCCTGGTGTCTTTGCACATTCATAAATCCAGAGTAACTCCTGCAGAGTTGTAACAGGTTAGGTATGAAGGCCACAGGGTTTTTTTGCATTGACCATACAGGTGAACTGGCTTTAGATATCCTAGTACGTGCTCCAAAGCAGGGTTGAACAATGATGCAAATTGCTCCTCTGTCATAATGTGCCAATTCACACTGTCCAGAAGGAGTCAGTGAAATGTTTCTGGGCCATACCTGGCTGTTTTGTTCTGCATCTGCCTGTGTCCATCGGGTATGACACGTGAACACGTAGCACCAGTGGAGGTGGGTATGTGCTTTAGCTAATTCACGTTGCCCGGATTTGCCGTGGGTCATCCCTGCAGTGCCAGGCCACGTAGCCACACGCAGACCTGGAATGGAGCAGTGGTGGAGTAGTCAGGAGGGGCTGAGCCATTTTTCCGCCTACCTGAAGATCTCAGCTGCCCTCCTGCACCGTGGCCTCGATGGGATGCTCCTGTCCTCTGTGCAGAACCTCAGCAGTCGGTTCCTGCAGTCAGTCTATTTCCATGGTTCATTTCTCTTTCAGAGCTGACATGCTGTTTGATGTTGCCTCCTACCAACCCTTGGTAATAATATATTTTCTGATAGTCTCTTCTTAAATGAATGGAAAGCATTCCTTTTTAAAAGTGGTAAAGAACTGCCATTTGTAACACCCACATCTATTTTTAAGAAAACAGAAAACACATTTCTAATTGAAGGTGAGAGAACATTTTCTATGGCAAGCATGACATCCAGATTCTCCCTTATGCATATGACTAAAACAGTACAGATTTTTAAATTTTTTTTTTTTTTTTGCTTTGATTTAACTCATCATGAGATACTTCTCCCATCAATGTCAGGGGGAAAAAAGTAGAACTATGTGGGTGGCTTGAAGTAGCACAGGGATGGCTAAGCTGAGTCAGACCAAAGGTCCATCTGACCTAACACCTTGCCTCCAAAAATGGAGAGTCCAGGGAGGATGAGAACAAGGCAAGCATGTAATGATGATAACCCTGAATACACTCTCTGATTGAAAAATGCAAGGCTCGAGAATTTCTTGCTTATTGGAGATTTCTCTGTATTTAATAGCTCTTGGTGGGTTTATCTGCCATGAACTAGTCAAGTGGCTTCTTCAACAACTTTTTAATATTATATTTTTTATTCAGCTGTTTTTATAGAATGTGATTCTCCTAAAACCTTTTTAGGAAGCCAAAGCTAAGCCCAGGCTAGGTTTAACAGAACAAAGTCCAATTGCAATACTCTAATATTATAACTGCCTTAGGATATCTGGCATTGAAAGTTACACCAATGCCATATGCCATATGCTGAATGATGGGGTTCTTCCCTTATAAAACTCTCAATAACAGGGGTAAACCTTCAGAAAGCAGAAGGCTGCATACCAAGGTTTTCAAAACAGTTTTTGGCCCTCAGATTTGTTAAGAAAGCCTGAACTGGCAGTAATATACCTAATGCACAGGAATCTAAACTGAGCCCTCACAGAGTCTGTGTATCTGGGATGAAAAAATGATGCGGTTCCAGTTTCAGTGAGCTAAAATTAAAAAATCTCAATTAAAAAAGATTAGCTTGTAGAGCAAGGGCACAGATGAGGGCAGTGCCATCAAAATGGCCATGGGGAAGCAGCCACATACCTAAACCAACACCCCTCTAGGTGAGAGCTGTCCCACATGCTCCAGCTGAGCCAGCTGCACAGCCCCTGTGCCCACCCCAACACGTGGCAGCACAGCTCTGTGGCTGACAAGGGCTTTGAGTGACACCATGCCACTCATGTTCTCCCTGCAGCCAGCTCACTGGAGAGAGAAACTTGGTGTAGGAGTAAATGGGCTTAAACTTAAACTTAGCTAGGAGAAAATTAATTCTCTTCTGTTTCAGCCCAACAGTCTGTGGTGCATGGAAATGCTCCATTTCTTCTGCTGCTCCACCAGGCATAAAGTTATGCTACTGCTGTGTGAGGACATAAATAATGAGGGAAAACAAAGAGCAGAAAGAGCAGAAAAGAAACAAAATAGTGCCAAAGAGCGAGAGAGAAGCTAGGAGGAAAAGAAAAAGTGCTGGACAGAGAAAGGTCTCTGAGGAGACCTCACCAGGGATTTTGGGGCTAGTGTAGCTTGGTGGGCACTGGCCCTCACCCTCACTCAGGGGCACCACTGTGGGATGCTCATGTGAGCAGTGAGGAGGGCTGCCCACACTGCTTGCCCTGCTCTCACTGCAGTGGCCCTGCTACACTGCCAAGCTTCTTCCTTTAGTGCTCAGGGAATACTAATGTGACCCCTCAGCTAATCCCCTGCCACACCTCTGAGGGCCCCTGCTGCTTTTTCAATGATAAAACCCCACCTGTACTAATTATTGTTCCTAGTAGTAGAAGCAGTGTAACTGGAAACAACATGAAAAAATGTCTGAAGTGAGTTATTTTTAGAGTCGTCGTTTGCATGAGAATACTTAATGCTAGTGTATTTATTAAGGCCATGGAGCAAATTAAAGTGTCATGAATAAAGGTCTATGTGTATGCAAACTTCCTTTTCATCCAGGCAGGGCTGCTCTTTAGCCTAAACATGCAGTGGCTTTAATCCCCAGAGGGAGAGCAGGGATACAAGTGCTAAACAGCACTTGTGAGACTACTGGGATATATAGTTTTGTCATGTATTAAAAGTGATACAATTGTAAACAGAATTTTGCTTTAGAAAAAGTCTATTGAAAAGGAACAATTTCAAAGTAAAAAAAAAAAAAAAAAGAAAAAACACAACCAGATTAGTTTGCAACTTTTTTTCTGGCTAATTTTTCCTGCAAGGTAGCATATCCTCAGTTGCTCAACTCTGATGAGATTTCTTTTTTAAATTCACAGGTGTTAACTGATGTTAAATTATGTAATATTCAGTATGTATATCACAAATAAGATTGACTATGTAATCTCCGTTAGATAAAAGACAGAAATATTAGAGTCATTAAAGCTGTAGAAAAATATTTGTGAAATTATAATATTTGTGAAATTATAATATTTATCCTGAATTTTGCTTTCCTGTGTGCATGGCTTCTATACTTGTATTGATAGTAATGTTCCATATGAAACAGAAAGCAATTTACAGAGTCTTTAAAGAAATCCCAATGAATGTTTCATGTTCAAATCTTTGTGTTACTTAGGATACACATCAGCAACTTTGCTCCTCGTTAATGCAGAAATATCTTTCATAACCCTGTCACCATCCTACTCCTTTTAGAGCAAGATACGTTTGTGACCTAAAGAGCACTCTGGCTCTTCAGAGGGAAGGGAAGAAATCCAAAGATAAACATGCTTACCATTAGGTATTCCTAGACCTTAAACTTCCTTTCAGGTAGGCTTTTTCTGCTGCCTGAATTCATCTGCACAGATATTCATTAATTTCCGTGAGAAATACTTTTGGAGATAAAGTCCCACACACAATTCCCCTGCCCTTTAGTTCAGAAAGATGCTAGATCATGTTAAGTCTCAATGTCAAATATCTCTGTGGGGAAAGACTAGAAAGCCTGACCTATTTGCATATGTGAGCGGGTATGGCAACAGTCTGCTGCACTAATGTGTGAGGAGAAGGTTATTTGACAATAATAAAATTGCAAAGATGATAACCCACAGTTCAAAAAAAAAAAAAAAAGAAAAAGAAATTCCTCCTTGTTTTTGCAGACAAAAGGCAAAAAGGAAGAAGGAGGAGACGGGGACATCAGTTCAAAGAATGGCTGGATTTTAATAAAGGCTGGATGGCTTCATGGCCCCTGAAAACATTTATGTATAAATGAGTTGAGATAATAAGGCTAATCAAATGTCATGCTTCAAGTAGCCAGTTCATGGCCTGAAGGGACTGGGAAGTGCTTTTTGCCACTGTACAGATGTGCTTCATTGATTAGGATTTGTCCATTTCAGAGGAAAGTTGCAGAGCCACAGGCATCCATGATGACTTGCTTGAGCCAGTATTCTTATGGAGACCCATCAGCTTCTTGGATGTTCTATTTTATGTGAATGTACAAGTTTTGCAGCAGCCTGAACTCTGTCATGGACATGGGTTAAACATGACTGTATCACACAGAACTATCACTGAGAAATCATGGAAACTTTGCTTCAAGTTTGTGCTGCAGATCAAGGTGCAGAGATTCATTTGATTGAATTAGCAGATTGTTGGGTTTGTGCAGTATCTGCAGGACTGAATTAATATAATCTCTGTCTAGTTTTACTGAAAGGTAAAGAATCCCTCACAGAAGTTGTTCAGAAGCCTAGGCTTCTTTATTTCGTGTTATTAGCTTCTTTCTCAGAGCACAACATCCACAGCTGATGGTACAGCGCAGTCCACAGCCTTGCACGTGTGACTAAGCCTGATTAATTAGATTTGAGGTCAGAAGAAGGAGATGGTCCCATTTCTTCTAGGTATTCCAAGGTCAAAGGTATGGTAAATAATAAAAACATCACAGAGTTACAATTGAGTTCAGAAGATCAGCACTTATGAAGCTGTGTCTGTAAGACATTCCGAATATTGAAGCCGATAACAAGGTATCACAAACAAGATTTGTTTTTCGTATCTGCAGGGAGTTGAGGGGACAGTGCAAATAACTTTAATACCATTTGTACTTTAACTGTGGTGCCTACGGGATGCACTGTTACAGAGCTGAAATCACTCACGGTCGCTCTCTTTGGGCTTTGCCTGCAAATTGCAAAATAACACAGAGCCAGGCTGCATCCTGGGGGCTGCCTCGCCATTGCAGTGTGACCTGGCTCTGTGTCTGTCTCTGTGTGTGTGTGTGAAAGCTCTCATTTGGCCTGGGTACTGCAAGTACTGAACTTGGAAAAGCTTTATCAAAGTTCTTCCCGTGCCAAGTATATAGTGGAAATTGTGCATAAAAACCGATTCCCTTTAAAACTACAGTTTTTCTTGTATGAAATTCTATCATAAAGTCACTTCTAGTTGGTAAAAGCTTTTTTCCTAAGGTACCATAAGTATCTGTAAACAAAACCTTTATGACATCAATTTTTGGAAAGCAAGTTAAGCTTTTGCTAAGATCTGGGGAAGATTAGAAGGCCCCCTTGTGGATATTTTATGCATGTATGTGTGTGTATATATATATTTATATATGTAAAAAGATACCTGTTAGATCAGTGGAGAAGGAAGATGGCAATTTTGCTTATAGCTTTGAGTTATATTATTCATACCAAACATTTCTCGGTTTGCTTAGAGTTATATATTCATACCAAATATTTCTGGCTTTACTCAGATGCTTCTAAGTATTTTAGTAAAACACAAAGTTCAGTGTAAAATGGAAAGTCAGCAGTCTGTTATGTAAGTATTCAATTGAAATACCCTTTTATCTTCTTGTTTATTGTCTTACAGGTAAAATCATACAGTTGCATTGCAAAGAAGAGGAATTTTAGGAGAAAAAAAAATAGCGTGTTTGTTTTACAGCTGGGTAATTTCTTTAGGTTTTGTGAACTGTTTCAATGTATGAATAGAGAGCACTACTCTTATAATGTATTCATGAGTAGAATAACCTGAAATTCTTTTATCTCTGTATTGTTGTGTTGTTTACCTTATGGGAAGCAAATCTCAAAAGTTATGAACAAACCTAGTTGCTTTAAAAATTCAGCGGGTAGGACAAGAAAATGTGATGCCTGGATTTTGTGATGATCATTTGTAATTTATGGTCATTATGCTTGAAGTCAAAATTAATAAAGATTTGAGGCAAAGCTTAGAGAGAAAAAATTAATGTACTTTCAAAGGGATTTCAATTACTGAGCCTTTTTTATTGTTTATTACTTTATTAATTGAGCAGAATTGCTGTACTGATTCAAAATGCATTGCAGTGAAAAATCCCACAGAACTTTTATCTGAGTATCCCAGACTTGGAAAAGAGTGCCTGCAACTGAGCTATTAATTGGAAATCAGAGAAAGCTCAGCTAGGGAGGGAACCTGGTTACACCTGTGGCACAAACTGGTTTCCAGTGAAGCCAGTTACAGAGGAACACTGGTGATGCTAGTGCTGCATGTCTTACCTAGCCAGATAGCAACAGCTTCAAAAACAGGAAGAGGATGGAAGTAAGCATTGTAGTTGAATTTAAAATACCTAATTTTGCTTTGTTTTAGACCTAACAAAATCTGACTGAAGAAATGTAAATGTCAGAAGATTTAAGGATCTGGCTGTACTTTATTTGTTTTTTCAGAGGCTCTTTGATACTGCGTTTTACCAATCAAGTGTATCCCTGCAGGCAGCCAGGACCCTTGTGATAACAGATCTCTCATAATTCTGCATGAAAGTATGTAGAGATTTCTTCCTTAATAACCATTATGAAAGGCCTTATGTTATTTAAAATACTGAATAGGCAGGAATTCTCTATTCCCACCTTTTTGCCCTGGAGCTGCAGGAGCACTCATTCTCCCAGGCACTAACCTGCCCTGTGGAGACTCCTCCTGAAACAGGGACTTGTCTAACCTTTTTGGCAGCTGCTGAGAAACTGAGACCTGATTGTGAGGAGGGTTTTATGGTTTGTCCTGTGTGCTTAAGGGATATTTTATGAATCCTGTTGTGCCCATGACTACAGGTATCAGACTCGTTCAGGAGGGTCTCTTCCCAAATGGGTTTTTGTAACCCTTTAAGGCTATATTGGCAAAATAAGCTCAAACTGCAGGTCCCTTGTGCAGCACTGTCTTCAGGTTTGCTCTTCCCTTGTTCTCCTGTCCCTGTCATCACCTTTCTTTTCTCTGGCTAGCTCCTGTTTTCTGGGGCCACTTCCTGCTGTGGGCCATCCCCTTAGCTTATTTCCCCTGTACTTGTAACATCTTCCTGTGCAAGGCAAGTTCAGAACTTCTTCCCCAGGCTGGGGCCATAGGCAGCTCAGGCAGGAGGTGGGTAGGACAGTAGTGCAAATGCACCCTTATTTCATGTTCCCTTCTGTGCAGTGGCATAGCAAAGGCAGAGAAAAAATAAACAACCATTTTGAGTAAACGGGTCACGTTTTGCACAGTTCTTTTCAGACCCAGCAATCACCTGTGCACAATAGTGATGAGACAGAATGGGGGAGATGTGAGCAATGGATTCCTCCTTTGCCAGTCCTGGCCACGAAAGATTTCTTATTCTCCCCAGCACAAATGCCTTACATATCTTTAATGAATCTTGTAAGACAGTGCACATCTATTGCTTTTGAATAGTATTTCCTCCTGTGTGTGCTCACACCCTGCTTCTTAAGAGGTACAAGGGGTTTTTTATGTATGTGCTCGATAGAACAGCGCAATTCTCATTGTTTGAATTATTATTGCATTTTGTATTTGTATTTCTTTCAGCAAGGTTCTTTCTACTTCACTCCTTTCAGCAATTTAAGGAATATGTAGAACAACTGAGCTTGATATAATTTAGGCAAAGAACAAAAATCACTGGAAGGAATTTTGTTAGATTTGTGTCTTATCAAGAAATGATTTACAATTTGTATCAAGCTTGTTTGTTTTTCCACCAAATTGCCTCATCTATACATTTCTATTCCAGAGCACTTCACTCTGAAACAAATTGTCATTTCCCCATCTTAACCGACCTTTGTGTTCTCACATGCACCAAAGCTGGGGCCACCAGTCTCTGGGCTGTGACATGTAAATATCCAGCATCCATCTCTGATAGCAGAATGAAAATTTACCTTCAATAAAGTATTTGATAGACCAGCATCTGCAAAGTCACTATACAAGGCAGAAAACATGAGGCTGAGACTAAGAATTTTCTGGTGAACAAGAAGCTGGTAACAAAACAGGATGTGCTGAAAGAGGAACTTAAAGGAAAGTTATCCATTAATTTCCAAGGGGCCCGTCTTAACTCTGACCCTATTTCATGTTTCCATTGGTCATGTTGGCAATAAAAGCTTAAGTATATTGATGGAATTTGCTTAATGACGTTGAGGATTTCATAAAAAGAGGGGAAATGGAAGTTTGGTAGTGCAAAGTGCGTGGTCAGGCATCTGAAGCCAGCAGAAACAGATATCCTCTTTTATCTGGAGTGCTTACCAGCCAAAATGGGGGGGTCTTCATATTTGTATAATCTCAGAATGCTTTGGGTTGGAAGGGACCTTAAAGACCATCTAGTTCCAACACCCCCTGCCATGGGCAGGGTCACCTTCCACTAGACCATCTTAGCCAGTAAAACAGTGAGTCTGAGTTTCCAGAGTTATGTGGCCCCACAGAAAAGCAAATGCAATGTGAGGGTGTATCAGAGGGTGTATAAATTGCCAGTGGAGGTAAGAAATGTTTATTGTACAAGGCACCTCTAAAGCCTCGTATGAAATTTGCTCAGTTCCAGCCATGTGATAGTGAAATTTGAAGTCATGCAAGTTCAAATGCCAGGCAAGGGCTGCTATGATGATCAAAAACTGGAACAAATCACAGGAGCTCCTTACTTTTGTAAGCTCCCTATGAAAAGCTAGCATGAAAAGCTGGGATGTTGGAAATCAGTGAAGGGATCCAAACATGACCCAAGGGTTTTGAGGACTGTGGCATGGTCACTTACAACTTTTCTTATCAGAGGAGACAATAAAAACTAGTTCAGCTTTGTAAATTGAGAGTTGAGAGGTGTGATTGCTCTCTGATCTTTAGCTTGCATTCTATTTCGCCTTCTCTGATGCTACATTTATAAATCTCCTTGATGTAGTTGCAGTGTTAACTCAAAAACAACTGGGTCTAAGTAGACCAAGACCAGGTTTTGTCTGGGAATAAGACTTGTGTTCCTAGCTGCAAGAGGCAACCTTCACAAGATGTTTTCAAAAGGAGCAGTGGCATGTAAATTGTATTTCAAATGGGGCTAGGATGCTTTAGGAAGGGGATAATTGTTTGCTGTTACCTGGGCTGGCAGGGTAGGGCACTGCGGTGTCTTTGAGAGCTTCCTTTTGCTAAATAAATTGACAGATTTCTGCATATCTGATCAAATTACTCTTTATTTTCTTCACTGCCAACAAGGCTGAGCTTACCTACATGTTTAAATGTAGAGAAAATGCCCAGCTTTATGCTCCATGTTTGAAAATTTATTCCTAAATCCTGAGGGCAACACACAGGAAAAATATATATTAGCTCAGAGAGCTCACACATATTCATATGCTATTCATGTGCATTTTCTAAAATACTGGGATTAAAACCATGGGTAACTACATCATTTCATTAGCCTAGGAGCTGCTCAAGATCCAGACTTGATACCTGTGAACAGAATTAATTTCTTTAGGGACATGAAGCAGCTGCACTGTCCTCTCCAATTTCTGGAGACTCTATATTGAATAACGTGTCATTGAAATAAATATTCATGAAGTTCCTCAATAATTCAGGGTGTGGTGATTTGGAGCATTATAGCCCTAGTTAAAATCATATTAAAAAAACCCCACAATCTCTTAAAAGAGACTAAAAACCCTCTGTACTGTTCCTAGAGTGGCTGGGAAAGAACAAGGGAGAATGGTGATGATCTAGTTGGCGAGTTGGTTCTTGTTTGATGTGTTGTCTGACAGGACTGTACATTTGGTGACAGCAGCCTTTCAGCTTTTATTCAGAATCCCAGAGCCCCTGGGGTGGGAAGTGACTTCAGGAGGTCTCAAGTCCATCCCCCTGCTCAGAGCAGGGTCACCACTGAGCACAGATGGGGTTGCTCAGAGCGCTGTCCAGCTGGATGTTCAAAATCTCCAAGGGTGGAGGAAGCAGAGCTGCTACTGACAAAACCTTCCAATGATTAATTATTCTCATAATGAAAATTGTTTTCCTTGTATTCTCACCCTTTTCAGTTTATGGCTATTGTCCCTCATTAGCAAGCCCACCATACACATGAGTGAAAAGCCTTGCTTTATCTTCTCACTGGCCTCTTCTTAGGTGCTGAAAGGCTGCTGTTTTATCTCCTCCTAATGTCTTAGACACATCTTTGAAATACTTCATTAAAATCTGTATCCTCACAAATTTATATTCTCCTACATCAAGAAAAAAGTCTCAGCACTCCTACTTTCTTTTTGCAGCAGTAGGTCCCAAGCTGCATTTTCACTGATGAATTTGAAGGGAATGTGGCAATGTGATACGTCAAGAATGTGATTATTATTGTCATGATTATTCATTACTTTAAAAAAGTAAAAAATCACGTCCTAACTCTAAAAGCAGACAACATTTTAAAAGGAAATTGCCAGTTTGCCTAGTCCAAGGCCAGTTGTCTTCATTCCTGAAGTATTTAAGAAAAAAAAGATTATACTCTCCACAAATGCAGTTTTTACCATTGTTTTCAGTACAGATGTAGTGCTGGATTTTGAAACTCATCTTTTTTTCTATACTATATGAATCTATGAACCACTGATATGCTAAAATAGCTTACCTAATATCTCATTCTTCTCACATCTTTGCATAGCTCTACGCCATTATTGAATTTGTTCTAGCTTCACATCAAGGAAAATTGGACTCTTTAGGTGCAAAAATTCCTTATGTCCTACATGCAGCATTTGTGTTGCCAAAGGTTCACTCCCTTTCTTCTACCCTTCTGGATTACCCTAAATCATTACTGTTAAAAGTTGTTTGATGTCAGAGAGTGAGTGATCTCTAAAGGCACTCCTTGTCATCTGTCATTCTTTCATCAGGTGTAGGACACTAATCTTCTGATCAACAACCATGCGAAAAAAAAGATAA
Source organism: Rhipidura dahli (assembly GCA_013399225.1). Classification (NCBI taxonomy): domain Eukaryota; kingdom Metazoa; phylum Chordata; class Aves; order Passeriformes; family Rhipiduridae; genus Rhipidura; species Rhipidura dahli. The sequence goes on from VXAC01003946.1 coordinate 831,876, forward strand.
TACAGTGCTGTAAAGGTTTCCTGAGGTTTTTCTGATGACATGGATACAGAATTTAATTTGATATTTCAGAGGATATTTTTAAAGAAAAAAGGGCTTTGCAATATCTAAACAGAAAACTTGGGAGTTTTATAATGAAAGCAGTGAATTACTGTAAAAGAAACTGAAGTTGGTGACAGAGAGTATTCCTCCTAACATGCAAGGAAATATGAGGTTTCACGTTTCTTAAGTGCTTCACAGTGCCCAGTCACCCCATTTCTCTTGCCTGTAACAGACTGTGTCCTCACAAATAACTTCCCAAGCAACTGCCTTTGCTTAGCAGAGCCAGGAATACAAACCCAGCTGTCTGAGTCCCAGCCTTCCGTCTGTCATGCTGATGTACTGATACACCAGCAAGGACAACAGAAGTGTAATGGACTGGTTTTCTAACTGCTGGATTAGAGATTTGTATGAAACAATACAGAACTTGCTAAAAAACTTTGTTTTGCTTTGGGGAAGGCTCCCAACTCTATAAGCATGTTTAGAAAGAGGTATTCTACCATGACTGGAAGATGTATAGGTTCGAAGAGGGGTGAAATGGAGGTTCTCTGTAGTTACTTCTCACTCATTACAAAATGTTATGTTAGTGGTTAGTTTTTGATGTTGGCCTGAACTTTGCATTCTGGGAATATGTCCCTTCAGGCAAGGACCCTTTGGCTCCATGCACAGGGCTCACCTTGCAGATGGAGACACCTGTACAACACAGACACTGCCAGGTCAGCACTTAAGCTTGTCTGTGGCCAAGGTATGCAGTGTGATGCAAAGGGAGCCTCTAAAGGGATGCAGCTCGTGCCAGAGGTGGCCCCTGCCATGGCCAGACACAACTCTGCCTGTGCTGAGCAGCTCCCTGCTGGTTTCAGAGCTTGCCTCAATGTGTAGCTCATATGTAGACCACTATAATTAGATGTCCTACCCTGTAAGTAGCATCCAGTCCCATCTCTGACCAGGCATATGTTATGGATCTAGCTGCTCTTTATGGCACAGAGGTGACAAAAAGGATGGTTTAACCAACAGAGGCTCATGGCCAACTCATAAATAGGAAACAATGGCCAGTTTTTATCCCAGTTGGATTCAGAGCCATGGGACAAAATTTCAGAGGAATAATGAGACACATCTAAAATTTTATAGTTTTGTACCTCAAAATTAAAGTTGGGGGTCTTTTTTGTTTTTCTTTTATTTAACTCTGCTGAGTTGTCCTTTAATGTGGAGTGTCTACAGAATATTACCACTGTTTAAAGTAACTACAGTGTGCATCATCCCAGATAAAAACAGCAGAAATGGCAAGTGCTCAAATTCTCTGAGAAAACAGCCAAATAAGTGCCTTTCCTACATGCTGAGCAGGTAATGCATGTGGTAAGAGTAGATAAACCTTCACTTTCTAATGGTGGTGGCTGTTCTTTCAGTATAAGTCTTGTAAAGAAACCCATAAAAACCTGAAAGTACAGCTAATAGTATTACAGTCACAAACTTATGTAAAGGATTTCTTAGAAAACCATTCCATCACAGTGTCTAGCATCCTGTGACAGACACTAAGCTTAAGAAGCCTCTGTGCTACTGCTGTGTCATCTCTGCAAAAGTCTGTGGGACAGCCAGCTGTCTGGCTTGGTGGATAAGCTGTATGATGTTTCCTGCAGCCAGATGGACATGCATGTATTTCGTGCACTGTTTCATAGATTTTCGTTACAGTGCCGTTGTTCTGGATAAGTGTACAGTCTGTTCTTGTTATTTTGGGCGGGTTATCTGTAAATTAGGCATACCATGGATGCAGAGACTCTGCACAGAAATGCTGCCAGCCTCAAGCTGATACATCTGCATTTCACTAGGGTGATTTTGACCAGTTCAGATGAGCCTGACAATGTTTCTTTGCTTTCTGTCTTCCCCCATCATTCGTGTTGCATGCTCTTGTTCCCTAATTGTACATGTGCTGCATTACACTTATTTTTGTTTCATTTGTTTACCCTCTTCCTTTCACCATTACCCATACTCATGATACTGTGCCCAAAGAGAAGTTGCTGATTGCGGGCGGTCACTGCCTGTGAGAACCTGGGCTTGAGGATAAAATTGGGAAGTATGTGGTTTTTGTTCACACAATGCAGATCCTTCTTAAGCTTTCATCTTGCCACAACCTCTGATGGTAGCAGGAAGTGTGCTGAGAGGATGGTTTTTGGTGGATATTTCAGACTTTTGCTTGCGAGCACACTCACGTCCACAATTAAAACTACTAACTAGCTTCTTATCTCCACTTGAGACATAAACTTGACATGGGCTTTTATTTTCCTTTCTACCAGGAAGAACCAGAATGTAGATAGTTTTATGGTGCACCTGGATTTTTCAGTCACTTTGGTTTTTCTTTCTTCTGTCTGCTAGTGTTTTCCAAAATACTCTCTGGTGACTCTTTTTCTCTACCTCAAATACTCTCCTGTCTCTGCATCCTCTGCCATGAGCACACTGTTCTCCTTTTATGAAGATGCCATTCATCCTTCTTCCCCAGGAGGCCCTATAGGATGTTTTTGTTCTCAGTGTGCGGTGATCCTTCAAGTATTTAGTAAATCTCCCTCAGCTGGGACATCTGTTCCACGGTGATAGAAGAGGCAAAACGCCCTGGTTTGGGATCACCTCTGCTAATAGCAGACTCTGCTCCTCTGAAATTAATTTCTAAACCAGAGCAATACTATTGAAGGATTAATGTAAGATTAGAGTATTTATATTAAAATGCTTTATAATGTGGAAGAAATACATGTTCTTAGGTTATAACTAGAAGCTTGTTTTATCTGTTCCGTTAATTAAAGGTTTTCTTTGCCTAATGCTAATGAAGAGATTGGATTTCATGCAAGTAGGACTAGAGCCTTGTGAATTACAAAGTACTTTATAATTCTGGTGTAAACAGTAGCCTGCAGCTCACGCTTCACACTGGTGCTTGTTTGAGCCCTTGCATAGATCATCAGGCCCTTGCCCTGACCATCACCTTTCCAAAAAATCAACTATCCCACAGTGACAACTGCAATAATCCATTAGTTTCAGTACGTCATGCTCAAAAGGAGATTGCTTAATCTGGGGAAGCTGCATAAAGTTTCCTTTCAGGAGAAGCTAACACTGTGACTAGTGGGCTGGTGTTTGAAACGAAATCTAGACTGTTCTTACATGTCTGGGTGTTTATAGAGACAGTCACAAGACACACTGGTAATCACACACTTATGCATTTACTATCCTTTTTCTGTCATTGACAAATGCAGGTTATGGCCATATTTCAGTGTAAATATTTACAAACACACACATGCATGCTGACATTAATTAAATAAATATAAATATATAAATAAATAAATATAAATTGTATGACTTTTTAAATTATTTGGAATATTTTCTGTGATATATCTTCTCTCTGACATACCAGCATATTCTTTTTGGCTGGCTTTTAAGCACTGAGGGTGTCTGTGACCGTAGTTTCAGTAATCAGTGATGGGAGTCTATTAAAATGAAGACAAGAAGCCTGTGATGAGTGTGCTTTGACAAACAGGGTAACAGAAGTCATTACTTAATTCTTTGCTCAGTGTTTCCCACAGTGGGTAGCCCTGGAGTTCAACACAGCCACCTAAGTGTGAGCATGGGTGATGCAAGTGGGTCATTTACACCAATGAGAACGAGTGCACATCTGTATTCAGAGTGGCTCAACCATGTTCAGTATTTAGCTAACTTTATGCTATTTTACTGAACAGTGAAGAAAAGCCATATCCTTTTTCATATTTTTACAACCCACTTCTTGTCTTTATTACAAGCTGACTCCTTGGCCATTCCCAGTGTGATTGAGCACTTGTGTATGAGGAACTGAGGGCTCCAAAATACTTCTGTAATTATTCCATAAATGTCAACATTTGAAAACAATTTGAAAACAATTTCCTAAGATAATTTTTTATAAATTTTATAATTTTACAACTGAAACAAATGTTCATGGCCTTCATGTGTTTACTTTTATCATTATTCATAGAGACATGACACCCTTTTCCCTAGAAGAAAACTTGGTGCACACCTTAAGTGCAGCATCCCCTCAGTCCAGGGGTAGCATGCAACAGTGTCATCTGGACAGTGCCCAGGATTAGGTGGAAATCTTAAGGTCTTCCAACCTCAGATTAGTTAAAAGGGTGACAGAGGATCACAAACAGAAGGTTAATCAGAAGGCTGTAAACTGTGAAGTTATCAGCCCCTCGAAACTAAATGTGTGTCAAGCTGCCGTTAAAGGCTGTCTGCCAGATGAAGAAGCCGCTCAGTGTGTAACACTAGAAGGCAACTCTGAAAGCTGCAGAAACCAGCAGCAGATTAATCTGGGCAGTGAAAACAGCTGCACAAGTCAGGCAGTCACAAGGAGGAGCAGCAGCAGACTGGCGAAGGTTTCTGGCCGGGTGTGCAGAAGGGAAGCTGCGGCTGTTATACAAAGATGTGCTGTTCTCATTTCCATGCATTTGCTTTGTACTCCTGTTCACTGCACATCGAACACATATACATATCCAGGGATGAAATGGAAATGATTGATGCAAAGGAGGTATTTTTGTTAATTGTGTTGCTCTGAGTCATGCCTGACTGGGACTGCTGGAGATGGGTGAGGAAAGACAGAACTATTATTAGAGGTATAAATAACTGTCAAGAGCAACTTTTAAATCTGTCTGTTACCACATATTAACATCCAAAATTACCTGCAGAGAGGAGGGGCAGCAATAAAAGGATGAAGCCAATGCCCTATCTTTCTTGACATAGATGTTTGTAAATGCCTCTGAGTCTTTGTCCATTTTTTCGTCTCTGCTGCCTTGGAATTTCAACCATTTTTGGTCACAACCCTATCAGTACCTGCTGGATGTTGCAACAACAACTTCTTGTGCGCAGAGTTGATGGGTGTTTGAGAGTTGGGCCATTTTATCTGCACAGCACTTGTGAAATGTGTCCCCTTTTTTCCCTGTAAAATGGAAGATAGTTCTTAATGTGCTCTTATACATACTGTGTAGAGCCAAGATGAGATGAACATCCAGTCTGAGAAGAGAAAGCTGTGCCTGAAGTGCCCAAAGACTGCTTTTCAAAGTGCAACTATCCTGCAAAGCACACAGGAGGATTCCTGGAACTTCTTGCTCTGCAGGAGAAGAGGGATTTTAGAAATACCTGTCTATGAAGGGTTGTGTGATTCTTGGGTCCCCTGTTGATGTGGGCTATGCAAGTAACTGAAGGGGACCAAAACAGCTGACATCAGGTTTGGCCATGTGTGAACAGAAGACCCAAGCTCCAAATAATTCTGGAAATACCATCCTTCAAAGTCTCATCTGATACTGACAGAAATCATGGCTTTCCATGCACTTCCTAATTTAAATCCACCTGTAAAGCTTCTGCTATGAAATAAGTCTTGAAACAGCTGTTTCTATTCGATAGTAATTCAGGAAATTACCCTGCAGCAGAACATAGTCCATAGCTTGGTCTAATAACCATATTTTGGAAAATATAGGTCCTGTAGGTGGAAAATTCAGAATGAATAAGAATGAAGCATTCAGACCTGTTTCCCTTTGCTTTGTCTGCACTCTGGAATATATTTGCATATTTAGCAGTATGTGGGGAAATAAATATTTCTATGGTAAACCTAAGGTTTATGGAGATGGTGAATCTTTAGTGGCAGGAAGTAGGTGGTATCTGAAAAAAGTAAAGTAATTGTTCTGGAGGTTGTTACAAATTTTGAGATTTTTCATTTAGAGATTTCAGCTCTGGTATAGATGACTCTCCCAAAACGTTGGTTTGTTTACAGGGTAGCTTGTCTTCAGCAAGCTTGCTTCCTGCTTACTTCCCTCATCCTTCTCCAGACTGAAGAAAAAGTACTGAGATCAGACTTTTCTTAAAAAATCTTAGGACTCATGATTTATTAATGTGTAGTTTGCAGTAAGATGAGTCATGCAAACTCACGAACCTATTTTTGTACCAGACCATGTGTTAATTTTAGTTATGAATCTTCTTCTGGTTATTCTAGCTGAGAGAAATCATAAGTATTTCAGTTTTGCTTTGTGTTTATGATATCACCTTATAATTCAAGTGAGTTATTATTGAGTAAAACATCTCTCAGTAAAAAAAACTCAATCTGTTAAAGCCTCTTTGATGCATATTTAATTGCAGTCCCTTTCAGATTGCGGTAAATAAGACATACAAACTGAATTTAATAGCAAAAAGATGAACTGACAATGTGAGTTCTGTAGTTATTTTCTCTATTTCAAATCAATACATCTTGGTGTCTCCTTTGTATTCTTGACAGGTGAGGCTGAATAATGATAATCTTTACACCAACAAATGCTTTTGTACTGCATGATTATAACTAATTTCAATCAAGCACTTGTCTAAAATTAAGTCATGTGAACGGATTTTTGGTCTCTTATTATCTTCACTCCAACCCACTTAATAATAGGATTTTTCTTAAGTAGGTGGCTCATGCCAGTCTTCCACAAGGTGTTATTTTTAGCACTTGCACCATCCACATGAAATTGCTCATGCTTTTCTTAGATTGTGACCAAGCACTGTAGGGATTATCATCCTGTGCATCTTGTGAGATGTGCACATCTCAGTCCCACAGAGAAGTGGCAGGATTATTGCGATCACTTTTCACACTGTTTCTGATATTTCCGGCGGTTAACTTTTTAACATGGAGGGGAGAACACTTCAGTTAATTGGTTTCTATATAAAGTAACTATCAGTGAACAGTTGATAGGTCAAAGTAATTCTGTTTCTCTGATAACTGCTTATTTCCTTTCCAATCTCCCTCTCTCCCAATTTACCTTGTATTTTATTCATGGTATCTATGTAGATTTTACTGTCTCAGAAAGAGTCACCTGAAGCACCTGCATTTCACTGGAAAAAGTGAAAGGCATGGTGCCAGTGGCAGATAATGTTTTTACCAGAGAATAAATAGGGAAATCTACTGAAATGTTAAAACTGTGTTTAATTCTATGTTTCAGGAATTTCTATTACATCACCATGCTGAGGGATCCAGTGTCACGGTACTTGAGTGAATGGAAGCATGTCCAGAGGGGTGCGACATGGAAAACGTCCCTTCATATGTGCGATGGAAGAAGCCCGACACCAGACGAGCTGCCCACCTGTTATGAAGGAGACGACTGGTCTGGGGTCAGTTTACAGGAGTTCATGGATTGCAGCTACAACTTGGCCAGCAACCGCCAGGTGCGCATGCTGGCAGACCTCAGCCTGGTGGGCTGCTACAACCTGACTTTCATGAACGAGAGTGAGAGAAACATGATTCTTCTCCAAAGCGCCAAGAACAATCTGAAAAACATGGCCTTCTTCGGCCTGACGGAATTTCAGAGGAAAACACAGTATCTCTTTGAGAGGACATTCAACCTGAAATTCATTTCCCCATTCACCCAGTTCAACGTCACGCGGGCCTCCAACGTGGACATCGGTGAGGATGTGCGGCAGCGGATAGAGGAGCTGAATTTCTTGGACATGCAGCTGTATGAATACGCCAAGGACCTGTTCCTGCAGCGCTTCCAGTACTCCAAGCAAGAGGAGCATCAGAAGAACCGGCTAAAGAGGCGGGAGGAGCGGCGACTGCTGCGGGAGCAGAGAGCTCACCAGTGGCCAAGGGAAGAGGCAGCAGAAGTAGCTGTTACTGAAGATTATAATAGTCAGGTTGCAAGGTGGTGATGCTCCTCCATCTTGCTAACCAGTGAGAGGATAAGATTGTTCGTGCAACGTGGCTGCCTGGGAATTCGTCAAGGGAGACCTACTGCTTTGGTAAACGAGACCATGTCTGACAGCTCCCCCTCCTTGTCTCTGTTTTTCTTGGTTTCTGCCAGTGAGAATGTATTTTTTTCTCAATCGGTATTGATTAGTGTTATTAAATGGCAGTACAATAAGACTCCTGTCAGAAAAGACTTCCTTCAAAGGCCTAATCTATGAGGATGGGTTGAAGAGAGAGAGAGATTCTTTGCATTAAGACATGTACCCTGTACAATGTGAGCTACTAAAACTTGTGCAGACGTGAATGATAAATTGGGGAAAAATACCTGGCTTGGTTCATTTGTGACATGAGAACTGGTTTATTTCATACTGTTCATTGAAACTGTAGTGCATAACTTTCTAGTGAACGAAATAGAGGAGATGCACACATTGCCCTTCAAACTTCTATATGCTATGTTTTGATTAAGGGAAGAATTTGATGAGGTGATTTAAAAAGGCATAGGAAGCGTTGGATTGGGGCACTGTTCCAAAGGCCAGCAGTCAGAGATGGATTAGATGAGGGCTTATTTCCCTGCAGATGCTGAGAGTACCGAGCCCAGCCAGGTAGGAACCATCTTTCTGAGTGTGTGTGGCAAAGGCAAGCTTTGAGAAATGAGGTCCACGGAGCAGCTGAGCACACATCACAGAGATTATCTGGCTGGGGGCAATGAAATCTGCCTTCACATTCACAAAAAGGGGTCAAGCAAACTCCAGGGAAGAGGAAAGAGAGAGAAGGAAAAGCTTAAATATTAGTGTGACATTTTCCAGATTTGCTGTAAAAGCCTGGAGATACATTGTCTGTGAAGGTAGGCAGGTTTATGATATTGTCTGTTAAAATACATTGATGCTGAGTGCATACAATTTAAATTGGTTTTCTCTCTAACTACAGTAGTGGCTAGAAAAAAAATCAGCTTTCATTTTTATAGGATACATAATGTATATGTGGAAAGTCTTAATATTTATTACTCTATATGAAGATTCTTTGTAGATTTATTGTTTTCATGATGAGAGATCTGTATCTGTTTTTCTTCCTTGTCTAGAAAAAGATTCAATGGGTTCTTCCTCCACATGTTACATTATTGTGGCTAAACTGCATCTGTTTATTCCAAGATTTTATGTTGTTCAATTCATAATAGTGAAATTTTGAAAAGAGGGTCCTGTGCACCATAGATCTTCTGAGAGAGTTTTTTTCCTTCTTCTTCTTCTCGCATAAATGTAAAGCATTAGGAGGAAATTTCTCTAAGTGCCTCAACATGGCTGCTAAACCAAGATGCTGAAAGTATATTATTGCATGCATGAATGGCTTTTACCTTACAGATTTGCTAATTAGAAATACTGGAGTACGTGAATGTGGATACACATTTCTTGCTTGTTTTCAAAACTCAAGGTTTCTATCCAGTTGGTTGAAAGAATAATGTGTTAAAGAAAAAAGAGGCTCAATTTGAAAATTTGTCCCTTCATTTCCAAGTTGGATTTTTTTTTTTTTTTTTTTTTGGTGCATGCTGTATCTTCTTTTCTTCTGACAATGCTACTGGTACTTATCTATGCAGAATATCAAAAATACAATCTAACAATCCTGTTGAGAGTTAACGCATACAATAGTACACTGAACATGAAATATCATGAAATAGCATTAAGAAGTGAAGAGGGCTACCAGGATGATGCCTCATTATCAATGTAGTTCATTAACAATATGCTGCTTTATGTCTGATTGTCAGTGTGTTACTTTGGGGTGAGTAGTGGTGGGTTTTGTTGTCTAACGCCTCTTCCACTCATGGATCACGTACATCTTCTCCCACCTCCGCATTCAGAAGGGAAAAGGCAGGGCTGCAGATTGTTGTTCTCCTGTCTGAGCACGGGATGTCTGCCTTAGAGAAGAGTGAGGAGCTCTCTAGGCTGCTGGACGATGCTGCTTTGGATCCCCATCACCTGGAAGAGGCGGTCAGACACCTCGCTCCTGTATGGACACCAACCTTCCAAGACGTAAACTGAAATCTTTACAGTCAAGGACTGAAGCTTGCTCGGGGTCTCCTGGCTGCAGGACTGTGAGGCCATGAAGAGCAAAGGCTCACTGGCACTACTACACCTTCAGCAACGGTGCAGGTTATTCACACTGACCTGACATCTTACCTGCTGGCACCAGGGCTTTAGGCTGGGCTGGCCCTGGCCCTGTGGAGGTGACACGGGAATGATGGAAACTCTTGCATCTCTCCATTCCTGTGCCCATTGCCACATCTTGCTGGAGACCACACAGCACGAGATGGGAAGGATGCTTCTGGCACCTGATGCTCTGTCTCCAGGACTTGCCGGTGCCCTTCTTGTTTCCATGAGCACAGGGAGCTCAGGGTGCTGGGGAGACCCTGAAGGACAGGGGAGAAGCCAGCCATGTGGGAGGAAAGATGCAAGGCCAAATTGACATTAAGGAGCAAGGTAAGAAAGGAAGTAAAATAAATTCCAACTCATCTTTTGTTTTGTACTCAGAGTACATTCCTTCCTCTTCCTCCTAAGTGCAAAAAAAATTTACCCCTTCCTCACATACCTTACTCATTGCCCAGCAGGGCACTTCTCTATGCTGCTCATAGCAATTGGGGGCTCATTTTTCATTTAGGAAATGCAGTGTTTTCTTTTCAAGGGAAAGGAGACAGTGCTCAGAAATACTTCCCTGGAGCCTCACCAGTGACTGTAAGTATCAGTTTCAGCTGTCTAAGCACACCACCTATTCTCCAGACTGTTCCTTCTGCCTGATGCAAAACAAAGCCTAATGAGGAAAACTGAAGCAGTTTTTAAGGGGTTTACATTAGCTTTAATAGTTGGCAACATCTTAATGTGATGCCTAACCTTTTTCATCAGTCATTTCCCAGGAGTCAAGATTAGGGTCCTGAAGAGCTGTTAATGTGCTGTGGCATCTATGTTAACGGGATTTGCCTTAACGCTTGGGATTTAGTTAAAATTCAAGTTGTTTGTTGGATTTTTTTTTCCCTCTGGAGCCTGTATAACAAATAGCCCTGGTTGTGCAGGAGTGGGTTTGTTGCTTTTGTTGTTCTGGGGATTTCTTGGGGGGGGGGGCAGTCAGCAGCTGTAACTTTGCCCAGGGCCCTGGGACTGAAGGACCTGGCACCTCCTTCCCTAGCTCCAGCAGCAGATCCACAAACTCACTGCACCAACAATTCTGTTTTTCTTAGCAGAGTTTCTTTGCACATGACAAGTAAAGCAGTTTGGAAACACCTTCAGGCTGATTTCTGAGACGCAGGCCTGCAGCTTTCCTCCTGTTGGGCACTGTGTCTGAAATAATACAATGCAAAAGCAAAATAAAGGTCCTGCTTCATATCTCTGTTATTCCAGGTTTTTTATTGCGCTGACAGCTAAACTTCACCATAATTACACTGGCCCATATATGATCAGGGAACAGCATGTTCCTTTCTAAAGCTTCATGAGCAACAATACTATAGGATTTCTGTCCATCTTCCTGGCATTATTTTGTTGCTTAAACAAGGCAGTTTGGCTTCAGCTACTGTGGTGCTGAAACAAATCTCATTCTTTTGTAATGGAGATGTACTTGCTGATCTCTCCCATCACATTCCCAGCACTGTCTTTTCCAGTTACAATTCACTGTAGTCTTGGAGTGGACACAGAAACATGCTGTGTCATTAGGACTTGTTCCTGATGATTTGATGTGTACTCCAAGCACTCACCTTACGGCCTTATGGCCTTATTAAGGAATGAAAATTTGTCCTCTCTTCTCCACTCATCAGTGCTGACAGTAAAAACCTTTTTCACCATTAAGAAAATAAAAACCTGCTGTTTCTGGTGCTGGGTATTTTCCACTGCTGTTGTGTTAATAGTGAGGCTTGCCAGGGATTCTACCCAATATGCAGCAGTTACTTGCTGTATTATAAATACAGAACAAAAAAGTGATAGAAGTCAGATCCAGAGCCACACTTCATAACTGCATCATACCCATCCAACCAAATGGCAGGTCACATCATCTTTGTGTCTGGATATGTTTCAGATTTGACATCTGTGACTAAATCAGGAGGTTTCTTAAGTTGGTTTTCTCATTAGCACATGCTTCCTTTTACCCTAGTGGGATCTTGTTTCCCACCTGTATTCTTGTATCAGTTATGAGTGCTGCTATTCTAAAACTTTATCTCACTTTTTCTTCCCTCTGTTGCTGTTCCCCTGATACATATGGAATTACTTTTTTTTTTTTTTTTTTTTTTTTTTTTTTTTTTTTGTGATAAGTTTTTTT
>VXAC01003946.1:843920-910084 GCA_013399225.1 Rhipidura dahli
TTTTTTTTTTTTTGGTCTGAGATAAGGATTATCTTGTTTCCAGACTGATGAGGACTACTATGTAAAAGATGAAAAATCACAATTATGTCATTATGCTGGAGTCGATGGCTGTATCCTCCCTAGGTGTGACAAAAGCACACTCAGAAAAAGTACCCAATTTCCACTGTAACACTTCTTTCAGTCTGGTTCCTATAATACTTTCTTTGTCTACATTTTGTGGAGGGAAATGGGTTCCATAGCCTGCAATGTCCTTGGCTTTCTTCTTGGCCATATCACTAGCTCTGTGATTTCAAATAAATGTTGGAAGAGAAAAAAAAAATAAAGAATTCCCATCAGTTGCCATATTTAAGATGAAAGAATAAATTAATAGGCTGTAAATTACTTTATTCTTTAGGAATTTTCCTTCTGTTTATGTGCAATAATGTTTGTGAACTCTGCTACTAAGAGATTGTATTGTGAGTAATCATATATACTTTCATTCCTATTTAAAAGATAGTTTGTAGACCTAGGGATTTTCATTGACGTAAAGCACAATTTAATGAATTATTTAATGTGTTTAACCATTGTGATGTCAAAAGCACTTGTTTTCATGTATTTATTTGTTGGTGGTTTTCTGTAAAACTATGCTCATTAAGAGACCTGTTAAAAAATGAAGTTTTGTTGAATATTGTTGGGTTCATGAATTACTTATGAGAACAAATAAACATTGATTGTGTTTTTGAAACACTAAAGATTCCATCTTATCTACACAGCCATAAAAATGACTAAAAATGTTCCAAGACATAGTGAAAAGCTACTGTGCTTTTTTAACAAAATGTACGTGGAGGAAAATCATGTTGCTATAACTTATTACTGTTAGGGCCCTGTAGTGGGCAGATCACCTCCAGTGCTTTTATTCAGCATGTACAGGACAACCAAGGCATGAGGCCCACCCAGCATGGGTTTGTGAAAGGCAGGTCCTGTCTGACCAACCTGATCTCCTTTTATGACAAGGTGACTCACATTGTGGATGAGGGAAAGGCTGTGAATTAATAGTTAGGGAAAAATAATGTACAGTTATGCATATGCCTTGCAACAGGATTGTGTTAGATAATGTTTTGCAGTCCCTTTCAGTGTCACCAATGAAATCCCCACTTCAAGTATCTGTTTTCATGCCACTCGTATCATTTTGAGGAAACAAAAGGATTGGATGACTTTGTAATTTCCAGATTTCTCTAAATTGTGGTTGTAGTACCTCACTGCTTGCTTGGTTCCTGATGTGAAACCAGCTTAGTTCCTGGGAGACAGATGTCAGCCTCCATAAACTCACACTACTGTTTGAAACCAAACTCCCAGAAGCTGCTGGCTGGCTGGGCCCAAAGGCTGGCTTCTGACAGGCAAGGCAAGGTGGCATGGGGAGTTCATGCTACTGGGGAGCAATACAGGCTGCTAAACAGAACAATCCAGTGCTGCTTATGGTGCCCTGAAGTTGCCCATCTGACCTTCAGCTGCTGTTCCAGAAGGATACAGATCTCAGAATAGATGCCTTGTCATACACATAAACCCTGTGCAGACATCTCAGATACTTGCAGATCTCCAAACACCAGTGGCTGTCCTTGAGAGTCATGGTTAGGAACCCAAACTGTTCTCGCAGTGTTTCGAATATGTGGGGGCACCACTTGAGATAAGTGATCTGCAAACCCAAAGTCTATCATCTTCACCAGTCCTGAGCACAAAATTATGTGTGCTGCAGGGCAGTGTGAGAGATGGAGGAGGAAAATGAATGTTGCTGCATTTCTGGGTCCTGCACTTTCGTGAAAGCAGTTAAAAAGCAGGGGCAGCAAGATGATAAGTGAAATAAATGTCAGTATTGCTGATAAATACTACTATATAGCCAAAGAAGAAATTGATTTTGCCACCAGGAGACAGATAATTTTTTCCCACATACATGGTTACATTTCAGGAAGTACATCAGAATATTGTACTGTTATGAGCAGTTTATGTCACAGTTAAAAGCAAGAGTGAGACTCAGCATCGCTGGACTATATTACACATGACTGGAGAAAGGCTGGGATTTTTATGGTTTAATTCACATTTATTTCTGTTTTACCTCTACGCTATCCAACGTGTGACCTCTTTCAACATTTCCTAAGGAATTTGTGAGTATGCCCCTCACATTCTGAATTAAAATTCAGAACATGAGCAAGAGATTAGATAATATGGAGATAAGCCAATGATTTATAAATCTCAGCATCCTGTAAAAGCCCAGAGTGATGTAAATATGTGAGAAGCAGTGAGCAGACATAAGGGCTGCCCTTCTCAGACAAGGAAACTACTGCAGGGTTTTGTGCACTGGGTAAGCAGCTCACCATTTCACTCTGACAAACATTGAGTGAGACTCCCTTCACATAAGCAGAGGTCAGCTACTGACCAACATCCTCAGGCAACCCCTGGGGACCTCCTTGTGGGTGATGGAAGCAAATGCACTTTCAGGGCACGAGCATCTGGCCTGCTTTGGACATTTATGATGGTGTAAGAAGAGTCTGATCACAGAAATGTCTTTCCCCTCTCTGTTCATAACAGGGGGAAACAATCCCCAAATATACTTTTGAGAAGGTGGAGCCTCAAGTGTGCCAGAGAACGAGGGGGCAGCATTTCACTTTTGAAAAGACTGTGCTTGAAATGGAATTAAGGCTTCCAAGTGGATAGGTCTAGAAACATTTGAAGATGCAACAAAGATCAGAGGGGGAGATTTGAGGACTGAGAGCAGATCTGGAGACCCTCTGTAGAAAGGTGATAATCAAAGTCATTTCAATGAGGGAGGTAGCAAAGAAAGAGCAAATAAGTGGGGGAGGCTTGCGAGCATCAGAGACCCAAAGGGCCACCCACTGCAAAGGGCAAGCATGGATCTGAATATCTTCTGGAAAATCTGCTTAGCTATACCTTCCTCTGGACCCCCTCCAGCAGGTTCACATCCTGGGGACCCCAGAACTGGATGCAGCACTCCAAGTGGGGTCTCATTAGAGTGAAGTAGAGAGGCAGAATCATGTCCTTGGACCTGCTGGCTACACTGCTTTGATGCAGCCCAGGATATGGATGGCTTTGTGGGCACTGCTGGCTCATGTTGAGCTTCTCATCCACCAGCACCCCCAAGTCATTCTCCTCAGGGCTTGCTCTCATCCATTCTCTGCCCAGCCTGTATTTGTGCTTGGGATTGCCCCAATCCAAGTGCAGAACCTTACACCTGGCCTTGTTGAACTTCAGCAAAATAAATACTGCCAAGACAGCATGAATGTTTTGGAAGGCTTTAGTTCTGCACCACCCAGGTATGGTCCCAGGGAGCAGTGGGGTTGGGGTGTGTGTGTGTGTGTCCTTCTGTCTGCATGCCCATGTGTGCAAACACCTGATGTCTGTCAAAATCTGCCACCTCTGCTGGCCACTTATGCACAGTTTGGATTGATCCCTACATGCTAGGCCAACATGTTTGGATTTGCAGACAGAAAGAGCCCAGATTTACATCTGCCCTTGTTTTGAGGGTTGTTTTAATGTAAGGACTTCTTTGACTTCTGATGTCCTTACACAAGCACTTAGTTTCTGTGGCCACCCATGAACTGGAAGACAGCCTAGCCTGCTCCAAGGATCCTGCTGTCTGTGCAAAGAAGACATGACCTCATGGGTTACACGGCAGCTACGGCCACCCTACCACCCCAGCAGTGAGCCACATGGGGACCAAGATTTTGGGTTGTAGAGTCATCATTGACCATCTAAATTGCACAACCCCAAGTTTACTCAGCTCTGTGCTTACGAGAATTAAGTGGCAAGCAAATTAATTGCAGTTTATGTTAGGTTTAGATAAACAATCATAGGATGTTTCATCTTCTGTTTGGATCAACCGGACAGCTAGCTCAGCAGAATATGAGCTGAATTTAAACTTCTTCTTGGTCTGAGAAAAGCTTGTCTTTGCCAGATTTTGTTTTAAAGATGCATCTTTATTTATAAACTCCAAGCAGGATTTATCTGTCAACATTGTTTATACTACATCTAAATCTATTTGAATAAATCACAAAATAGAATAAGTATCTGAAGGAATTAATATGTAGGAAATACGTATTTCTGGTACTCCTAGGCAAAATATGCTCTCTTGTTGACTCGTAATTGTCCCAGACTTGGGAAGGGTAGGCACTAGTAGGCTGATTCATTTCCTGAAATACCTACTTAAACCTAGACATACTAATGTGTCTTTTTATTTCAGTGTGCTACAAAGGAAGGTAAACTAAAGAAATCTAAAGCAGATTAATTGCATATGTAGGCTCTAATTTATCTGCTTTATTACCATGATCACTGGATGAACTGAAGCTTACAGAGACTTCTGTAACTGAGAAATCTCCCTGCCTCATCTTCCTCTGCCAACATCATCTCATGACCAAAACAATAAAGATTTACATTAAAAACAGTTTTTGGAAGAGTTCACCTAGGGCCAAGTAGACTCACATCCTGTCTCTGATTGATGCCTGAGTGTCTTCTTGTAAATATATGTATATATTTGTATATATGCAGGAAAGCATGTCTGTCTAAATATATATATGTGTGTGTCTTTTTATGTATGACAATTTGACTCCTAGCTGCCAATCATTTTTAGGTCAAGGAATTCTTGACCAAATTTAGCGTCTTGAAATTTAAAGGGCTTTTCATAGACTTTTTTCCTTCTTTGAATTTACTCAGTTGCTCCTTGAATTTAAATATTAAATTCTAGTACCTTTGAGCTTAACTATGAAGTTAAAGTGAACACAACAGGAAACTACCACTTTTTGATTGCTTCAAGTTGGACACCTTCTAGGTTCATTGAAGCACATCTAGTTGTTAAATTTGGAGAGATACTGGACAAAAAGTCCCTGCTCACTTTCATGCAACTCCTGATTTTGTGATTCTCTATATTTTCTATTTCTCTCCCCTCTGTCCATAGCAGGTACAAGAGCATAAGACTGTTCAGTAAGTGTCCATGTCTTTGAGTATCCTGGTTGAGCTTGCCTGCAGCATTTCTCATTCTGCTACATCTTTCTTTGGAGATGGGGTGATCACAGCTGCCCACAGTACTCAAACTCACCAAGGATTCATATGAGGTGAATATAAGTGGTGTTTTATGTGTTGGTTACTTTTATTTTCATAGTATTTCCTTGAATTCAGTCTTGGATTCTTCTGAGTAGTTCTGAGCACAAATCTGACACATCCATAAAATTATATATTCCAATGGCAAGATCTCATTTCCAAGTAGCAGTAGTCAACTCAGAATTCACAGAGTGTATGAAAAGTCGCAACTGGGTTTCCCCCCCTCCAGGTGCCTCACTTTAAATTTATCTACTCTGAATTTCATTTGTCATTTTATTGCCGTCACTCTATGTCATCAGGGTCTTCTGCAATTCACACTCAGCCCTTGTCTTTAGTACCCTGAATAATTTAGCAGCTATTCTCCAGCACAAATTAGCATCCCTAGAGCTGTTCTGCAACCTGCCCAGGCAGCGGGGGAGCAGAACTTGAGGCAAGCTGATATAACATTCCAGTAGCAGATATAAAGGCTTCATTTGCCTTCCCAACCATTCTGATGAAAGTGCTAAGATGTGTGCTGCCATTCTGCTGCTCTCGCCATGGAGAGCTGAAAAATCAGGTTTTATTAGTGTTGAAATTGCTTTTCACACAGGTTGCCATTAACAGAAAGGTATTGCTTTTGGGTTTGTTCTTTTAGCAGAAAGTCCTGTTTGAAAGGGTGCTTAATCCCCTTTCTCATCTGTATTCTCAGATTCTTTAAAAACTTTTGAAATTATATCTCTGCTTCCCTCTTTCACACGCAAATTTTTAGCAAATGGAAATTTCTATCTTTCCAGTGCATAAGCAATTCCCATCTTCTCTTGGTCTCCCTGCTGTAAGGCTATAAACAGAGGCATATTGAGTGAGCCGGCAGTGAAATTACAGAAAGCTGAAAAGGTCAGAATCTTAAATCATAGATCAGATAAGACAAAGAATTTCAGATATCTCACAGCAAATAAGGTATGGAGAATGTGATGAAACTGTGTATAACACAGCATGAAACCTTATGTAGAAAAATGTGAAGTGCTGTAAACTTCCTTTTCTGATTTCATTTGCTCCGACTGCATTTAGAAATTATAGTAAAAATGCAGTGATAGCCACATTATTATTTACACGCAGTAGGAAGCAAGACTGAGCTACTTGCAGAGACTGTCAATAAAGGGGGAGGCATTTTTATTACTGCAAAAATCTCATTAATTGTGTTTTGGTTTGGAAGCGCAAAAATCAAATTTACCATCCTAACAGGTGCTAGAAAGGTATAATTATAATGATTTAATGCTTATATTGCAATAGCATGCAAGAATTCAGGTTTGGTTAGTTCTCTGGTGTCTGCAGCAGGATACATGAGTGAGAAGGTACTTGGTCTAGAAGCCAGATAAAATGGGATCAGCCATGATACATTGCTACAGCCTGGTCTGTGTCTGTGGAATGTTTTCCTTAGGAACGTGCAGCTGACCCAGGGTTGGTTCTCAAGGATACCAAAGCCATTATGAAGTGAATAACTCCCGTTCCTCATTCGTTGGAAGCAAGCCAGCCTTCATCCTGAGCAGAAGCTGGTTTCATAAACTGACAGATTAGGAGGAGGTGATGCCTTAAGAGGCCACCTGAAAACAGAGACCAGGCAGGAGTAAGGGAATAAAGATGGGTATTTATTTGAAGGGCCTTCCAAGGTACACCTTGGGAGCCAGAGGCTGCTGCCAAAATGGACCCCAAGATGGACCACAGGTCACGAGTTCTTTACACCTTTATAAGTTTGGGTCATTTGCATAGCCAGGGTTAATTCTCCAATTAAAATAGCAGAAGAAGGAGAGGTGGATGCCTTTCTCCTTGCAGTCAGTTACTGGAGAGTGGTAGGAAATGGAAGTGAGCAGGAGAAGGCTGGAAGAAGGAGCTGTTTCAGAGGGAGGTAGACTTCTTGGGTAAAATCATCCCTCTTGCTTTACCATTTCCACTGCAGAGGCAGCAGCCACCTGGTTCCCCTCTGCTGGCAGGAAAGTCACAGGATCAAGTTAGTTTACAACAGAGGTGAGCTGGGGAAGAGTCAGATTAAAAGAATTTGGCAGCATGTGGAGTGTATATTCTTCAGCTTTTTCTGTAAAGCTCAAGGACAGGAACTTTAATGTATCTTCTTAAAATACAAGATTCAGCTTCTTATTTATAAGCTGCGTGTAAAACTGAAAATGTCTTGTAGCCTTACTTTAATATCCCAGTGTTTGGCCTAACCAAGGCTGCAAGGATGTGGTAAATATTGATTTACTTTCTCCTCAAGTAGGAATTTCTCTCTTAAAAGCTCCCGGCCCATCGGTGACTCTGGAGTTGGGTTGGAGGGTCGAGGGGGATCCTTCTCCCCAGTGGGAATTTTGAGTTCTGGTTGCTTCATACATCTAGTGCAGAACTTCGACTCTTACCAAACCTCCAGGTAAGGAAGCTCAAGCTGACATATGATTTAATGTCTGCAACAATATATCTGACCTTCTTTCTCAGTGAAAACTTAATTAAACTGTCAGTCAGCTGTAAGGAAGACAACCTGACTGAAATCCAGGGTGTCTTCTTGCCCTTCGATGGGGAGGTCTCCATGAGGAGATGGGTGAGGAATACAGCATGGGGGAAAAAAAACCAAAATCATACATGCCTGTGCACCATCCATCAAGGGAGTACCTTGGAGGTTTTTTAAAGTATAAAGAATTAAAATAAAACCTAGTTAAAGTAAAGCCTCCCAAACCCAGACCACATCTGACAACATCTGCCCCCATGCAACTTCATTATTGTAAAGGAAATTACACCCCAAGGACATTTTTCCATGTTCTTGCCTTTACACTAAAAACTTCTGTGGGCCAGATATCATTCACATGCTTGCAATTACCAGAGACCCTCCCTGCAAGCCACCCACTCTCTGCTTTGACTTTACAGTTCATCAAAGAGAAACAAGCCCAGCAGAGGGAACTAAAGCAGTCTGGAGGTGCTTTTGGGGAGGAAGTTCCAGTGACACAAGGCAGGGAGGAGGGAAGCCAAGAGGGGCTTGCATTACATCAGGTCAAATGCTCAGGCAGCAGGTAAAATCACTGTTCATGAAGAAAGCATTTGCAGTAAACAAAAGCTAACTGTACTCAGTGCTTTAAACCACATGGAGGAAAAAAGCCAGGTAGGCAGCATGAATGGCTGGAGGCCTGGTGACATCAATTATTGCCTTCCTAACTCCACTGGAAAAATGTTTTCTGAGAGGTCTGTAGAGCTGGTAATGCAGGCTTGAAGTACAGCAATCAAAGCAGAGTAATCCCAGGGACCAGGAGTGGTATTTTCTATGCTGTAATTAACCAGTAAGCTGTCTGATCATTCTCTCTTCTCAGTGCCCTCCCTTTTCTGGCAAACACTGTTAACATTTCCAGAATCTGTGCTCAAATACTTAAAACTGTGAAGACCCCCACTGCTGTAAGAAATAATGTAATTGGAGGGCATGGTCATGTAGCTTTCAACTTTGCCTCTTAGATATTATTAAAATGACTGAATCTGTGATTAAAAAAATAAAATCCAAGGGACCAAAGCTGCTCTCTGTTGATGCAGAGAGCATCCCATGAAGCAATTACTGTGCCAGGAGGCCAGAAGAAAATCTTTAGTCCCTGGAAATTTATCAAGGACTTTGAAAAGGCAAGAGAGACTCCATCTCTTTCTCTCTGCTCATCACAGATGTGAGATAAATCCCAAACAACTATGTGCACGGCTACTTCCCCATCATTGCTACAGCCATATGGGAATAGGGAACCTTTGCATTAATTCCTCCCTCAGATTTGGTCTCTGTGCCCTGCCAGCTTGTGAGAGCTGTAACAGTTCCTCTGGACAATGACTTGTCAGCTGTTGCTTTAAATATGCATCATTAGTGGGAAGACCATTACTGATTTATACACCACAATGTGTTGGTGAGTTTACATCAGAAGTCATGTGTTTCTGGGAGTCACAGGAATTCCATATGGTGCTTTCAAAGACTGCAAACAAACAGCAAAACAAAATCCCAGACCTTTCCAGCACATCCATGCTAGAGCTAATGTCAGCAAACAGCCCAAGGTGTATGTCCTAACACACTGCTTTAGCTAGTCTTCATCCTTCCCTGCATTAATTTGCCACATCTGTGTCTGCCTAAAGCTCAGCCCTAATTCTGCCCCCTTGGCCCTGTGTAGAGTTGCTCATGAATGTCAGGAGAAACAGGGTCAGGTCTTTGGGGTATGTTTATGTTGTGCTTGAACCCCTCTGACAGGGAAGAGGCCAGGTTTGCTCCACCCTGCCCACCTCCTCTGACCCACAGCCTCCCAAACACCGGAGCCAGCCGCCCTGAGTCCATTGTGTAGATGGCAAACGTTGGACGACCTGGAGAAGGGGCTCAAGCTGACCCCACCCCTTTGTGGACGCTCAAGTGCCTGACACCAGAGAGCAGGGGGAGAGGCAAGACTGTGGCTGTCTTTTCAAGCAGCATCTTGCAGTGAGGTCACAGCAAGCACAAGCCCTGCTGGTCTCCAAGGGTACATTTGTATGGACTGCATCACAGTGGCTGTCAGTGCTGATGAAGAGTAAGTTTGCTAAAGATGACTGGTGAATAAAGACACTTAATAAAAATAAAAAGCAGGCAATAAAGGGTTAATAGCTTCTGTTCAAGCAAGCTTGGGTTTTTGGTTATTCTCCTTGTTTGAATTCAGAATATGGAGATATATTACCTTTTAGTGCCTGAGTTTGGTTAGATAGATACCTGAGCTCTGTTTTTTCCCTAGGATATGTCACAAAAATGCTATATCCTTTTTAATTCCTTCTACATATGATACCTTTTCTTCTTGCTCACCCAGCAAGATATTTTCCCAAGCTCTCCCAGTGACTGTTTACCTGCTGGAACATTTACATTGATGCTCCAGTGTGGGCAGCTGCTCTTGGCAGCTATCCTTTTGAACCTGAGCCACACTCTGAATTTTGTCAGATTGAAAAGGTCAGACAGTTACAGAAACTGACAATTTTTAATTTGATAACTTCTGTGGGTACTGAAAGGTACCCACAGAACAAATACATTAGTGTGAGACTGACTGCTTTAACCAAACTGCAGTTGTCATTTGGGGGAAGCTGTAAACTAATGCCAATAAACAAAGAGAAATCCTTGATGCCCTTCTGACAACACTGAAATCTCAGTGTGGAGGGAAAGAAGTTTAGCTTATTAATTAAGTCTTTGGCAAACTTCCAGAGTTTATCTTCTTTATGTGGGTAATGCTAATGTTTTGCCGTTGTGTAGACAGAGGGGCCATTAGCAGTTCCTTTGCCATGGAGTGGGCTGGGGGGAGGTGGGACATTGCATGTGGTGGGCAGTTTCAGGTGGGTTATCACTCTTCAGGCACAATTACACAGTTTGGGTAGCTCAAGGCCATAACATCTCCTGCCAGAGGCCAGCTAACCTGGCACAGAAGAAGATACGAGGGTGTCATCTTGAGTACTGCCACACGGCTATGGGAAAATAAAACCACATTCTCTTGCAGACAAACTCTAAGGTTTGGGTTGGTGGGAGTTTTTTTCATTTTGAGGCTGGGGCAGAACCTGTATAATGAGCAGCATGTGTTCTATCCATGAAGCTGTGAGCACTGTAGCCCTGCTGCTGCACTGCACAGAGCAGGGCTGTGGTTCAGCCCGTAGCATGTTCTTATTGGCATCGTGCCTGCCATGCCTGTGCCACCCAGCACCCTCCTGCATGGTGCCCAGGCACAGGCCAAGGTGGAGCTCAAGCCAGAGACTACCCTCAAGGGCATGTTGGACAAGACCACTGCCTTTCAGCTCCTCTTGTGTTTCAGCCTTGCTGCCTGTGGGAGAAGAGGTCAGCCATGGTCACAGACCTGTTCTGTTGTATTGGTTTGAAAACAAACCAGTGGGACATCACAACTCAGGATTAAAATTAATAGGAAAAATTAGAAATAAGTGAAATAATATAAGGAAAAAGCACTGACAAAGTCAGATACAACCTGACACCCAATTAGGGTGGTTGCAGCAGTCTCAATGAAGTGGTCCAGTTGAAGTGATGATCCAACGGAAGGTCTGGTCTCCAGCTGAAGGTCCGTGGTGGCTCTTGTCCTCTGGTCACCCAGCAGACAGGGCTGAGGCCAGGCAGTTCCAAGGGCAGCTTATATCCAGGTGGGAATGCCCGGCTTCCCCCTCCTGGGTGGAGCATCTCACAATAGGGTGAGATAAGTCCATGAGTCATGTGGTGGTTTCTTGATGGCCCATTGTCTGTTATCAGGGGTGGGTCATTAGCAGGTGATAACAGCTAATGGCCCACAGTTGGTGGTAATAGAATACTTAAATACATCTATTGTAACCCAGGACACCTGTGAATGGCTGAGGAAGGGCATCCTGCTTTTGAGGAGGGGAAGGGCAGGGGGAAGGCAGGAGCTCTGCTGCAAACGTGGGCAGATTCCTCCCATCGCAGCACTGCCAGCTGTGAGCAGCCACACCCAGGGGAAGAGGCTCACTCCTCGGCTTCCCTGAGACCTCCAGGCTTCTTATCGGCTCCAGGCTTAAGAGAAACAATCCTGGTTTCCCCTTCTCCTACCTCTGAGGTGGATACAACCCTCCTAAGGGCAACAAGTCCTGTCCCTGGTGGATTGTCTGAGACAAGTGGAACAAGGTAAAGCCTTCAGCTGAAGTAATATTTACAAGCTTTCTTTAGGAAAGATGCCACAGCTGAGTGTCTCTTACCTTTTTTTTTTTTCCCTTAATAAATCTCATTTTTAAAGGAGATGAAAATCATTATTTCAGTTGTAGGATTTTTAATGGATGAGGTTGTGTGTCTGGGAGTTGAGTCACTGGTGCCCTTGTAGACTTTTGTAACCTCAGCAGAGGAGTAGCCCTTGTGGAAAGGCTGAGGTAGTACTGGTCAAAGACAGAGTATTTCCAGCCACTACCAACCAGTTTGGTGATATTCACAAGGAAATGCTTTGAAGTTGATATTAAACTCCTGAAGTGGTACTGAGTTAGGGATTGGTGGGGAGCACAGAGGGCTTCAGTGGGACTCAGCGTTGAGGCCTGAAACAGCTGCTCTGAAATGCTATTTCATGAGTGGACAATGCTCAGAGCCTCTACCTTCCCTCTGCCTTGGCATCCAGCACCAATTCTGCCAAACCAGGGTGCTTCCCCCGCACTGTGCTCATGTGCGTGTCTTGTGCAAGTGGGTATGGATGCCCTGCACCTCTCTATGCATACCTGATGGAGGTGGAAGTGAGATTAAAATATACAAATGTAGCCTGTAAATACTTCTGGTCCAAGGAGGTTTGAGCCTACTGATCTTCCTAAGAGCCTGGCAGCTGTTCAGCTGAGGGCAGAGCTGAGCTGAGGATGGAGAAGAAGAATCAATAGCAGGTAAGCAGCCTCCTCTACTCCAGTTTCAGCTGAGCTGAGAGACTCTGAAGGAGGTGATAGCCTCTTACATGCACATCTCAACAAAGAAGAAGTTGGGTACTTGTGTTTCCAAGGGAGAGTATTTGGCTGAGGTCTCTGGTTTGGATTGCCCTTCTTCAATTCATATCCCTGTGGAGAGGTTTTTTTTTTGTTTGACCTCATGTTCATTTTGCCACAGAGATCTTGCATTCATTCTTGGTTTGCTTTAAAGTTAAATCAATTATCTAGTACCCAGAGACATGTTTTCTTTCACTCAAGCTTCTGTTTCAAGGTCAGTGTTTGGTATGCAGCTCTCACACTTCAGCATTGTTTCAGTGTCTCAAGCACTAGGCCCCCAGGTGGATCAGTCTAACATGAGACAGACCTCTAAAACAAGGATGAAAACATCACCATGAGTATCATCTTGAATATGAAGTGGTTTGATTCCCTCTCCCCTACAGTATATTAAGGTCTGAATCATTTTGTCCTGTGTTTGCACACTTTACTTTAGATGAAGATTTACTGTATGGAGCCATCTATTGGAATCCCCATCTTTAGGTCCCTGTTGAGGCACAAAAAACACACTTGAGACCACAGCTCGGTAATCCACTGCTGGCTGAGCCTAAGCCACCCACTGGATAAAGGAAAACACAAGTCTGTCCTTGGCACTGAGAAAGGTCTTGACCAGGCAGGTGCAATGCAAAGGCACAGTGTCTCCTGCTTGGAGGGGTCCATCATCTAATGATTCTGCTGACTGGCTCCTTGGGAGGGAGACTATGTGGGGAGAAGGCTGTGGGATTTGGAGGAGTTTGTGGTAAATAGAAAAGGTTGTGGGGATGAGGACAGGATGGTAAAGTAAAATGTGGTTTGGGGTTTTTAAAAAAATCTACATTGCTCACTCCAGTTTCTGTTTTGTTAGAAGTGGAAGCCACATAAAGTTTAGGACCTCCAAAACATACGCTTGAGTTAACACAGAAGCTGTTATTTATCATAACAGAGCCCTTATCCGAACTGCTTGTGGTCACCCTAAGACACAGCTATAATGAAACAGAGTACTTAATTCTTTCTTTCAGTACAACTGTAAATGAGACCATATGTCCTGTTCTCCAGCTGTCTTGGTATACCACACTGGTTTTAAGCTCTTTCCTGTAAATCAGCAATCAAATTCATGCCATATGCCAAGCAAGCAATGAATATCAAGAGTTTCAAACTCGGGCCTGAGAGCTTGATGTAGAGTTCCTCTGATGGAAGCATTGTGTCCCAGTGGTATTTTATAATGTCTGAGATACAGAAATGGACTACTGCTGTTTTAATTTGCACAGTAGTTATCTGGTCTTTGTAGCTCATAGATCTTCCTCTGTGGCCAGATGTTGAAAGTGCCCCACATACACGGTGTGACAGACTTTGCAGCACACTACAGTGAAATGTCATCTTGGTGATGATTCAGTTCCTGAGTCCACAGCAGCCGTTTTGTGGGAGAACATTGAAATAATCCTGCAAGGTCCTGTCAGACATCTGAATTTATAGTGTAAGCAAAAATTGCCAAAACTGTTGGACAGAGGTAATGGTGTGTGTAGTTTTGTACAGGAAGGTTGCAGCTCAGCTCCCAGGAAGCTTCATTCCAGCAGGACATGAGCTGGTCGCAGAAGAGAAGGATGGGTGGGAATAAATAATGCCTGTAGTGCCTGTGCCATGGCTTGCACTTCAGTCCTGTGGGAGGCAGGATTACCCAGCTCATGGCTGCATGACCAGACACTGTTCCCTCCTCCAAAACCAGGCTCTGTTTGCCTGCACAACTTGTTAGGAGCCTCCCCTGTAATGTTCCAGCCTCTAAACTATCCCCAAACAGTGTCTGAGAAAAAACCAGGTCAAACCTGTGCTGGGAGCACATGAACAAATCAAGAACACCTTAGTTTGGACCACTTGTGTAGATGTAGCCAGCTGAATTCCCCATTAGAAAATATCTCACAGGTTTGCCCAGTCTGGCAGCAGCAGGCTGGGAGACACCTGAGGTGTTTGCCCAAGACCTTGAACAGCTTTCTGGGAGCAGTCCCTAATTTGTGATAAAACCCCCAAATATGTGTTCATTACATGGAACAGGTGCCTGTTCTGAAGGGGACAGCAATTCAGGGCAAAGATTTCCACTCTTCCCTGGAGTTCCTGCAGCTATAGCTAAGCAACAAAGAGCAGCAGTGATCGAGGAGTCTGGGTCACAACCCCATGAAAGAGTTTGATAAGAAGGGAGCACAAAGCTTCCTTCAGCTGCCAGGTATCTGACCAGCAGAAAAATTAGTTTGACTAGGTCATAGTGGAGCTGCTGCATTTGAGGAGCTCAGATTTCCTTAGAGCAGGTGATAAAGCAGAAAAGTATAAAAGTGCCTGTGGTCGTAGTCCCTCGGCACAGCTGAGAGCACCAGCCACGCTCTCCATTTGCTCCTGTGCTCCCCAGGGACTCACTCTGTGGGCTGTGCCCTGTTGAGACCCAGGATCTCCCTGCAGAGAGCTGGCACCCCACGCCGTGTCTGGAGGGGCTGCAGGTGTGGCAGCATCATCAGCAGGCTGTCCATGTTTAGTGTCACAGGCTGTCTAAACACTGAGATCAGCACCCCTGGCTGTGAACTCGAGAATGCTACTTGCTTTGCCTCATCATCCACTGACTGAAATGGATCTTTAAATACTGAGTGTGCTGTGGCACCTCTTGCATTTTTAGCTACCAAGTGTGAGACTGCGGCAATGTGAAACTCATCCTCTCCAGGAAACATGACTAAGAGGTTCTTACTTTCATCTGCTATCACTTGCATTGGCTGTGATTCATTTCCCAGTCTGAACAGGGGCCAATGTGCTGAATACCACATGGTGTAGAAATTAGGCAGTGTTGGGATGTCCTTCCCTGTCATCCCCTTGCAGGGAATACCATCAGGAGAGGCTCTGTGTTATGGAGGTTTGTAGCAAGCAGTGAAAGAAGGCACAAAGGTGATGTGAGATCTGCATAACCTGCTCATGTCAATTTAATTGAGAGATGTAATGGCCATTTTACTCATGGGCAATTCTATATTAAATATGCACAAGTAGCCTAAGTGCTACTAATGGAGAAGCCTTTTTGGTGATGGGTTGCTGCTTTTTGAAGAAGCTGTACTGCACTCAGCTGAGACTAATGTACTTAGGCTAAAGTACACCTTTAAAACGTGCTTAATTGTCAGTTTTTATGCTGGGTACAAACCATAACAAATTTACAAAGAGAAATGCCTACAAACCTTTGGTACAGCTTCATACAAGAGAAGGCAGGGATGTGACCCCTGGGCTGAACAGTGGAGGGATGCAAGAGCATCCCAAAAACAGCAGCCAGTACGAGGTTTGGTCAAAGGCAGGAGGGGTAGGTGGGTACTTGGGTAACACATATGTAAGTTGCTGGCTCAGAAAGGTACCTTTGGAAATGTAGATCTGGTAAAGTGTTGTTGAAAGATACTTTCTGTGCTACTTTACATTAAACTAAAAGGGAGCTGCAGTATGGTCCCACCCGGCCCAGCTGTGCAGTGGCTGTCAGGGATAATACACAGCAGTCTGTGGCTCCCACTCGCTGTTGGGGCGAGGAGAAAAGCTTGAGCTGAAGTGATCCCGGGTGAGATTTTGGCACAAGAGGATGGCTGAGTGTGCAGAGCCACCGTGGTGCTGTGCAGAACCCCCCTCCACCCCTGAGGCTGGCACTACCTGCAGTGACAGGTTTCCTGCTGTGCCACTGCCTTGCACGCCAAGAGGAGCACGAGGAAGGTAATGGCTCCTTCTGAGAGACATGCAGAGTGCTCTTCCTCTGACCAGGCCCTGAGCATCTGCAGCAGACCCTGGACCCTCCCAAAGGGTGATTGGAAATCCACAGAACCTTCCACCTCCTGCTGGGAGTGCCCTGGGCACCAGTCTAACCACTGTTGGTGGGGCTTGTGCCTCCATGAGTCTGAGCAGGAAAAGGATGAGGGAAAGGGGAGTAAAAGACACCTGAACGGGAGCTGAAGGGGCAAAGAGCTGACTGGGGGTTCATAAAGCAATCAGGCACCAACTCAGTTTGCCCTGCTACCAGCTCCATACCCTAAACCTGAGCTGGCCTGTCACTGCAGTGCTCAGTGCCTACACCTGTGTGTCAGCACAAGGCTGTTCCCATTTCTGTACGTGTCTGCCTGCTTGTCAGGCAGCTCTGTGCTCACTGACATCCCACCCCATGCCCCCAGCAAGATGCTGGGGGGCTGTGGCCTCCCCCACAAGCAGTCAAGAGCAACCAGAGCACATCTTTCAAACCTGGATTAAAATTTCCTTCTTGACAAAGAAGGAAAGGTACTTTTTCTGTGTTTTTATCTTATGCTTGCCATTTCAGGGGGACACCCAGTTGCTCAATTCCTCCCTAAAGTGAATCTGCAGGATGTGGAGAATTGCATTCTCCATTTTCAGTAGGACTCTCAGGGCAATTTGCCTATTTTTTCTTTTCTTTTTTTGCCATTTACATATGATAATCACATTGGGACCTCACAGTTACTACAGACTTAATGACACTGAGATATGAAATGTTCTCTCTGATGGCTGTCAGGCAGGAAATCCTTAAAAACAGGCCTCCTCATTTAAAACTGTATCTGTGGCTATAAGCTGTGGTAGGCAAACTGCAGAGAATATACACTGTAAGAAATGTTTATGAGCAGAGCTGTGGTTTCATCATGCTGCTGCCACTTTTTTAAATTTATATTTCTCTACTGCAAATTCTTACTATAAATTCTGGCTACAGTAATCTGTATTCTTATGAACAGCTTGGTTTAAGAAAAGAGGGATGTGTGGGAGGTAAAGGATTAAAGAACAGTATATGCATGCCTGAGATACCTCTTCTTAGCAGAAGCTTACTTAAATGCAAAAATGACAACAAGCCCTTATATCCTGGGCAGGAGGGGGCTGAGTGGAAGCTGGAAAGGGAAAAATCACATGCAACCAGTGGGTGAAGGGCTGAGACATCAGGTGAAGCTGTTTGCAGTGAGCTAGAAAGGATTTAGAAAACAGTCCCTGCTTTTGATAAACAGGCACATCATCACAGAGGAAGCTAATTTGCCAGAAGGGAACCAGCTTACAGGGCATCTACTAAGGGCACAGGGAGGGGATGCTGTTTCCTGTGGTGAGGTGACTGCAGGTCCCTGCTCCTTGATCCCCTGCTTACCCCAGCAACATACTGCTGCTGGGTCCTGCTGTGCTCTTGGGCTCTCAAGCACAGATTTTTGCCCAACAAAATGGCTTTGTGGCCTTCCAAATGCCCACTCCCACTCCTGGAAGTCAGGCTTGCACCTGCACCCTGCTGATGTACCTCCAGCTTGAT
This sequence comes from Rhipidura dahli, assembly GCA_013399225.1. Classification (NCBI taxonomy): domain Eukaryota; kingdom Metazoa; phylum Chordata; class Aves; order Passeriformes; family Rhipiduridae; genus Rhipidura; species Rhipidura dahli. Next base: position 861,715 of record VXAC01003946.1, read on the forward strand.
GCTGAGGGACAGAATGCCAAAGCATTCCCTCATTTAATGTGACTGAGGTGAACTTTTAAGTATCATGGTGTACTTTTTGTACCACGACTTTTTCTGCCAAATTCTTTTAGCATGTCACCTGACAGAAATTATTATTTCCAAAGTGAGCCAACCAAAAGTGGCCCATCACCAACTTTTAATTTGAGCTCAAATGTAGGTCTCCTCCAGTTTGGAGGAATACTGGGAACTCTCATCTGGGCAGATGTTACCAAGAGAGCCTTGATGGAAATAAAGTGCATAAAATTTAACCTGGTATGTTTTGTTCACCACAAATGCCAGAAACACAGCTATAGCTACATCTACGTTACCCATGGAGGCTAGGGTCTGGCCTAGCAGAGCTCTTAGCCTGTAATTGCTGTATCCAAATTAACAGATAGCCAGACCCCATGTCTCAGCTGGGAAGCAGCTACTAATGGCAGAGAGACAATAAAGAACTTAAACTGTCTCTGAGCTGTGCCTAATTGTGCAAAGGCTCCTCTCCTGGCCACACTCACAGAGTTTAAATGAACACTGTTTTGTTGTTGCTGTGCTGAAACAGAAGATGAGTATTTACATGGACAGGAGGAAGGAAGAGCTTCACACCAGAGCAGGGATGGCTTCTCAAGCCCCTCAGCTTTCTGTGGTAGCCATCCAGCCATTGATTCCAGGCTTTCTCCATGCAACATCCAAGATGTTAGCTTAAATTACCCTTAACATCTGACTTTGCAGTGCAATGGGCCAAAAAGGGTCACAGCCAGACACACATGAGAGACAGTTTAAGAGGCATTTCCTCACCTCCTCTTATTAAAGGTGGAAGGCAATCTGCCTGAACTGGGATAGAGTCTGACAGCCTAGCAATTGCAGATTAAAATTGGACAGCAGAAGCTTCTTCCCATCTCCCCTTGGCCATTCTCCTTGTCCCCTGGCTGCTGCTGAGACAAAGATGTCCGAGCCACTCAGAAATCAGTGGGGTTTCCTGCAGTCTGGTGCACCAGGCTGAAGAAAAACCCAAACAAAAAGAACAGATACTGAAGGGACCAAAGCTTAGATGAGGTGTTGTGCCCTCTGCTGGGGTCCAGCAGTCCCTCCTGCCAGGATCATCTCCAATTCAATGGGGATCTGATGCCAAATGCATGCCCCAGCTGCCACCTCCAGCAGAAGAGGAAGGTGCTTTAGGCTTTCAGGTTGAGCAGTGTCCAGCTTCAAAAGGATGTGTAGAGACTGTCCTCCTCCCCAGAACACCCTGGGACCAAAGGGACAGGTCACCTCCTGGCCATTGGCATTTTTAAAAGGGAGAGAGCCCAGCTTCCCCTCACCTCTTCTTGAGAAAGCCATAACTGCCTGACTGTCCATCCTATCTGTCATCCAAAAAGGTGGCTCTGCTGCATTAGGTGCCCCTGCTTAATATGCATGGGCTAAACAAACCATAGGAGGAGAGAGGTGCTTCGTATTTCCTCTTACTGGATCAGCCTCTGGATATCTTCACAGCAGCCCAACCCTTCCTCTGCTGGAAATGGAGCTGCCTGGGCACCACTTGTTACCCTCCAGGCCTGTGTGCAAGGTGTGCTACCTCCAGCTTTGGGTAACTTTCCCAATAGCCACCCAAACTCTCCACCTAAGTTTTGCTATTGCTGCATGCCATTGCTTTTGATGTGTGGATGGAAGGCAGGTTTTTCTTGTCAAGTATACTGTGAACTCGGGGAACAGGAGGATTTCAAGCCACGTCTTGAGAGTTGGCACAGCCTGGAAATGGAGCGCTGATCACATAGACAGCAGTGAGATTAAAGAAAAGCAAGAGTTTGGGCTCAGTGCTGTGCCATATAGACATGAAGTATATGATCATATGGAAATGGTAACTTCATAGCACTGTCCTGCTAGCATAGAGGAATAGTAGCTTTGTGCCAAAAGTAACGACTTGTGTTTAAATGAAAGCTTTATCTTTGGATATTTTTTCAGTTCTTTGTAAAATTACATTGTTCTTCAGTACCTGTCTTCCCACAGAACACATTCAAAGACCTTATGCTAAGACTGATCACTAAAGAATTATTATTTCAGTCCCAGAAAGAGGCTTTTGAAGTCCCCATCATCCCCCAGGAGCTGAGAAATTCGTGTCTCCTCAGCATCCAGGTCCTTGCTGCACTTTCTTATGGGGAGCATTTGCCTTGTTGCTCCTACTTCAAGTTTTCTCAATAAGTTGTACACCCGAGCAAACTAGGTCTTGCTGTGCTGTTCATGATGGGAGAAAAAGGTAATTTGGGTTAAAAGGCTTAAATCATCTGTGAGCCAATCTGCTGACATGAGTGGGAGTGGAGTGAGTTCAGCACTGGAGAAAGCAACCACCACCTCTCAGGCTCTGAAAGAACAGTTCCTCTGCAGAACAGTGACTAATAATTCTGGTTATGTCACTGTCTCTCCTTGGGGAAAACTAAATATATCCTGATATCATTGCTCCTAAGTTTGCTTTTTGATTGCTCTTCTTGCATTTATGCTCAATTAAGCACCAATGCCTTCCCCAGAATTAGCCATGGAAATCAAAGACTGGTCACTCCAGTTGCTCCAGCAAGCAGCTTTATTGGGTCCTGCTTACAGATGCTCCTAAGCCCTCTTAGTACCCTGCTAACTTTTTCTGTCCACTTCTGCTGGAGATGGACAGAGAGAAAAAGGAGAGAAACATTTCAGAGTCTGTGCATTTACAGGCTGCACCAGTCTGCTTTTGTTGGTGCTCTCAGCTGGCATCTCTGTCTCCTGAGGTATGATTCATGGGTAGCTGTTTGCCTCAGCAAGTTATTGCTTTGCTGGCTGAATATGCTTACACACGAACAGGGTTTGGAACGAGCTGAGGTTTGCTTGCTCGGGGTACGGCATTATCATTGGAAGCCGACTGTGCACTCACCTTGCTCCAGCACCAAGGAAGATTTGTTCACCCCTGCACCTTCTCGTGGCCCTAATTTGGGGAGAGGGACCTTGAGAAGAAGCAGTGATGTACCTGAGTGACCACTGGATGTCATAACACCCCACACTGCTTCCACAGCCTCCTCTATCAAGCAAAAGGAGCAAACGTGATTAAGAAAAAACATCTGACTGCTGGAGCTTCTTATGGCTGTGTTAAAAGCTGCAAGGGTAAGCTCAGCACTTCAGGTCCTAAAATAGGATGGGGATAAGTACAAGAAGTATGACTAGAATGCTGGGAAAAAGCCCTGTCACTGGGGCATTGACATGGATGGATGCAAAGGGCAGGGTGGCCTCTAGACTGGGGAGTGCCTTCTGCTGGCCCCCCTTTGCTTCAGGGAAAAGAAAATGTGTGGAAAATGGGGTCCACTATTAGGGTCTCCCACTTGTCTCCCAAGGCTGCTCCACCTCTCCCATTTCCCCTTTGGCAGCTGGAGGCTGCTGGACAGTAACTCATACAAGGCCGGCACATCTCAGAGCACACAGTGACCTGCCAGCCACCTGTGCTTGCTCCAACACCTCAAATACTGCTTCAACATTGAAAGTAGGATCAGACCTCACATATGCCCACTGGAGAGGCTCGAGAGGACTGCAAAGCACTGAAGGGCACTCACCATCCTGGCTGGAGTATGGGGAGGTGTTTGCATATGCTGGGAAAGAGAGGGGTTTGCTGTTCCTGGTGGAAATGTGTGCGGTGTGCACCTTGCAAGAAGGACCCTGTGGCATGGTTTCCATCTCCTGCTTTCATGCTTTGGCAGCACTGGCCTTGTCCATAGCCAGTGTTTTCCACCCCAGAGTGTCTGACACACAGAGTCCCAGCAGCTGTGTCTCACGGGGCCAACCGCAGCAGTTCAGACCCTGAGCAGCGATTTCTTCCATAGCTGAACACCAAAAAGGCCCTAAGTCAGAGCAGCAAAACCAACAAAGGGGGAGAATGTTGGGAAGATGGAAGAGCAGGGTGCTGCTATGGGGGCACAAGACACCTGCAGAGACAAGGGCAGACAGGTCTGACCCCATTTGTGCTTGTGTTTCCCATCACAGTAGTGGCAGCAGCATACATGGTTGCCCAGGCAGCTCCTTAGATTTACCACTCTATTATTTATTCTTGGAAGCAATTCCCTCACTCTGCTGAGGAGCAGAGCTGGGTGCACACTGGAGCAAGTGCAGCTTGATTTGTAGGAGCCCACTGCAGGGGACACAGTGCAAAAACCAGATCTAGCTCCTGTTGTTGATTTTGGTCCTCCAGAAATTTTAAAGGCAAGAAGGGACTGTGTGTTACACACCATAAAACTATCAAGAGATTGCTGCATCAAGCCTGTAACTTCTTGTTAAGCTGTGACATGGCCTTTAAAAAGGCATCCAGTCTTGATTTAAACACCTTGAGTACTGGGGAATTGAGCGTGTCTGTGCACCTCATTTTGAATCTCAATTAATACAGTTTCTGCTTCCTGCCCAGAGGCTGTGCTTGATATGCATTTGTTCGTTGGATTAAAGAATTTTCTACTGGCACTGATTTCACCATGAAGATACACCTAACATCAGACTAGCCCAGCACAGCCCCTTCCTTGTTGAGCTGAACAGGTTGGACATCAGGAGTTTCTCAGTACATTTGCTCCTGTAACTGTGTTTTGAAAACTCTATTTAGCATCCATTTGAAGTGTGGGCACCCACAGTGGATACCACTGGTTGGCACCAATCCCAACAATGCTGCTTGCAGGATTGACACTGCCTTCTTCTGTACAGCAGAAAGGCCCATTCTTTATCTGGGGATTGTATGAGCTCACTCAATCCCTCTCTGCAGGTAGATAGGCAAATTTAATGGCTCTTCATTGCTTTTTGAAGTTGATGGGGGGAAGCTTTAGCCCACTCCCTGCTCACCTGTTTGTCTGGTCCTGTTCCTCTATGCTCTGTCAGCTTGTACGGGTTTGGCTTTTACTCGAACTCCTGGCTGAGCTGCTTCAGTTGACTCCAACAGCAGGAAACGACACAAATTGAGGTTCTTTCTGAGGTAGTTTTCTGCAATTATGTGAGGGAAGATGGCCCAGAGGGAATCTGTCACTCAGTGGCACAAGGCAAGCAGCAGGAGCAAAGGGCTGGGAGCAGGGAGAGGGCAGAGGGGAGGCAGAAGCAGATGTGTGCCCTGTTGGAGCCTGTGCACTGGCCATGGTTGTCCTTGTGAGGGGTGACTGGGTCTTAAATGGTACTGTTTTACTGCCATGACCTGGTCCTGAACGAAGGTCTTTCCTAATGATCCTTGTGAAACAGCTGTGTGAGCACCTCTAGAGGAGAGAAGGGCCTGATCTTTTGTTTAAAAGCCCTTTTAAATGGGTTGTCCATCCTTACTTTGTAAATCCGTGTTCCCCCGTGATGACTATGGGGTGAACAGTTCCATCACCACATCCAGAAGACAAAAAATAGTGACAGCACATCACAGTTACAAACCACTGTCTATAGGCACTTCTACAAAGATGTTTGCAAAAATGAGCCTGTCCCAATTTCTAGACACATGAAGAAGTTAAAATGACTTTTTTAGTGGCTCAGCCACTGAGAACAGGGTCCAGCTGACATTGTGGAAGAACCTGTCTTTCACCAGCCCATTTTTCAACCATAAGCTGCAGAAGCCTGCAGTGAGATGTTTTTTATCAACCAGGATTTTTTATTGAGCCAGGTAAAATCTTCAGCAGCTGCAACAAAACCAGCTTCTTTCCTAGCTTATAAATGCTGAGAAACTTGTCAGGTACCCTCTTGTGAGAGAGGATAATGCAGTGGGTGTTTTGTCATCATCAGCTATTCAGAAAGCATTGCACCTGGATCCTGTCTTTAAGCCCTCAGTGCCTTAGATAAGACAGTGATATAAAAGATGAGTGTGTGTTTTTGTGTGTGTAAAAGCCTGGTGTTCAGGGCATTAAATCTGCCTCCTTGTGAGGAATTTCTTGAGAACTGTATGTCAGCTTATTATTCTTCGCTTCAACACTGGATACTTGGTGGCTGACTACTTCCACCTATTTGTTCCGGAATTATGGCAGCTTTATTTGGGTGATAATAGGAGCACTGTGCTGTTTTATGAGACTGTAATCCAATTCTCAAGTGGATGAACACTCTTCAAGGCCATGTAGTTTATCCTGGTGATTCAAGGAACTGAATTACTGACCAAAAAAGTAGTGGTGTTCCTTCTCATGTTGTTGTGCTCCAATCCTCTGCAGGCTAAATAAATGTTCAAAATATCTGTGACATCAGAAGAAATATCACAAGGAGATGATGGGAGTGACAGTGAGGAGCAGAATGGCAGAAGGAGCCAGAGAGGAGGATATTTTGGTGTTTAGTTATTAGTTATGGCAGTGATTTCCTGATAATATTCCTCATCTTTCAGAGAGGGACTGCGCCTTCACCTAAAATCCTCTGGCTCTGGGTTAGTCCCAAACGATATCCACAGGCCCAAAGTGCTGAGAGGTGAAGGCTATTCACAGCTGCCAGAGTCCAGTCTGTAGCTGAACACACCATGGGATAAAAATGCCCTAGCTCTAGCACTGTGCAGGTTCAGGCTGCTTACACATGCAGCCAGCAAAAGCTGCCTCTGCTTTTTTTCCTCTGCTCTGCTTTGTTGTACTGCTCGCTTTTGAAAGGGATTTAAGCTGACTTTTATAATTTAAATAACAGGGTTTTGATACAAATGTACAGGTGTATGACTATGCATTATGCAGCAAATAAACACCTACCTGGTGGCTGCTTGTGGTCCTCAATAAGGTTGGGGTGCACAGGGTGCAGCTCAGGACTGGGACCAGGGTCTTTATAATTAGAGTGATGTTTATTATTTGACAGGAAGTGAACCCAGCAAACAAGCTAGGAGTGAAACCAGGCTTTTACTGTGGGCACATGAACTCACTGGCTCTCCTTGTCTGGTAATGTATGCTACACTGCTGACAACTGCTGTGCTCCCAGCCTTGCTCTGAGGCTTTGTGCATCTCTGCTGGCATGGTCTGTGCTCCGACAGGAGCTGGCTGGGATTAAGTGTATAAATGGCAGCTTACCTTAAGCATTGCACAGATGGCGTTTGTATCTTGGGGCCAGCTGATTTCATGACACTGGTGGAGGATGTTTCCTGCTTTTCTGCAAGCATTTGGTGTAGGGTCTCTGTCTGACACTGTCACCTCTGCACAGACCTGAGTGAAGATACTCCCTCTAGGCTTAGTGGGGGATCCTGGGAACCAGAGGTTTGCTGGTTGCTTCTCAGCTCCAGCTTCTGGAATAAGGTGAATTTGGAGCTGTTTGGAGGGTTGCCCTCCAGCCACTATGGAGACATCACTCATGTTTCAGCCCAAAGATTCAGGTCAGAAGGGAGGAAATCTGTAACTCTCATCAGAGGTGTCCAACACCTTGAAAAGAGCCTGCAGTGAAGTATTTTGGGAGTTTGCAGAGCACTGAAATGCTAATTAAAATTACAATTAATTTTAAAATCCCAGGTAAATATTACCATTTCCAGTACACTTAGATATTCATTCGTGGTTTGAGCATGCAGTCTTGATTCTGGTGTGCTTTTTCCTTTGGACTACTTAAAAGTTGAGGCTTAATAAATCCCAACATCTCTTATGAGGTCCTTCTGAGGCTGATAAAAAAGAAGCATTCAATAAATGTAGTGCATTTAGTCACTATTTAATAGTGAATATCGAAGCTGTCAGTCTGATAAACATCACTGGCCATGGTACTCCAGTGTTATGCTGGAGGGAGGCTGCTTGCCCAGGCACTGGGTCTGCTGTTGACTTTATCTTCTGCTGGTGGGTCATTAGCACCTTTCACACCAACAGCAGTCTCACAAATGCTTGGCTAGAAATGCTTTAGAAGATTATTTTTAAAAAAATAAAATTAAGCAATTAGTCCAGGAGCTAATTAAACTTAGCATTTGGTTTTCTAGGGTACCACATGAATCATAAAGTTGTGGACAGGGTTCATTTATCTCTTGGTGACAAATGTATGTTACTTACATGTCATTTTGGGGGCAGACATAGGTACTTACTTGAGTAAGTCATGGATAGAAGATATGTGCATTAATTATCCTTTGACAGCTGCAGCCAGATTCAACAAAATATTTATCTGCCTAGAATAAGGTAAATAAATTTTCTTTCTCTGAGGGATGCTTCTGGTACTTTCCACACAACTGAGAAGCACATCCTCTGATAACCAGTGCCACTGGTGACTGCAAAGCATGTGGAGGAACAAGTCCTGGTGAAGCTATTTAAAGGGATGAACAAAAATGCTGGCATTAACTGGGAGCTACCCTGTATTGGTATTCATCACTGCTCTCCTTTTCCCACTAACCTTGTCAACAAGTCAGTAGTTATACTCAAATACACTGTCTCACTGGTGAGGCAAGAGCTGGCAGTAGTGGTCCAAGTCAGCTCCAGTGTCATTAGTCTGTGTCAGAAAACCCTCCACCAGACAAGTGAGGCCATATTTACAGGCATGAATACTTAGTGACAAATGACCAGTGCCTCAGAAATGAAAGCTGTATAATAAACAAATCTTCAGCTTAAACGAGAAATAAAAGGGATCCCACAAGTATGCAAGTAAGATGGAGGAAAATCTGAAAATAAAGAGCTCTGGGGAAAAAGAAGAGGTTCCCAGTACCTGAATTTTCCAGGGAAGGGAGAGATGATGAAGGTGGTAGGGACATGACTGGTGACTGTCAGAGCACCTAGGCATGGCAGAATGGCAGTTCAGACCCTGTCCCCCTGCATGGACTGTGAGATAGGGCTGTTTGCAAGGGATGCTCAGGCTGAAATGCCCTTGGCCTCACCAAGGTGAGGGCTCTTCAGTATGTTTTGAGGGTGATGCAATCACCTGTGTGTATAATACATTGGAAGAGGTTGAGCAGAGAAGCTGTGGATGCTCCATCTCTGGAAGTGTTTAGAGCCAGACTATATGGCCTTTGAGCAACTTGGTCTGGTGAAGGGAGATGATCTTTGAAAGTCCTTTTTAACCCAATTATTCTGTGATGCCCTCGTGTTGTCTGTGCGTAGATATGTAAATAGACATCCAGGTGCTTGGATGAGAGGCTCCATAGGTGCTTCATGCCAGCTGGCTTAGGAGGAAACAAGTCCCTTTGGGCATGCCTGCCTCCTTCCACTAACTGGAGGTAGGTCCAAGTGGATGAGCTCAGACCACAGGTCTGAGAGGGTCCTTCCTCCCTCAGCCAGCAAGGGTACCTGCCTTCCTCCTCTTGCTGATAGAGGGATGTAATATTTTGGCCATTGATCTTCCATCCTCTGAGCTGTAGGCACATTTTAGGTCCCATCCTCAGCAGATGGATTTCCTTGTGTCATTGCAAGGAATCTCATGATCTGCTGGGCTGGATTACAGAGGGCTCTGTCCAGCTTGGGTTCTCACAAGAGTAGCCAGCATGGAAGAAAAGCACAGTTCTCTTAAGGAAACAACACTTAAACAAGTTGGTAAAAATGATCAGAATAACCTGTATTTATGAGCCATTATGGGTTGTCTGAATAAATTTAGATTATGAGAAGCTAGGGCAGCTTATTTAAACATGGGTCCTGTGAGTAGATAGTGGACTCTCTAATCTGCTCCTGACTTGCTGCTGTGGTTGGTAGGTATGTCTTTGTAAATTTTAAAGGACCAAGATAATATTGAATACACAGTATGAAACCAGCTGGATCAACAAGACACAGCGAAATCTTCAGGCCATGAGGAATAAGCCACATACATCCCTCTGTAGCTCTCTCCTCCCTGTTCATCTCACAGTGTTTAGTTAAGCTATTATGTAAACAATTATTATTGTGTACACAGAGGATATTTTTCTGCTGTATCCTTTGATGTGGGCATTGCTTGGGTACAGCTGAGACAAATTTTCACCTGTGTCAGTTTATAACTATACACGTAGCTTAGAGATTATTAAGTATTAGGAATGAGCATTAATGCTTGTCAGAACAGGAGCAGGTTCCACAGGTAGTGAAGATATCTCTCCAGCAGCTGTCATCCTGTGGGCTGCCACTCACCTTAATCTCCCTGTCACCCATATTTCTCAGGCACTTGGCAGCCCCTCAATTTCAGTACTGAAAATTATGTGCTTCAGAACTTTCATGAAGAAGTTTAATAGTTTGGTTACATTACAGGGAGGAATCTGCCATAAATTGTATTTCTGAATTTCCTTAATATTTTTTTTTAATAACCCATTTAGTGTGTCTGTCACAGTGTGTCCCATCTCAGAGTTACGGCAAATTAAAGGTGTCTAATGAGAAATCATTTTTGGACAAGGTACTCTGAGGGCCATTCAGAAAAGTTCTCCAGAGAATTCAGAAAGTTTGGAGGGGTACAGATTAGTGACACTTCAAATGTGCACCAACAGGAGCTGAGCATAGCAGCCCTCTGAACAGCTTCACACTGTGTGTGTGTGTGTGTGTACCTGCACCTGTGTTGACACAAAGGAGTCTTTCTTTCTCTTTTTTCCTCGTGATGTCCCCCTGCCTGTTGCTTTGGGGTTTTTTAATTTAACTTTTCATACTGTTTTCAAATCCTGTAAGTGTTTGTTTTTTGTTTTGTTTTTTGTTTTGTTTTTTTTTTCCTCCAGCTTTTATTCCCTAATAACTTAGCAGGCTCTTTCTTCGTAGCTGTAGGAGGGGCAGTCATCCTTCCCCATTCTGTTCTTGCCCTTCCCTGGTGTCCAAAGCCAAATCCCAGCACAGTCCCCTGCCTCAGCCTGGCCTTACTTCCCCATGCAGCAGAGTCCTATCAGCACCTAAGAGGATCAACCCTTTAAATGTGTATTCCCTGTTGATGTGTGCAGGGGGCTAGTGGGATGCTCCCTGAGGGCTGGGAATGAGGGCACAGCCTGGGGTACTCCAACTCTCATGTACCACGTGTTTGAGCCAAGTCTTTTCCTTAAAAGTTTTTACATTAATTTTTATTTCCTCACGATTCTATATGTTCCATTGTATACAATTTACATTTATTTTTATTTCCTCACGATTCTCTATGTTCCATTGTATATTCTCTCAATATATAGAATACATATAGAGGACAAATATAGTATGGTCTATATTCTTTTCTGTGTAACTGTAGCCTCTCACTTAGCAAGGTACTTGAATATAATCCAGATTCTTAAACTAGGTTACCTGAAGATGATGACGCAGAGAACATTTTAAAAATTCACTGTAGTGCCCTGCAGATATACTTCTAAAAATTGTCATAATATCAAAACCTACACCTTTTCTTGTTGCCAAACTTTTCATAAGAAATAACTATCAACCTACAGATGAGACAAAGTGGACCAGGAACACTGTGCCAAAGCCTCAGCACTGATACCAGAAGCATGGACACCACTGACTCCCTGTGCAGGCACTTCTAAGGCACAGTTCATCTGACCCACCTGGTGGGAGATAATTGGTCCCTCCAAGCTCCCATTCCTGCCAGCTGACTATAAAAACACTCTGGAAAGTTGTCTCAGAGGTAGGCCTTTATGTCATCTTGAGCTGGTTGAGGACATTTTAACCAGAATGACTACTGAGATAAAAAGAAAGTTTAAAGTAAAACAAAAATGGATGACAGACAGATAAATTTTTTTCCCCAGAGAAGAAAAAAAACCAGGTCCTTTATAGTACACAGGGCAAAAATAGTCACCTTAAGAGGGCAATGCAGCACAATGTAATGTAAATTACATATTTAAACGGGGTCAGATGAGAATATTCTTTGTGTTCCATGTCTGTGAAAAAACTTAAACTGCTTGGATGGTGAGGCACACTTGATTTTGCAGTGGAGAAAAAATAATAATTAATATCAATAATCTTGAAATATCAATATATTAAGAGCAAAAATTATATCAAAATTTACACAAGCAAATACCCCAGACTTGAATAGCCTGCCCTTGAACACACATCCAAATCCATTTTAGTACAGAACATTGTAATTTATCACACAGGAGAATACAGCTAGTTTCCATGGGGGAAAAAAAAAGCTAAATAGCTTTAGGTGCTATTGATATTAAGTATAAATAAAAAGCATGCTTAGGGAATGGTTTTCTAATCAGTAGTAAAATCTTAGTAACTCGTATACAGCAGAAAATTATACCTGAAAAACATAACACTTGTTAAAACTGCTTCAGAAGATTTTGTGCATTGCTGCAATTACTTTTGTAGCAATTGCATTTTGTCCTGAAAAGGGATTTCTGTTCAGCTGACTTCTGTCCTCAGTATCACACTACTTTTATTCTACAAGAGGGAAGAGGGACATGTGAAATGTATATTCATATCCAGAGGAAGAGTCTTAGGCACGACACAGTGCTGTTACTTTAAAAGAGTTGTATTTTTGCATTAGGCACTGCTTCCCTGTGCATTTGTATCTGCATATGTGTGTTTATGTGTCTCTATGCACACAAATGATAAGTAGCTGCATCGTTTACATTTTTATGGCTGAAGCCCTTGATTGAATTTTCATAATGCCAGGAGGGCCCATTTGGGATTCAGGTCCTGCTGTGCAAATACTCACTAAGACATCTGCCCCAAAGAGCTTGTGACTCTAAGAGGATAAAATGTGGCCGGGGAAATAATTAGGGGGAGATGCAGTGGCTCTCTCTGGTTACATGGGAGGGTCACTCAGGTCCAGGATCAGAACAAGTCTTTGTGCTTGGCTGGCACTGATTTATTGATGAATCAACAGCACCATCCTGGGTTTTTTATCCTGGGCTCATGGCCAAACTGTCCCTCCTTCTTGTGCTCAAACCACAGCGTTAGGATGTCCCCAGCCCCAGCTGAGCTGCACAGCAATATCAGCCCCTTCCAGAGAAGACCCCCAATGGCATAAATCAGCCCTGGTTTTCCACATGCATGTTTCAATTAATGTAAGGGAAAGACTTTGCTGTTGTTGTACTTCTTTTTGAGATAGGAGTGAGAAAGAAAACCTTTCCCTGTTACAGGCTTGATTCTCCATCACACAAAAAAGGAAGGGCAGGTAAGAGGAAGCTCTCAAACCTCTACAGCTTTCCCCAGGGGGACATTACTGGACCCCCCCAAGGAGTGCTGAGTTCTGGCACATCCTTACATGCCACCCTTCCTAGCTCTACCTGTCTGCCTTCCACAATGCACCCCCAAAACACCAGCATCTCTGTGCCTAAAGTCCAGTCCCCAATCTCCAACATGTGGTCTTAGCTGGGCAGGAAAGGAGGGATGTTGTCTTTGGAACTGGATGAGGTGGCATGAAAAGCAAGTCATGGGAATATCTCTGAATCCCCACCTCTCTCTGGGGCCAAGGTACCAGAGCCATCCTGAAAATCAGATACCTACATCTGCTCAGGACAAGGAGTTTTGGTTTGCACTGGTGATTCTTGCAGAAGTTTTGTTCTTCTGTGTTTGCATTGGTTGTCAGCCCCACTGGCTTGAGGAGGAGCCAGAGCATCACTGCTGATGTACTCAGTTCAGTCCCTCTGTGGCCAGTGAAGGAGAAACATGATGGTACAAATGCAGCTGTTTGGCCTGCTGCTCCTATGTTTCCCTATCTCTGGTGAGAAATTGCCCAGCTGATCAGAAGAGTGGGCAAAACAGGCTGCTTTCTTAAGGCCTGCTCAAGGCACTTCTGAAGGTCGGTAGGACCAAAACCTGCTGTTGAGATTGTGATATGCAGCAATGAGAATAAATGATACAAACTGGTGTGATTATCCACAGATAATCCTGGTAGAATTATGTAAAATCCAGAAATCCCCAATACTCTCACTTTCTGCTACTATATGAAACCATGATTTATTTGCAGTCTCAAGAAGTGGGCCCATGGAAAGCTTGAGTTTCAACAGGGCCAAGTGCAAGATGCTGTACCTGAGGAGAGCAGCCCTGCTGAGAAAGATTTGGAGGTGTTAGTTGTTAAGAGGCTAAGCACAACCTGGCAATGTGAGCTGGAAGTCCAGAACCCCAAATATACCCTGGACTGCATCAAAAAGACTGTGGCCAGCAGGATCAGGGAGGTGATTCTCCCCCTCTGCTCCACTCCCATGAGACACCTGGAGTGTTTCATCCAGCTCTGGGACTCCCAGCATAAGAAGGTTGTGGACCTGGTCTAGTGGAAGGTGTCCCTACTCATGGCAGGTGAGACTAGATGTCCTCTAAAGGTCCATATTCTAATATTTTATTTTGGTGTTGTCACCATCCCTGTCATCCTGGCACAACATATCAAAGGAATTTGGGAAGGCTTTTAGACAAGAGATTCAAAATTTCAACGTAATTTGTGGCTAGTGCCTGAATGCCTGTGCCAATGCCTGTGGCCAATCTGTGCTTATATCTGTGGCTAATGTTCTCACCCCAGTGCATGTGCTTTCTTCAGTTAAGTCATCCCTGTCTCCATCCCTCAGGGTTTGCATATGCAAACCCGTGAGCAGCCACTGAGGTTGATGTTTGGGTAGGTGGTTTCATAAAGTGGAAATCCGCTGATGGCTCTGTGGGGAAATTCCAGGTGGCTATTTGCATTGCATTTGTACATACAGAAGAGGAAAGGTTATTGGCAGTCATAGTTTTTCAATACAGTGCTCATATCATAGGATGTTTAAGTGAGGTTCAGGTTTACTCCTTAGGAACGGACACAGTTGATAAATTGGCATAAGCTTCTTGCCCTCCACCTCTGATGCAGGACCAAAGAGCATTTTGTATGTCCTTCCTTGTGTGGTTACACTTCTAATCCAAATGTAACCATCTGACTTGGTTTTGTGGTTTGGTCTACAAAGTCTTTGTGTGCTGGGCCTTCCCTCCCCACAGCTGTGCTGGGCAGGTGGACCTGTATGTCCTGCCTTTGTGGGGTCTGTGGAGGTAGAGCACAGGCTGCCAGAGAAAAATGAAAACAATATTAAACAAGCAAAAGGAAAATATGTGTGTGTGTGTCTGTGTCTGTGTGTGTGTGTGCATCATATTCACTCAGAGACAAAGAGAGTATCATCAAGGTTGGTATGGGTTTTTCTCCCCTCCCCATTTCATTGCCCCTTCTGCACTCCCACACATGACACACATACATGTCTGTTGGAAAGTACAGGACATTTCATTAGGTAGGCTTGGACTGTCTGCTGGGCTCTTTGAGCATTCTTAAAATGGACATTTCTGTCTCCTTAGAGGTAGGGATCAAATGAAGTTTATGCACCTGGCAAAACTAGCCTTGTCCTCTTCTTCAGTGGCACTGGGGCAAGGTCCCAGAACCCCATATTGCTGTCAGGGTATGCCAAAAATCTGAGTATCAAGGTGTGGCAACAATCTGCCACTGTCATGCTGAAGGCACCACCTGGGTTTCTCTTTGAAAGGGTTTCTCCCCTGTATGTATAAAAAGGTTCACAAAGCTGTGGATGCCCTGTCCCTGGAAAATGTTCCAGACATCTTCCATTTAAAACAGAGTACACAGCATGGATGTATGAACAAATGAGTGTGCTGAGTAATTTATCCAGCAAACATCAAGTAGAGCTGAAGGGGGACTAATACAGAGCTTCATTTAAAGTTGAAAGCAAAACCTGCCAACATATTGCTGCAAAACCAGAGGCAGTTCCTTTTCTGTCTCAAACATCAGAAGAACCAGACTCCCTGCTGTAGATATTAAGGTAGCACTCAACTGGGGTTAATGAGACATTAGGTGTTGATATGCAGTAGAGGCTTAAAAGATAATATATAAGCCTAATTTTGCTTTAAAAGAAGCTGGTGGTTTTTTTGATAGAATAACTTAAAATGAAAAAACAGCTAAAATGCCATGTTCATCCTTGCCTCCTCATGGTGGATCTGCTGCCTCTGGTGTCTCAGGAGCAAGTGGTTGAGAAGCAGCACTACAAGTGTAGTGCAGAAGGAGGAGCTGCCCCTTGAAGACTGTCAAAACCACTGCAGCCACTGCAGCACGTGTTGTGGGAGGCTGGATGGTGGTCTCAGGGGAGATCATGCAGCGCTCTGCAGAAGTTTATGAAATTACCTTGATGAGTAGCTAAGGGTGGATGAAAATACAATGGCCTACTTTGGGAGCAAAATGGCTTCCTCTTCTGATTTCTGACAGAACATTTTCTTCACAGGCCATCTTCTGTTCTACCCCAGAGAAATGCTGCTGTTCCTTCCCCCATCTTGCTCCCTCCTGTGTCAGGGATGGTTTCTTATCTCCTCTCACTCCCTCAACCAGCCTGCTGCTGTTTGCTATTGTTCTTCCCAAGCTGGCTGTGAAATAGGCAGCACATGGGTTCCCTGTGCCACAGGGGAGTCCCAGGCTGTCTGCCAGTCACTCAGGCATGTGCTTAATGCAGGTGGTGCTGCTCTTGTGGTCTTGGTCTGGTGGTCACTTGAAGACCAACCAGCCCATGCATAGAGGGGTTGGATAAGGAGAAGGGTCACATGAGAGCCTCGAGGCAGCATGTGTTCCCACTGATTAATGGACATTTTGGAGTAGAGAGAAAAAGTAATGAAACATGAAATAAGGCTGTTATAAAAATGTATTGGAGGATTCACTCTGTGATCATACTTTAGGGCTCTGAATATCATGTTGCGAATATTTTTGTACTGCAGTTGGCTGGGGTACCACAGCTGGTACTGGGACCTCTCTAGATATATCTTCAAGTATTGGACTCACTTTCCTACAAGTCTATTTTTTCCCCCGTGAGACAGCCCATATTGCCTGTCATATATGTTATTACTCAAAGCTGTTGCTTACTTGGTGGGGCCAA
This sequence comes from Rhipidura dahli, assembly GCA_013399225.1. Taxonomy (NCBI): domain Eukaryota; kingdom Metazoa; phylum Chordata; class Aves; order Passeriformes; family Rhipiduridae; genus Rhipidura; species Rhipidura dahli. The sequence goes on from VXAC01003946.1 coordinate 878,342, forward strand.
GCAGAGCTTCACTGAATAATGAAAGGCAAAAAGTGTTTTGGTGTCTATGAATTGTGGAGAAGGACTTGGTGGCAGTGCTGAGTGAAAAACAAGCCAGCAATGTATGCTCACAGCCAGCCATATCCTGGGCTGCATCAAAAGAAGTGTGGCCAGCAGGGTGAGGGAGGAGATTCTGCCCCTCTGCTCCACTCTCGTGAGACCCCACCTGCAGTGCTGTGTCCAGGTCTGGGCACCCAACATAAGAACATTGGAGAGAGTCCAGAGGTGGGCCACAAGCATCATCAGAGAGCTGGAACACCTCTCCTATGAGGAAAGGCTGAGAGAAAGTTGGGATTGCTCAGCCTGTAGTAGAGAAAGCTCAGGAAGACCTGATTGCAGCCTTTCAGTGCTTTAAGGGGACTTATAAGAAAAATCTGGAGATATTTTTAGTAGGGCCTTTACCAATAGGAAAAGGAGTAATGGTTTAAAACTATAATAGGGAAGTTTCAGACTAGATGTAAGGAAGAAATTTTTTAGGATGAGGGTGTTCCCATCCCTGAAAACTTTCAAGATGGGGTTGGACATGGGTCTGAGCAACATGGTCCAGTTGAAGATGTCCCTGCTCATTGCAGGAGGACTGGACTCAATGGTCTTTAAAGGTCCCTTCCAAGAAAAACTGCCCTATGAATCCATGGATTCTATATCAGTAGTGTGGAAAACCCTTGTAAGAGTGATCTTATATTACCTCACCATTACTCTTCAAGCAATCACTAAAGGCACTGAGTGGGGTTTTACTGGATGAGATACACTTTTGGCCACCTCTGGAGAGTAGTCCCAGTCAGTATGAGACTTGTGCCTCAGCTCTGTAAAAGCAGGCACAAACATTCTAGTCTGTGTCTCATCTACTTACCTTTTGTGGCCAGTGGAGAGAAACAGGCAGTTCTAGGTCATGATTTGTCTTGTCCAAGTGCAGACATCCAGAATAATTCAGTGACTCACACTCTAAACCTGGTTATTTCTTTCCATTATAATGGAAAATTATAAAATGAGGACAAGGTGATTAGCTATATGCACACACCTACCCTGTCAATGTCTCCAGGGAGGTAAGATGAACCTCCTACAAGCCTAAGACAGATTTTGATCTCTAGAGTGTCTTACCCCTCTCCATGCTTTAGGAGAATATGAAAGACAGGTCCCTAGCTTAGACTAGACACTTACCTTTTAAGTTAATAACATTAATTTAAGATTATTCCCATCCTGAATCTGTATCTGTCACTAACAGGCTAGTATTTTTTTCTGGAACTGGCCATTCTCCAAAACAGCTACCATGGATTCAAGAAGCAAACACAGGAAAATTTCTGAGAAGTTTCACACTTAATTTATTAGTATTTTATTTAAAATTTTATTTTTAATCATAAATTTTCTCTTTTGATGATTGATTTGTAACTCAGAACAGATTAACTCTCCTTAGGCAGTGGCTGGGTTAACCTGAGAACTCTGGTGGCAGGGAGGCTGTGCCTGGCTGGTTGAGGGCAGGTTTTGATCTATCTGCCTTAAATGTTAAATGTCATCAACCTCTTTTACTTCAAAATCTTGTTCGTCCAAAACTTGAAGAGGGAGAGGATTGCCTGCTGGAAGTTATCTCCTGACACTACGTAGAGCAGCAAATTTCCAAAAGTATTTAAAGCTGCTAAAGGTTTAGTTATAATAAACATAAAAATGATAAATTTCTTCAAGTGGCAGCTACCTGGTTGTACTTGGAGCTCCAGACGAATGCCTCGAAAGACATGGAAGGGCAGGAAGCACACATAGAAGACCAGCAGGAGGAGAACAGTGAGTCTGCGAGCCTTCTGTTTGTAGCAAGCCTGTGTGTGGGGCCCGGTGGCCAAGATGCAAATGATGAGCACGTAGCACAGAGTCACCGCCAGCAAGGGCAAGAGGAAGGCAAACACAGTCAGTGCCCAGTTGTACCAGCGACTGGTGTCAAGGTTCTCAGCAGCAGCCAGGCTGTAGCAGGTGGTCTTGTTCTGCCTGTGACTTGGGGCAATCAGGAGGGCCAAGGGGCTGAGGACCGCCAGGGAAACCATCCAAATGGCTGCGCAGATCACCACTGCCCATCTCTGCTTCCGAAGAAAAAGGCATTTCATCGGGTGCACAACCACCAAAAAGCGGAATATGCTGAAGCAGCTGAGGAAGAGTATGCCACTGTACATGTTGAAGTAGAAACAAAACTGAATCACCTTGCACATGAAGTCTCCAAAAATCCAGTTATCTCCATTAGCGTAGTAGTGTATAAAGAAAGGAAGCGTGACTACATACAATAGGTCAGTGATAGCCAGGTTTAACATAATGATAGTGCTGCTTTTCCAGGGCCTCATCTTAACACAGTAAACAAAAATCGTCACAATGTTCCCTGGGAAGCACACCAGGAAGATGAGGCCATAAACGATGGAGAGATAGAGTTTCACCTGTAAGAAATCTTCATGCTTGCAGTCTGTCAATTGGTCTGCGGGGCTGGGCTGAGCAGTGGAATTGCTGGTGCATTCAGATGCCATGTTTGCAGAAATCTCCTTAAGGCTTTGCAGAAATCTCCTTAAGGCTTTACAAAAATCAGATGTTTAGTTTTAATTGGTTTGTTGGAACAAATGCTTTCAGTTAAACCTTTTGTCGCTGGAGAAAATGTTTTATGTTTGAGAAGGCACAGTAGTGAGAGGAAATGAGGATTTGCTAACATACCCAGTCTGACCTAGATAACTCCACTGAAATATTTAATTTCACCCTCTCCTCTCTTTTACATTTAATTTTGATAATTATTAATTTTACTCTTTCTTTGTTTAGCCTCCTTCATTAAAGAAGACAATTACTGCTTATCTGCAAATCTTCAGGGGTAGGAAGCACACATTTAGAGAGCTAGGGGGAGTTTGGGCTTCAATTTTGCAAAACTGTGAACTAGTCTTAACCTTTCAGAAAGTAGAACCGTATCCATACATTATCTTCATTAATCTGAGCTAATCAGTGTTTCGTGCTCATGAAACAGAGATGCTGTTCTGCTTTCATGTAAGCCAAAAGTTGTTAGGTTTAGTTACAGATCTCAGGATCTGATGCTTCCATAACCTGACAGATTGTTCCCTGAATGTGATTTTTATTCTCTTGGAGTCATCAGAGTATAAAACTAGTATAAATGTTTTTGTTTCAGTTTTTGGAGGGTTGTTTTTGGAGGGGTGTTATTTTGTTTTGTTTTAGTTTTTTCAAATCGAGCTCATAATGGCATAAAACTAATTTAAATTATTAAAGACTGTTTCTCAAAGGGCAGAGGGAAAATGGAAAGCACAGAGGGAAGGCAGTGATCTTGCTTCCCGTTCTGTGCTGATTTGAGCCAGGCAGACTTGTCTCTGAAATGATTTCTGGTCTGCCATAGCCAATTTGGATCTCTCCGCAGTGAGTTCAAGACATAACATTTCTTGGTAGAGTTTTAACCTGGAAAATGGTATCCAGGGATGAAAATAATCTAACTGCAGGTGTCAGAAACTAAGATGCTTTAGTTGGAGTCAGTCCTTCTAAACCCCCCCCTTTATCACCAAAGGAGAGAATTAATTTCCTCCAGGACATAATATATCTACCCACAACTGAGGTTTCTAAGATAAATGATTTACTCTTTTTACCTATTTCTTTCCATTGATACAAAAGGCAGCCCAAGGTGACTAGTTCAGACCTGTATATCTCAAATGAGGCAAGAGCTGTGCCACTGTGTGTCTTCAGCATCTCAGGTGACTGCCACTCTTCCAGATTCTAGCCAATTCCATGTGAGAAAATATTTTAAATAAACTTCATAAAGTGCAAGACAGGGTACTATCAAGCCTAGATCCTCTCTCTTGTCCCAGAAGCAGCATCTCTAAACTAAATCAGTGCTAAATTAAACATCCAGGGTGAAATCAACACATTAAGAAAAACCCAAAAAAACCAACCAAACAACAACAGCAACAAAACCAGGAAAAAAGACAGAATTGTATCTTATTCAGTCTTGGAAATCCTCTTGTGCATAGTTTTTGATGTGATTCAGTTGTTTAACACATTACCTGTGTGACTCTCCACTATCCCAATGAGTGGTGGAACATGACCAATTTGCTCTGACAAAGCCAGTCATTAAAGCTGGGACACAGCAGGCATTATTTGATCATACCCAGGCAAAAAGATAAGTATCTCTTTGTTACTCAGGAGCACTTCACAGAGAAATTAGAACAGTCTCCCCACAATATAGTTAAAACGCTAATGCTTTTTAACATGAATGTTAGATCTGGTGTAGAAGCTTTGCTATCAAAGATGCACTAGGTAAAGACCATGAAGCTTGTTTTAAACCAATCCAGATTTACAGTCACAAAAGCCAGGGGTGGGCATGTTTTCTCTCTTTTCTGCTGCTCAGTGATACCACTGTCACCCACATTTATGCCTCTCCACTATATTTCATATCACGTTAGACAAATTTACTAGAATATTTGATTTATTCCATTTGGCTTTCTTGCACTGCTGATCAGTTCTTCACCACAATCTTGAACCCTCCAAATTGAAAATGGAGAAATACTGCTTACCTGAAAACCTGCAATTCTGCTTCTCCCTCTGATATTGCTTTGAGCAAAGAGCTCAAATGAAATGTATTTATGTCTCCCTTGCAGTGAAGCAGGTTTTAGTGTGGCTTTGCAGCCATATACATTCACTCCCTGCTGTCTGACTGAGGATCCATGTGGCTGTGAATTAGGAAACTGGTGAAAAACCTCAGCTACTGGCTGAGGTGTCAGCTCTTAGAACTGGGTGGCTGGAGGAGTCCTCATTTGCCTCTGTCATTCACTCTGTCTTGCCTTCAGTGGGCAGATCAGGCTTTGCTGGAAGCAGCTCTCTGTGCTGAGGCAGGCTTAAAGTATTCAAATAGCAGCAAATCACATTTAAATTAGCACGTATGTGTGAATGCATGTGCTTATAAAAGACAAAATTAAATTTATTCTCCATTTCCTGTGAAGTGAAACCTGGTCACCAAAGTGAATTAGACATTTTGTCATTTCAAGGTCAGGTGAAAAGTGTTATGACACACTGTCTTCATTAAAATCAAATTTCTAACGGAGTACAAATTTCATCTCATGAAAGAAATCAATGTCTCTTTTGGTACAATGTGCTTTTCAGAAACTGTGGCAATCTTTCTTCTTATTTTTGGGGAGTAAAATATCTACAATATGTTGGCTGGTTATTACTGGAGTAGCTGAAGATGCAAACTTGTTTTATTATGAGTTTTTGCTTTTGGGCTTCATAATCCACAAGATCTGCGATTTTCTGTGCTTCTTGAGCCAAAAGACTGTTCTTGAATAAAAATCTCATTATTATCCTTAGCTCAAGGAACAAGATCGAAAGAGATTATTGTTATTTAAAAACAGTCATTGCATTTTGAATTTTGAAACTGGATTCTTCATCCCCTGAGCTTGCAACCTGTTCCATGCACAGAGGCTCCAGCTGCCCAGTGTGGCCAGCAGCCTCTCTGCCTTGGTACATTTGATTGGCCTTTACTCACTGATGAGTTTATGATCCAGTACGAAATGAGCAAGCCTCCATGCCTGAACATTATGTGTGTATTATATATATATCAGTGTAGTCCCTGAAACTGCACATATAGGAGTGTTTTTCTGAAGATTGTCTTGACTCTCCTGGAGTGCCTGTGCTGGGCATGCTTTGGGAGCTGGCTATCTGTTTTGCTAATCATACTGCAGGGAAAGAGTGGTAACGGGGACAGTCAGGACTGGGGCAGCAGTAATGTCTGACAACTAGATCATTATCTATCTGTTACCATTAGGGGAAGGGCACCCTTTCTGCTCTCATCTAACCAAGCTTTTCTCTAGGTCAGTGCCCAGAGCACTTTTAAAAAATGTCCAAACTTTCTCAATAATTGTAAAATACACTGTCATGTACCAGCTCAGGGATCAGCAACTGTTTAAATAGCTATTACCCTGTTCCTAGACACTGCATGTGTCATTAGAAACCATTTGTATGAGGCTGTAGCATTACAAGCACAGAGGGAGCTAATTATAGTTAGGGATCATTTAATGCATTCACTACTTAATCCATTATACCCCTGAGCAATAGGGAACCTGTGTAGCAATGACTGGCTTTTATCCTTCCTTGGCAGTGGCAGTGCCTGAGGTAAAGCAGAAATGGGGTTTTCTGGTGCTGTGACCCAGACCTGCCAGGGATTTGGTGCACTAGACTCTTGAGCAGGCACTCTGAATGTCTAACTCTGGACAGGAGCAGAGAAGAAAATAAAACAAATGTTTTCAGACCAATCTTGAGAGATGGTGACTGATAGAAGGTCACTCATGCAGAGCTGCTCTGCGTGGAGATGGAGATATGCCCCTTAGCTTATCCAAATCTTGTCTCATCATCAGCTGGAGAGACCTTGTGGCTACTGCACCCCTGCATCCTCCCTGTATCTTTCACCATGGTTACAGCAGCTCCTCACTGCACAGAGACTTTTGGAAACATTGGCTGCAATCACAGCCATATGGCTGGCCCTGGGGCTCCTGTCAGGCAACAGGGAAACTGAGAACAAGCTAACAAGCATCTCATGTGGTTATCTGGTTTAAATGGCTTATCTGGCCTTGTGTGGGATCTCTATGGATAAGGGACAATTCTGCAGTGTGATTTTCAACTCCTCAGTCTGTGGACCCTTTCTCCTTCCCAGCCATTTCTGCACCTCGTGTCCATGGACCTCTTAAGTCTGCTCATTGGTAGACCATTGTGATCCTTCACAAAAGCAAGGAGCTTTTTGTACTTTAAGGCTGCCCTCACCCTTCCCCCCTCTACAAGCATTAGAGGGAAATCAAAATACCCTGTAGTTCCACAGTCAGCTTAAGTGACTCTAATTGCATGCTGCAGTCAAAAGAGCTGGCAGCACCACCTTCCTGTCATCATAAACCACACATTTTCAGTGACCCTGGTGCTTGTGCAATCATGGGATGTGTTGGATCAGGGAGCTGACCGAAGCCAAACCGGTGCTCTTAATCTTGTGTTGGCTTTCTGGCCCTGTTGTGACAGGTGATGGCTCCTTCTGGGAGTGTGTGGGCTCCAGGGCTTAGGGTGAGCAATGGTGGGATCTGGCCAGGGCAGGAGGACAGCAGCAGAGGTAGACTGGCTGGGGCTGGCACTGAAGCTGCACAGGGGCTCCTGCTGTGGAGTTGTGTTTCACTCACTGTTACCAGCAACCAGCCACCAGCTGAAGCTGGTCTCCAGCCATGCTTCCCAAAGAGACAGCACTCACCTCATGCTTCAACAGCCTTCCAGGCAGGCTGGATTAATTGGTCAGAGGGGCTGACATTTTCCCTGGCATAATGAAATTCTATAGAGTTCACGTGAATGTATTCGTGTTGCTCTTAGTCACAGCAGGATTATTAATTAAATATTTCTTCTTGAAACTTTATTCTCTAAGCAAAGTCAGTTATCACAGAGTGCATGACCCAAATAGGATCATCTTTTCATACCATATTTTTCCTTCTGTGATGGCAGGGTGAATAGGATGCACAGGATGACTGATGGGTTTGCCCACCAAGGCCACACAATCTCCTTTGAAAACTTCCAGTCTGAAATACAGAAGTGGAGAACAAAGCCCAGTATTTTTATTTTGCTTTGTGGCTGGTTCCAGACAATGTCTCTCTCCTCTGGATGGGCTGGCTATTGGCTTTTGAGGGCATTGGGGTGGAAGAGGTCACAGCAGGGTTTTTTGCTCTGTCTCAGAACTTAACTGTAATTAGGCTTCACAGGCGTGAAGGTCCACAAACCAGCACAGGGACCATCCTCATTTTACAAAACCTGACCTAAAATCCACAGGCATGAGTGAAAGAGTCTTTTCAGAGTCAGATCTTCAGACATGGCAGCACCCAGTGCGGTGCAGCAGAAATGGTTCTGATTAATAATTTTGCAGGAAAACAGGCTGTTTGTTGGGCGAGAGTTGGGCTCCAGAGTCTTAAGAGCTTTCATTATACATTTTACTTTTGGTTCAGCAAACACATAATCTTTGCATGGGTTATTTCCCTTAGCAGACATGCATTTGTTTGGCTGATCTTACTCTGTGTGTGATTGAATACCTAATTATCACTGTTATCAGACCACCACTGGGAGATGCTCAGTTCTGTCGAGAATAATATCTTGTGTCTTCATCACTTGGGGAAATCAACTCCAGTTCTTCCTTCGTATTTTTTCCCCGAGACAGAATGGTAAGGGCAGCATTTTTTAATCCCTAAAAGCACTGTAACTCTAAATTAATCACAGTTAAATGCTGTCATCTAAATATGTAGGAAATAGAGACTGTTAATGAAAACTTTGGGAAAGGGATATGTTACCTTAGGAAAATTGCATATATAATCTGGAATATAAGCAGTGCTGCTGCCACATCAGCTGAGCACAAGCAGTTCAATAGGGTCCCAAAAATAGCCCATATGGATCTGAGGCACTATTTTATGCCTAATATTAGTCCTTGAAGTGAATTGGTGCTCATCGACTACAGGGCACAGCAGTTAAAATCTACTGCAGCCCTTAGATGATGGCTGAACTTTCAGAGGGTATGTTGCCCTGTGGGAGATAGGGAGAGGAAAGACAATGGGACAATTTACCTGCTCAAAGCCAGTATGTGCTCAGGTGCTCTGGTGCAGCACTGCCAAGATCATAAACCAGTGAGCAAAAAGCCCCACAGGAACACCCAGCTATGAAGTGGCCTTAAACACAGCAGCTGCACCAGTTAAAGTTTTCCCAGTGGACACTAAAACCCAAACTAAACTTATTTGAGATGTGACAAGAGCCATAATTGTTTTAGGTAATAGGCAGTTTCCTGTAAATGACCCAGTTCAGTGGGACTGAAAACAGAGAGGACCAATTTGCTGCCTTGTTATTTTGTTGGTTTTTTTCAGTTCCAAGATGAAGCAGCCTCCCTGGCTTTCAGTAATGTGTCAGTAGAGGATTTAGCAAACTGAATGCTGCTGCTGTGGCTTTCAGTGCCCAAGCAAATTTTCAGTCACTGAAGATAAAAATTCTCTTGTAGTGCTATCGCTCCTGTAATTTTTTTGCAGGATGCTGTGGCACATGGAGGGAAGTCTGCCCTTTGCCTTTGGTTGCTCTGATAAGGCTTTGTCTCCAGAAAGTGACTTGTATCATCAGAGCCCTCAACACGTGAATTCCATGCACACTGCCAAAGATGAGCCTTTCTGTTAGCCAGACTCTGTTCCCTCACAAGCCCTGCCTGGCTCCTGGCAGAAGTACCCTGGGTGGTCCGGCTACCAGCACCACCCGTGTCTGCTCCTACCTGCACCCCTACGCCCTTCTCTTCCCACCTCCTGAAATTCCACTTGTGCTTTGGAAATGAGCCTTTTCCAGTGGGGCTGGTGCCAAGAGGAGCACAAGCAGGACAGGGAAGGGAGCTCAGCCATTTAGAACACACTTCATATTTCAAAAGTTTAATTTCTCTCCCAAGATTATCTAATTCTTTTCTTCATACAGTCACTGAAATTATGGACTGGTGAATTAGGTGTTTGCATTGGTTGTTTGCAGTTGTTTAGCACTTGTTTCTGATAAGGTAAGGTATTTATCAGGTAGAATTTTAGTATCATAAAGCAATAAGCAGAAGTAATTTTCACTCATCTTGAAATGAATGTTCTTTGACAAAACAGACAGAAGCAGAAATCCACAAGGAAATGCCCTGCAAAAAGTCACTTGACCACAGAGTCAAAGGTCTTGTATTTTTTTGCAGCCAACTCCCTTTTTTTTCAGACAGAGAGCTGTACAACAGGGAAAGTGTTCAGGCTCCTCATCCAAGCACTTCCTATTCTACCCCTCATGACAGAGAAGCTCCTCTGTCAGCATGAAGGCAGCTCCCTCAGCTTCCCCCTTGCAGAGGCAGCTCTGCCAGCCTCACCCTGAGAGACATGCAGTTTCTCTGCATTTGATAGGGTCTTGTGTTCTTTAAATGATGCTTATTATTATCCCCAGGCTATTAAATGGCTCTCTAACAATTCAGATTGGGTGGAGGTGCAGATTGCTAAAATAGCCTTCAAAGAGATATTTCATGCAAACTGAACCTGTGGAATTCACACTCTTGTCTTTTTTTTTTTTTTTTTTTAATCTAATCTTTTTTTCTCTGGCTCTTTTGTGCTCATTGTATTGGTTTGAAAACAAACCAGTGGGACATCACAAGTCAGGATTAAAATTAATAGGAAAAATTAGAAATAAATGAAATAATATAAGGAAAAAGCACTGACAAAGTCAGGTACAACCTGATACCCTATTAGGGTGGTGACAGCAGTCCAAACGAAGTGGTCCAGTTGAAGCGATGATCCAATGGAAGGTCTGGTCTCCAGCTGAAGGTCCAGTGGTGGCTCTTGCCCTCTGGTCACCCAGCAGACAGGGCTGAGGCCAGGCAGTTCTAAGGGCAGGTTATATCCAGGTGGGAATGCCCGGCTCCCCCCTCCTGGGTGGGGCATCTCACAATAGGGTGAGATAAGTCCATGAGTCATGTGGTGGTTTCTTGATGGCCCATTGTCTGTTATCAGGGGTGGGTTATTAGCAGGTGATAACAGCTAATGGCCCACAGCTGGTGGTAATAGAATACTTAAATACATCTATTGTAACTTAGGACACTCATCTAAATAAAATATATGAAAGGGAGGTGCTGTTCTCTGCAGATACTTTCTCTTGCTTTCCCTTTCTATGCCACCTTTCACCAAGTACTTCAGGGTCACTGGAGGGCTTTGGTTAGATCTTCTCTCTCTGAGCTGTGCAGGACTTAACAGAGTATTGGGCTTACTCACCACACCTGGGTCAGCTGGGAGGCTCTGCTGTAAGCTGATGTGTCATATTTGTCTCCATCAGGGCATGAGTTTCAGCTAAATCACCAGTACTGTGTTAAATGTGAGTGTCATTCTATTGTATCTATCGAGATGTTCAAGAATAGAGAAATAGAAGAAATCACATCACCATGTGACAGAAGATGACACAAGAAAAAATAGTTAGAAAAAGCTCTCTGTGCTTGACCTTGGCTTTTTATTTTTTACAAGGGAACCTCTTAGTAGTTGCTGATAAAATGAGGCAGTACAATGTGTTAAAGGGTATAAAAAATGCAATGCTCTGCATGTTCAGGCTGTTTGGGGTAAGGCATTTTACCCACTACTCTGCATTTTGCCGACATACAACTCTCCTGCTTCATATTGCTTTGAATGATGGTCTGCTGGAAGCTGAGGAGGGGATCTCTTACCAGACTTTTATCAGGTTTTGCACATCTTATTCTAAGGAGGTCTAAACTGCTGCATTGCCACTGACTTTGGAGCCAGCTTAATCCACCCTAGAGAGTGTCTAATCCATCAGCTTTCATGGCACAGTCACTGCAAAGACCCGAGCACAGACACCTCCCCTCTCTGTGGTGCATGCAGTGAGATGCTGAAATCCTCTGTCATGATTCAAAGGGGTTTTTCCCATGGCATTTCGAGAGATGGGGTAGAAGGAAACCCCTCAAGATATGCAGTCCATCTGCTGCTGCAGACAGGGTCATATCCTTGGCAGTCCCAGCAGGTGCTTTTCCAATGTCTTTTAAATTTATCTCTCTAGCAAATTATTACTCTGCTTCTCTGTGCCCAAAGGATGAGTTGTCTCATGCCTGACATCCCCCTGATCTATTCCTAGCTATGGGCACTCTGCTTTCTGGATACAGGTCAGGTGTGTGATCACCATCACTTTTCCTTCAGTGGCCCTTCTCCTAGACTGAACATCTCTCAATCTCATAAACTTTGTTTTGCTTTCTTTTGTTTTTCTGAACCTCTTTGTTGCTCCATGTGCAGCAGGTCCCCCTGCTCCTTGAACTGCAGTATTGGACCAGACATGCCATCCCAGGAGACACGTCACAAAAGCAGTAGGGTTAATCATCCTACCTGGAAGCCTGTGCTCTTTTTTCTACATTCCATTCTGCTGTTTGCCCTTTTCACAACAGCAGAACACATCTGACTGATGTTCAGCTTGTGACCTGAGAAGCCATTCGATTCTTCACTGCAGTGCTGCTGCCTAAGCAGATAGTCCAATTTGTAGAGTTTTGATTAATTTCCTACAAGCGTAAATTCTGCATTTGTCCTCACTGTATTGCATTCTGGTTTTTTCAGACCATTTCTCCAATTTCTGTAAATTGCTTTGAATTTAATCCTGTCTAGCAGAAAGCCTGCAGTCCCCTCACTTGTCATCTGCATGCTTAAAGGGTATGCTTTCTACTCCATTGCTCAAATCGCTAGTGAATATAATAAGGGTGAGCTCACTGCATAATCTAGACTTGGATGGAAAATTTTGTCATGCTAAACATCCTAGAGCTGTCTTGCACTTCTCTCCTAGAAACTCACATCAGTATTATCTGTGCCTGAAGTAGCAGCTTAGCCACGGCTCCCAGGAGTGCTGGCTTTTGTGCAAAATCTGAGAAAATAAGCAAATTTTGCTTCTCAAAAATACCAAGTTTTTTGTCTGCTCTGTCCTCTTACAGAGCATTTCATATGGAGACCTGCTCCATCCCAAGAAAGGAGCTGGATTCTACTGGACCATCCTGATGGATGATGCAGCAGGCCTGTCCATCCCACCATCATCAGCTCCCCTGCTCTCTGTCTGGGGCTACTGGGTTAGCTGGGGGGCTTGCCTGCTGTATTGGTTTGAAAACAAACCAGTGGGACATCACAACTCAGGATTAAAATTAATAGGAAAAATTAGAAATAAGTGAAATAATATAAGGAAAAAGCACTGACAAAGTCAGATACAACCTGACACCCTATTAGGGTGGTGACACCACTCCAAATGAAGTGATCCAGTTGAAGTGATGATCCAATGGAAGGTCTGGTCTCCAGCTGAAGGTCCGTGGTGGCTCTTGTCCTCTGGTCACCCAGCAGACAGGGCTGAGGCCAGGCAGTTCTAAGGGCGGGTTATATCCAGGTGGGAATGCCCAGCTCCCCCCTCCTGGGTGGAGCATCTCACAATAGGATGAGATAAGTCCATGAGTCATGTGGTGGTTTCTTGATGGCCCATTGTCTGTTATCAGGGGTGGGTCATTAGCAGCTAACAGATAACAGCTGATGGCCCACAGCTGGTGGTAATAGAATACTTAAATACATCTGTTGTAACCCAGGACACCTGCTTGCTGCCTATTTGGTTTCTAACTTCTTTAATAGATTAAAGACATCCACATGAAACCTTTTGATTCTGTTGATTCAGCAGTTTGCAGGGAAGAAGTATTCTGTCAGAAATTATTTGATTAGCTGAAAACAACATGTCTGATTTCTTCCCAAGTAAACTAGATACTGAGACAGTCAATCCTAATTCAGGGATCAAATGAATGTCTCATCTTGGTCAGGGCAATTTCTTTGCTAATATACTCCCTTAGTACACATGCACAGATAATATTCAGCACTAACATGGCAGCAGCTGGATTGAGCTGAAGTCTCCAGGACACCCAGGAAAAATTGTTGATCACTTTGATAAGTAGCAGCAAAGTATCGTGGTGCCTCTGCAGGCCTGGGTGGAGGAAAATCTTAGAATCATTAAGGTTGGAAAAGACCTTTAAAATCATAAAACCCAGCACTTTACCGGGCACTGCCCAGGTCCATCACTAAACCACATCCTTAAGTGGCACATGTACACATCTTTTAAATACCTCCAGGGATGGTGATTCCATCACTTCCCTGGGCAGCCTGTTCCAATGCTTGATAACCCTTTTGGAAAAGCAATTATTCCTAATACTCAGTCTAAGTTTCCCCTGGTACAACTTGGGGCCGTTTCCTCTCTTCCTATCACTTGTTACCTGGGAGAAGAGGCCGACTCCCACTACACTACACCCTCCTTTCAGGGAACTGTAGAGAGTGATAAGGTCTCTCCTGTGAGCCTCCTTTCCTCCAGGGGAAACAACCCCAGCTCCCTCGCTGGCCTCAAGGCCTAGGCTGATACCCCACACACAATCATTCTCCTCAAGGTACAATCCATGTCTGTGGAGAAACAGTAAGGGCTTTGATGCATTTCACTGAACCCAAGGGGAAATTATCATGGGTACCTTTACACACACAGAGATGTATACATCTCCCTTTGCCTGTGTGTATGTGTGTGAATTGATTATGGCATGAATGTTGTGAATGTTGTGAATATTGTGAATCTATAACAAAGTCACTGTTATAACTGTAGAAAATCCTATGGAATCACTTTACAAATGCCACTAAATGTAGCATTTCACCCTTGAGTATCTTTAGCTCATCTGCTTGGGAGCAGTAGTGAGGAAACTTCTGTTGATGAGGTGGAACATTTCATGGACCCCAGGAAGACAGGAACAGAGGACTTACACTACAGCTGATGCCAGGTGTATGGTTTAAGCTTTGTAAGCCAATTGAAGAGCCTTCAGTATCTCCACAATCCTCACAAACAAATTAAAAAGAAGGTTCCAGAAAAAAGGTCATCTCTCTCTCTTTAGATATCTTTAATTCACACAAGAAAAGGAAATTTTGTACAGAATTTAACATCAGCTGCCACCCTGAGGCAATACCTTGGTAAAAGAGCACAGCTGCTGACATCCATCTGTTCTTTACAAAATCCAGCTTCTGGACTCCCTGGAAGAGAGATTTTCTACTTTTCACCTCCTATCACAGACTTCTATATGACAATAACTCTTTCTTCCATAAAATATTACTTTATTTTTCAGAGTGATGAAGACAGGAGATTTTTGCATGACATGTGCATCCTATGAAGTACTTCTTGCAGTTATCATGGCAAGGACAAGTGGTAGAGGTATTGATAACAACAGTGTAGGGAAATGTGAAACAGTGTAGTAGACAACAAATGGAGCCCTGCTTCAGATTCCAGATGCCTCCAGATGCCCGTGTCATCATCCCTCAGAGCCATCATTCACAGCTTACAGTAAAAGTCAGAGAATATATAATTAAATCTCATTTGGCATGGCTGTATTTCAGGATTAATACTTCTTCCTTTGTTGCCAATACTGTGATGTGAAAATCTCTTTGCAATGGATTCACGTGTCTTATTGCTGTGAAAACACATCTGGCTGCCTGAAGGGGTCCTCTCTTTGGCTCATTAGGGCCACAAATGTAATCCTTCTCTGGGCACATCTCCCGTTCAGCCCTTTGATGTGACAAGTGCTGAGACGGCTGCCTGTAGAGACACCCAGTTTCAGCAACTCACTTGGCTGGAGAGAGAGTTGTTGCCACCCACAAGGCTGGGACCAGCAGGTGGGACCTACCCATAACAGAAGGGCAACAGCAGAGGTTTTCCTTTCAAAACACTACATCTATTTAGGGGGAGGTGAGGTAAATGCAGTGCTTGTGACAGCAAACACTGGCAGGCTGCTCTTCTGAAGTTCAGTTAATTCAGACTTTAATTGTCCCAGCTGTGGGAAGAGTCCCAGCTGCAGGAATACCCCTGAGAACTCTGCTGGTTTGATGGGCCTTCTTTGGGTCTTACTTCTGTCAGCACAAACAAGTTATGTTTCAGAAGATTGAAGCAAATCTTTGCTTAGCATTCAAAAAAGTCATTTAGCTCACAGAGGTGATGCTTCGGGGGTCTTAGGACATCTTTGTTGATGTGGGACTGAATAAATAGACTCAGAAAACAAACTCTGAATTGCTTTAACTTCCCTAGCATTGGACTTGTTGAATCAGTGTGAAAACTTGCTTTGGAGTAGTCAGAATATGTGGTGAGAAAACCTTTTCACGGTGCCCTTATCTGCAATGCAGGGAGCTCCCTGAGACAGCCAGTCTCACCTGGAAAGAAACTGCTTTTCAGGGAGAGCAAGAGGAGGAAGATGTGTTGATGCCTGCAGCCATACGTCCCCTCCTGTACAAGATTCAGAGAAACCTGTCTGCATTTCAGCAGTGGAGAAATGTGTGAGGAGAAAACACAAGCCATCATTTCCTGCAATGGTAGATTGCTCAATAATAAAAGATAAATACAGCATTTGATGTTTCTGGCTAGGCCATCAGGAGGGGGTGAATCCAATTCCAAAGTGGATGAACTCCAATTCCCTGTATTTGTCCTTTCTAACTATTTTAAATTCTTAATTGGCCGCTATCACTGTTTGTAAGACAATATCTGCAGGGGTAGTGCCAGCTGTATTTCTGAAAATCAGAAATCTTTATTTTCTGTAAATCTGATTTACAGTTTACATGTTTATAACAACATAGCCACTCCAGCTGTATTTGATTTAAAGGTACAACACAGAGATTATGTTTCTTTAGAGAAATTTGGAACAATGCTCCCACCTTGCTCTTGCAGATGGTATAAACACATTCTTCCTTTTCCTACTCTTTGCTGCTCCTCAAGCAGAGGTTTGCTTTTCCAAATCAGACACCTCTTTTCCGTATACTCTGCGCTTTTCCGAAGCGATCCTTTTCCTGGAAGAGTTTTGTCTACCCTCTAGTGGGAATTCGAATTACAGCACCTGCAGATCCCAGCTGCCAAAGTACTGAGGGCTGAAGTCCCTTGGGCACAGCCTGGAATTACCGCACCTCCAATCTTCATGGGTGCTCCCAGCAAACACGATGCCCCATTCCTGTCTTTCCCTTCCCTCAGTAACATTCGGGTTTAAATTTTAGGATGGGGACTATGTTTGCTGGGATTTTGTTATGGTAGAAGGGCAGATTTAATTTGTCACTGATGTTTTTTGACAAGTATCTAGCTCTGATAAGCAAGTATAGCTGCATTAATTATGCTGCATCAAAGTAAAGATGGAAATTTAGAAGATGTATAATAAATCTACATCTTAATTCCATTTGCTCTTCTTCCAGGAGAAGAAAAGCTCTGAAGGCAGAACATGGGCTGCTGGATGTTTATTGGTGTCTCCGGGGAGGGGGCCTGGCCCAGCTCTGAGGAATGATAGCTGGATCCATGTGCTCTCCCAGAGCTGGCACACCTACACGGTGAGCAGTGGTACCCTTCCCCTGGGTGAAGGCAGCTGGCTCGTTATGTAACCTATTTCTGACCTTTGCACCCCACAAAGAACAACCTCCTGACCTGTGGTGCCATGCACACATTTCAGCCTGAAAGGTTTCCCCGTGTATTGCTAATATTTTGTGTTAACCTGCAAGTTAGAAAATACTTGATAGAAACCTGTAAGTGGGATGAATACAGCTGTTAATTACTGGTTCTTGGCTAAGATCACACACGGTGGTAGCAAATTAGCTTTGGTGAGCTGGTCCCCCAAAACCTTCTCTGAAAGAAAACAGGAGTGGTCCTTCCACAGATACAGAGTCTGATGGGGATGAAGTAAGGCCTGAGTAGTGCAGACACTGCTCTAACTCAACTTTTATTACTGAAGTGCCACCACTGAGCAATCAAGACTCCCTTGAAAATCTTTCCCTAAGCCTAAAATGTACTTTGTAAAAGCTCTGGGCTGAGAACTGATCTCTTCCCCGCTTGGCTGCTAATTTGCTTTGTGACTGGAGGCAAGTCACTTAACTCCCCTGTGCTTCAGTTTCATCACCTGTAAAATAGGGATGATATATAAATATCTCAGAGCAGGTTACTAGCAGAAAGGTAATGTGTGGAAACTCCTCTAGGCAGGTGCTGCTGCCTTGTCTGTTAAGATAACTTTCTGTTGATAAAAAACATCATGAATTGAAGGCAAAGGAGAATTTCCAAAAAGATCTATTGCTTGAAATTGTTGCACAGTGCATTTGTGTGCCACTGTCTGCTAGGTCTTCTTCACTGCTGAGGCCGTAAGAGATTGGGCCAGCCTGGCTCACTCAGTGGAAAATTGCCCCTTTGGGATCATTTGGGGCTGGAAATAAATCTGCCCATAATACTTTCCTGCTTTGTGCCAAGTTGCCTCCTTTTTTTGCCCAGCTTTTCAGGTCGGTAACCAGAGCAAAGCTGGAGTTTTCACCTCGGATACCCTTCGAGGCACCTACAGAGAAGGTGTTTTCTAGCCCTGTCAGCTGCAGGTCCAGGGCATCACTTTGCACAGTGGCTGGCACTATGAAAGTCCTGGAAAATTAGAGGAGAGATGTGTGAATATCACAGGTTGTTCTCATGGTAATATCAAAACACTTTTGTCACAGACCTGCCAGCAAAACACCAATTCTGCCAGATGCACAGGAGCTGTCTTGAAAAGGCCCTAGGATGCAGCCAGTTATCTTGTGGCATTCAGGGGCAAATGGGAACCAGAAAGATTTTAGCAGAACTGTTGGAAGAGAAAAAGTCTATTTCCTAATAATTTTCCCAGAAAGCTGATGGGTCTTAAGCAATTGAATGGGTCTTAAGCAGGATGCAGGGAAGGGAAAGGGAAAGGAGTAACCTGCTATCAGCTTTGCTGGTTTGGGTAGCAGGGATCATGCTGGAAACAGAACTGTATTTAAAAAAAAAAAAAAAAACCCTGAAGGAAGATTTCCCCAGGAACTATACTTTCTAGGTTGCTTTATTAGCATTCAGTAAGGCATTGTCTGTCTGTGTGCAAAGCTGCATTTCTTTCCACCTCACTGTATCTTCTTGCACTATTTTACAAAATAGAAGGAAATTCATGAAGTTCAATTTGAAAATCATGCTTTTCCTTTTTTAAAAAAACAAACACAGAAGTTCAGAACTTTTGTTTTTCTTTTAAGAGTGGAGAGCATCACTGGTACTATTGCTTCCAGGCATCCATCTCTCTTTTGGTTCAGAAATCAGTGATATCAACCATTTTGGGCAGTAAAGAAACCAAGAAGTAATCTTAGAAGATAACCCACCTTATAATTCCAATGCCTTTTAAAGTTCCAGCAAGGATGAATCATACATACTGCGTATTATACTTGCCTGCGGCAGCTCTGAAAAATCATGTTTCCGCAGTGTATTTTAAAAAATCAGCATTTCAGATTTAAATTATCTTTTGGAAAGATATGCAGCTTGGTTTACCAACTCTAATTGTCTCCTTCTCCTTTTCTCCAAAGTAGAGCTCTGACTGAAAGCAGGAATGCAATTCTTTCTCCTGCTTTAGGAGGCATCCAACTCACTCTGCTGTCTACCACAGCACCCTACAGGCTAGGGCATCAAGTCAGAAAAACACCTCAGCCAGAAGTACTGCTCTTTTCTAGATGCTATTTAAAAAACAAGCCTTGAAATACATTTTCTTTAGCATAAATGGGTTTTCCCCCTCTTTGACTCAGTTGTGTGGCATTTATATTGAAGTGGCATCAGCTGGCACTGTTGAATGCTTCTACTGTCACAAAACATAAGGGAACACACGAAGTATTTTCCTTTCCATCTCTTCTTCTTTTCTGCTGGCAGGAAAAAGCAAACTGAGTTCAGAGCTGGTAGGGCTTCAACAGTGATGCACTCATTTGTTGTTTGCTGCTTTAAAGTTTAGGTACACTCAACCTGCATTTTCACAGCAGAAGACACTGGCAGATGGAAGCGGTCATTCAAAGTTCATTTTGCTCACTTGGCCTTATCAGCAGAATGGCAGCATCTCTGTGAGGTCTGAATGACTCAGTGGTGAGCCTGGCACTGCCCTGCACTTCGTGGGGTGGGTCATGGCTCTGTGCACTGTTACACTGCACAGCTGCATATATAGAGATACATGCAATATCCAGCACAGACACTGTCAGAGTAGACCATTCCCAAGCTATTGTAGCTTTTCTCTCCACTAGCTCTTTACCCAGCTATTCATTTTGATGCCACATGCAGTCTGCTACACAAGTCTCTCCTTAGCTGTTCTGCAGAGCAGCCAGATTAGAACAGGCTTTGTGAATTCTCTTTTATGCAGAACATTACGGTCAGTATTTTTGCTCTCTGGGAGGTTTGAATATGAGGAAGGCCTTTTTGCTTTCATTTCTTTTGGGAACATGTGACCTGGGGAGAAAAGGAAAAAAAAGAATTGTTGATTGCCTGCCTGGCCAAACAAAGGTAGAAAATAGCTCTGCTGCAGTCTGTGACAGTACATGAGGAATATTTGCTGTGAGGAATAAGGTTTGACTTGTCTACAAAAACAGTTGGCAGCTCCAAAGTTGTACCTTTAATGTCATCAGAATTGACATTCTCTTGAGAGGTTTACCTTGCAGAGTTATTCTCCTGGTCCCTCTGCAGTCCCAGGCAGAGAGCAGCCTGCTGGTGGGTACTTGAGCTGACATGACTGTCCTTGCAGACAAACCTAGCAGAGACTTTCGATAGAAGCCTGCTTACTGGAGCATAGCTGTGGTGTGAATTAGCCTGCAATAGTGTAGTAATTTATGTAGCTATGTTGTCACACTGTGTACAGAGCTTGAAAAGTGTCTCCTGTTTACTGCAATTGAAGCACTTATCCTTGTTTCAGCTGTAAACTTAACAGCAGCTAAAAATAGAAGTTATCAAGCTTCACAGTAAGCAAAAGGAATGAGTTGCATGAGATAATGATCTCTCAGTCCTGCAGAGCACCTGAGCAGTCCTTGAATGCTTTAAAAGTGTCTGTATTAAGGTTGAACTTTTCTCCTTTTCCAGACCCAGCCATGCTGCTGGGAGACATGACTGCCCTTCTCCTGAAGGTTCTTTCCCCACCAGTCAACTGCAGCTCCACTACCATCCCCTAATCTACTTTGGCACTTTAAAATCAGCTAGTTTAGCCCAAACTAAATGAAGAGATGTGATGGATGAACAGGTGAGATAGAAGGAAGGCAACCAAACAACATCTACATTAAGGAAAGAGTGGAGGGGGCAAAAATTTGGCCCCTCTCCAACTCACTGACACTGTGAGACTGTCACTCTGCCTGTTAGAGGTGGAAAGCCTTGAAAACTTCAATTTCACAATTTTTACCTTCAGCTGCTTCATTTTACATTGTACATGTAGTTATACTGAAGAGCTTCTGCTTGTGTGTGATAAGCTCAGCTTGGGCTTGAGAACAAAGAGCTGCTGAGAACAAGAATTAAAAATGCTCTGACAGAGCAAAAAAGATAATCTTTAATCCACTCCTTCAGATGTGTATGTGTAAGTGGTAGACACATCTTGTTCTTTCAGTGATGTGAAAGAGGAAGAGAATTTGTGCAGCATGTTTGTACTTTTTGCCCCTGTTGAAGAGTTGGGATGTTATGAATCTATGTCAGAAAAGATTTATTTTGTGTGAATCACCTTGTGTATTTGTGAAACTTTAGGGTTTGAATTAACCATGCATATGTGAAACCAGGTAGCTTGACCATGATTGATCACTATCTAGTGGCAACCTGTAAAATTTGGCCTTTGACAACAGTGCAGAAGAGGAGAAATTAAACTAGAAAACATGTCAAACATGTCACTGTGGCAGTGCTTCTGAGAGGCATATCTGATGGATGGTCCTTTAACAAAGTATTTTAAATATCTACAAGGTATCATAAACACTATTTTTAATTTATACATTTATATTTATACAGCAGACACTGTGAGCCCACTGAAACTGTCAACTCCTGTACAGCCTATGATTCACGGTAACCACAGATCTTTCCCTACAAAACTGCTACCTGAATAATGGTTTCTTTTTTTTCTCCTCTTGTGTTTGCACAATTCATTATTTCTGCTTAAACATAGAACTTTGCACCTGTCACTGTTGAGTAGCAGCCTGTGTCCTACAGATCATAGTTCAAATTTGTCAGCTCAATTTTGTCCTCTCGGCTTCATGTAAATATGTAGATATAAGAACCAGACTTTATTTCATCTTCCAGTCTGATAATGAAAACACCAAATACCCCTGAGCCCAGGACAGACTGGTCAGATGCCCACTCAGTGGCTCCCCCTGCTCTAATAGTAAATCACTAATATTCTGATTCTGGAACCAGCAAAAGTAGTTTCCTCCAGACTGTTTCCTCAGCTTACACACAAGAGAGTCATCTCAGGTGGTCAAAACTTCTTCTGTAGTCAAGATATCTGACATCATCTTATTCTTCATGTATGAGCGTGGTAATTTGTTGTAGTAGGAAATCAGAATGATCTGGGATTATACACAGCTGATAGATTCATACAGGCTGGTACTCACCTATAATCATCTTCTGTAGACTTATATATGTATATACACACACTTTATATAAGCTCAAGAATGGATTGGATGGGGCTCTGAGATACCTGATCCAGTGGAAGGTGTCCCTACCTAGGGAAGGGGGGTTGGAACCTGATGGTCTTTAAGGTCCTTTCCAACCCAAGCCATTCTGTGGTTCTATTTTATATATACACTTACATATATGTATACATTTATATATATATGCACTTACATGTATCTACATTTATATATATAAAACACTTATATATATATACACACTTATATATATATACTTACATATCCTTGTATGCACCATATATATCCTCTCATATTCTTCTCATCCTCCCCTAGGCTAACTCTGAAATTTCACCATTAAATTGTTCAGTGCCTTATGATGAAGTTCATTGGGTCCCTCCAATCTGAAAACATCTGATTTATCTAGGAGCTTTCTAAGTGTGTAATTCAGTGGTTTCAGCAACCATGACAGTATCTGCTGTGTTTTACTTAGGCTGTAATAAACAAAGTACTACATCAGTGACAACACTGAAATCAATGGAAGTTGTTCTCATGTCCAGACTAAGATCTCCATGTTTCTATAATCAATAGCAAAGCACAGAGCTAGAGAGCCCTGTGTTACCCAAATGTCTTTGGGAACAGTCTGGCTGGGTGGTTTTAGGTTTCACCTTCAAGGTAGCTTACAATCCTGTCTTTTCCCTCGTCTTTCTCTGGTTGCTAAGAGAGGTGTGTATAAACCTGCTCCCAAGACAGCTTTTTGACAAGTGCTCTACTGCAGGGAGAGGGCAAAGTCAGCTGCAGTTCTTGCTATCATACCAACACAGCTACCTTTGCAGCAGCTTACAGCACCAAAGCCTTCCTGGGTCTGCTGGAATTTACTTCAAGGGACTCCTTCACAACTTTAATGTGATTTTTGATTTGGTCACATCATTTTTACTGCTGGACTACTTACTCCTGGATGCATTTGCTCCACTTACACCTTGAAGGAGAGAGCATGGCTTGCTGGAAAATGCCTCCCAGCATGGCATAAACATTGCCACACATGTTGAGTGGAGCCAGTGGCCAAGAGACACAGGAGGCAGAGTGGATTTATTCTCCATGTTACAGCTGACTGGACACAACTGTAGTTTACCTGAGTGGTTGCTTTAATGAAAGCTTTTGTTAAAAGATTGCTGTTTATGTTGTCAATTCTAATATTGTTTGGAAAGTTTGTCTTTCAATCTTAGGCAACAGAGCCACCAAAAAGACATGGAAGGAGAAGAAGCCCACAGAGAAGACCATCAAGAGGACAACAGCCAGTCTGAAAGCCTTCTGTTTGTGGGGCCAGTGGCAAGATGCAAACGACGAATGCATAGCACAGAACCACCATCAGCAAGGGCAAGAAGAAGGCCAGGCTGGTCAGCAGCTGCTGATTGTGCCCAGGGTTTCAGAGCTGGTAAGGTTAAGGCATAAGGACCTTATGTTTTGTGTCCCTTTGAAGAGACCAAGAAGTTGACAGGGCTGACAGGTCCCAGTGAGATCAACCAAATGGCTGTGCAAGCCACTGCTGTTCACCGCCTCCTCTGGGTGTGGAAGAGCCTCATTGTGTGAACCATCACCATGCAGTGGCAGGCGCTGAAGCAGGTGAGGAAGAGGATGCTGCTGTACAATTTGAAGTGGAAGCCAAAGCAGATGACCTTGCACCTCACCAAAAATGGAGTGCTCCCCAGTGTTGGTGTATCCCAGGCAGTGAAGAGAAGGCAGGTGAGGTAGAGCAGGTCTGTGGGTGCCAGGTTCATCCTGATTATGCTGCTTTTCTTTCAAGGCCTCCTCTTGAAGCTGTAAACACAAATGACAACGAAGCTTCCTGGGAAGCCCACCAGGAAGATCATGTTGTACATAATGTGTAGGTATCAACTCTTCAGACCAACTTCCAAACAGTGCATTTGGGAAAATCACCCTCAGTGTTTTGCTGAGTGATGGAGTTGGCTAAGTTGTCATTTGTTGTGTTCATGTTTTCTCCTTAGCTGTTAAGGAAGGGAGAAATGTTTAGTGTTCGCTGACAAATAAGATCTCCTTATATCTCGTTAAAAACAACTTATAATCAGACCTTTCCTTTCTACTGCTCATCAGTGCTCCTATTAAAGGGCCTTTTATGAATAAAGAAAGACTTTGCTGTGTGGATAAGTATTGATCTTGATATAGAAGCCTTTTATCATATCTATATATATTCAATTTTATTTTAAAATACATATTTTCAGGAAAGGACCTGCATAGGCACAATGAAGATGTAATATAAGGGTTTCCCAGGTCCACAGTGTTTGATGTGTGTCCCCTGGTACACAAAATTCACTTTCTGCTCTCATCAGGGGTCAAATGGAGAAAAAAACCAGATTAGTTGTGTGGTGCTACTGACCAAAAGCATAGAGGGTAATGTCCAGAACATAATTGTCCCATAAAAGGCATTTGCAGCTTTCTTGGTTAAGCAAAAAAAAAAAAAAAAAAAAACAACCAAAAAAACAGGGCAGATGTTGAAATGTTTTCACATTCCTTTTGCTACTGGAGTTGATTAACATTTTTCTTCTTGCTTTTTGGAAACCACTGATAGAGGAATATTTCATTATTTTAGTTCATTAACAAGATTGATGTTGCCAAGAAATAAGATATTTTTAGGCTTGTCATTAGCTGCTATGTAAATTTCCATCCCTGTGAAATTTTTAAATGGTGTTTTGCTTTGACATTAGATTCAGATAGAACTTTTCTGAAACATCAGAATAAATTAATCTAATTTTGTAAAGCAGCCAATTGCACGATACAAGATGGGACATGAGCAGGATTCGAGGAAAGTATAGTTAGCCTGGTATACAATCTCTACAACAGAAAATAGATGGTCACTGATGCACATAGCAAATAACTGTTAACATGGCATTCAATGAATGCATTTTCTGTGAAGAAGTGCCTCCTTCTAAAATGGAGCAAATGTTCTTCTGGAAAAAAATGAATACATCCCTAGCACATTTTTTTTTCCAGAGGAATGCAGCTTCTTATAGGATGATGCCTGTCCTCAAATTACTGTGGCCCGGATCCTGTTAAAATGGATCCTACTGAAACACAGCTTCTATTTCTTGTTTCACTCTGAATTTTCTTGCTGTAGCTCTACCCTCACTTGTGAGATCACAGAGAGAAATCTTGCAGGATTTTAATTCAAATTTGTGTGGAACATTTCGTTCAAATATACTTAAAATACTTTGAAAACTGTAGGTGGCGCTTGAGGAGACGTCTGCCAAACACTGGCAGTGGTTTTTAAGGAGTGAATCAGTTTTAAACCTCTTGTCATGGCTGATGGTGCAGGAGTGTGTTGGATTAACCCAGCGGTCCTAATTCACTGTTGTGCCCAGATTCCCAAACAAACCTGAAGGCTGTGCTGTGGCTAATGGCCAGCTGGGCCCTGCAGTGGCTGTGCTGTGCTCTTTGATGCCGGGAGCCCCAGGGCTGGTAGCCAGCCCACTCCTCACAGGGCACAGCTGTGGAGCGAGCCCAAGGGCATGGCTGGGTGCTGCTCCCCACACCTCACTCCTCGTGGTTTTGGGAGACTTTCATGCTGCCAGCAGCTTGTCTACCATCAACCAGAGTGCTGTTGTAGCAAACTACAGAGGCCAGAGGGCAAATGCCTGTGATCACCAAATAGCACATCAGTGGCATTCAACCAACCGCGTGGTTCCTGCTGTGTGGCAGCCACTGGCCCTCAGGGGCTTTGGGGGCCTTCAATATCAGTGTTCTGTATGTTACAGCTGGATTCAGGTCAAGGAACACCCTCAGAGGCCAGACCACCCCCCAAGCCCTGCACTGGTTGTGGAAACATAAAGTGGGGACGAGTATTGCAAGAAAAGCATGTGGGTGTGGGGTTTCAGTTCTGAACTGCCCTAAGATTACAACAGGTTTCAACATGGACCAAGGGAAGGAGACAGCAAGTCTTTGCTATTGGCCTTGTTATTTTGCTGCCTGAATTACAAATAGAATTTAGACAAAACTTAAATCTAATTAAGGAACAGTTTGTACTTGTGGCAGATTTTATCACACTAAGTAATTGGCCATAATGGCACTTCTGCAGCCCAAGCTGAGGGCAAATGATATATGCTGTAGACACATAATGATCTTTAAATAAATTATCCAAATGCAGAACTCGTACTAGAAGGGAACTAGATTATTGAAATAGAAACCCTCTTTCAGTCCTAATGGAGGAGTCACTGCATTATTACATGGTATTCTTTACTGTAACCAATTGATTGGAGTCACTTTAAAAAATGTTGTGATTGCATGTCTTTAATTGCAGTCACGTATAAGGGAGACTTGTCTTCTTCTGCATTGTGATAATTTAATTACAGCCTGCTGGAAATAAAAGCCAAATGGCTGCAGACATGGCAAAGTAACCTAGTGCCAGTAATTGGACTATATTTCACACAGATGTGTTGCTGAATAAATTAAATAGAATTTGGCTCACAGTGTTCAACTCTTCAACTGACTTAGATTTAAAAGACACAAATGATATACTCAGGGATCGAGATGTGAGCCCTCCTTCCCCTACCCTTTATAATTCAGGAGGTATTTTCATGCAGAAAGAGCATGTGGATTTAACTCAAGTGTTGGATGCATCCCAGATAAGTTTAATTTGTTCCGTACTTCCCTCATCTTGTAACCCTTTGCTCATCTCTCTCCACTTTGCCCTGCCTCCAAGTTCCTGCCTTTAAATCAAAATATGCATTTTACCTATAAACCTTTAGTTTTGTCTTCGCTCCTCTTCACAGCTGTTTTCTTAAATATCTTACTCCAGCTGTCAGAGTTTGCTTTTAAATTCCACAGGCTTGTGCAGTGACAGTGGCTGGGAAAGCCCACATGGGCTATCAGGAATGTTGTGGGAATGTTCTCACTCTGTTCCCAGGTTTCTGCCGGGTGAAGAGAGCATGGGCTCCACAGTGCTAAGCCCATGCCCCCTCTCACCGACCCACAGACTTGCTGCCATGTCCTGGTGTCACCTGTCCTCCTGTCTGGCCTCCAACACCTGCTTGGGACATAGGGACATACCCTGTCTCACTCACAAAAACAGCTGGGACTTCCTGGAACCTGCCCAGTTGGGCTGGGGTGGATTGCTGTGGTTGCTTCCAGCCCTCAGTGAGGGAGGCAGGCCAGCAGTGCTCAGGCAGGGAGAGGCAGCTCAGTGCCTGTCTGGAGGATTTCCCATCCTCCAAGTCCCACAGCACAGCACAGCACAGGAGAGGTGGGAGATGGGGAGAAGGATGGGGAAGGAGCAGGGTTTTGAGCTGGCAGGAACTTCTCTGCAGAGAGCTTGGTCGATGCTGGGAGCTGAGAACAAACCTTTGCCTCTCAAGGAAAGCAAAGGTACCCATGCTCTCCAAACTGGGAGGTTGGTGGGACCTGTTGTACCTTCTGCATGGATGGATCTGGCTCTGAGAAGAGCAAGGACTGTGCCACTGGGGCTCAAATGAGTCTTGTGGCTGGGAGAGATTAAGACCGTGTGCTTGTGAGGGCAACCCAGCTGGAGGAGGGTTTTGCTGGAGGAAAGGATTGCGTGACTGACAGACAACTACCCTGGCCATATTACATGACTAATACACTTTTCTGCTGACATGACTTGTCCAGAAATCAGAGGAAAGGCTTTGTAGAGAGAGGCTGGATTGATGGGCTGAAGTCAACTTTAGAAGGTTCAGTGAGGCCAAGTGCCAGGTCTTGCACTTGGGTCACAAGAACCCCACATAGCACTCCAGGCCGAGGCAAGAGTGGCTGGGAAACTGAAAAGGATCTGGGGGTGCTGTCCAGAGCCAGCTGACCATGATCCAGAGTGTGCTGTTGGCCAAGAAGGCCAATGACATCCTGGCCTGTATCAGCAACAGTGTGGCCAGTAGGACCAGGGCAGGGATTGTCCCACTGTACTCAGTGCTGGTGAGGCCACACTTCAGATGCTGTGTCCAGTTCTGGGCCCCTCACTACAAGGAAGACATTGAAGTGCTGGAACAGCTCCAGAGAAGGAACATGAGTCTTTCTCAGAGGGGTCTAGGGATTAAGTTATGTGAGGAGCAGCTGAGGGAGCTGGGGGTGTTTAGTCTGGAGAAAAGGAGGCACAGGGGGGACCTTACCACTCTCTACAACTGCCTGAAAGGACCTCTACAGCTTGATCTCTACAGCTGCCTGTGGCAAGGTGGGGATTGGCCTCTTCTCCCAGGCAACCAATGATAGCACAGGAGGAAGTGGCTTCAAGACGTGCCAGGGGAGGTTCAGGTTGGACATTGGGAAGAATTTCTTCACTGAAAGGGTGATTAGACATGGGAATAGACTGCCCAGGGATGTCCAGGAGTCACCATCCCTGGAGGTGTTCAAGAAACAGCTGGACTTGGCACTTAGTGCTATGGTTTAGTCAACATGGTGGTGTTCAAAGGTTGAACTTGGCCATCTTGGAGGTCTTTTCCAACCTTAATGATTCTGTGATTCTATGAAAGAAGAAGCCTATGTCCAACTGTGTGTTCCTTTTTGTTATGGTTCATAAAAATACCTAAACTGGTGTGTGATCTGGAGCATTTTATAGTCCCCAGAGAAGCAGGCAATAAAGCACTTCCAGCACTTCCTTGAATGTGATGGCCAGCTCTCAAGAAGGGGCTGGCACAAATCTCCCCTTCCTTTGGAGATGGAAGAAGGGCTTATTTTTGTGTGTCTTACAACAGGGATTTCACTGCCTGTGCACAGTGTCTTGGAGGGAGCATGGCCCACCTAGAGGGGCTGGTGTAACTGTGGTGTGGACATTGAATATTTTGTGGGATGACTCAGTTTTCTGAGTTCTTGCTGCAGCAGGTCACCCTGCTGTGACCCTGCTATGACAGGTAGTGATAGCACAAGGGAGAATGGCTTTTAACTGAAAGGGAGAGGGTTTAGACTAAATCTAAGGAAGAAATCTTTTACTGTGAGAGTGGTGAGACACTGGAACAGATTACCTAGAGAAGCTGTGGATGCCCCATCCTTGAAGTGGTCAAAGGTTAAATGGGGATCTGGTCTAGTAGGAGGCACCCTCACGACAGGAAGTTTGGAACTGTATGATCTCTAAAGGTTCCTTCCAATCCAAATAATTCTATAATTCCATGATTTTATAATTGCAGAGTAGTGCCAGCCAGTATTTGCATGTTTTATTTGATCTTCTCTTCAAAAGGTTTTGACTCTTGTGCTGACTGGCCAGCGTGGACTTTCACCTTGTTTCAGAGACGTGATCTTTACACTGGTCCCAGGCTTCTCTTTTTTTTGAAAGAAAGCACTTTCAAAAGCATAAGCATTCCAGATTTGATTTTGAATTAAATATTTGCAAACTTCTGTGAATAGGTAGGAAAGTTATTATCTTGAGAGGGAAATATTTAGATGAGGCTGAAAAAAACTTGAATGTTTTCCAACACTGAACTTCATCTCAGATCTCATTTGAAGCTATTATTTACTTTCTCATGATGATAAGAGATGTGAACCCGGAGATATGAGCAATTATTTGCAAAAAGTACTGAATAATGTAATGGCAAATCAGGCTCAAACTGTTTAGTAAATATAACTTTTTAAATGATTGCATAACTGTCCTGTTTCTCTACCTGATGCTTTCACTATTTGCCATCTTCACATGAATGGCTTTCAGCTTATTTGTCATAAACAATCTAATCTCCTTAACTCTTTCTTGTATAAATATTGTAATATCAGCCTTGAGTATAAGCATTGCTTTTGGACTTCTAAATGCCTGAGTGGCAGCTGATATGAGCCACCATTGTCTACAGAAAGGGTTGAAATCACTGTTTACCATGTGACTGGATACTAGATGGTACTAATTTCAGAACTCTGCATCATGGAAACTGTACAAGAATTCCCATAACTTGTATTTAGCATGGGGTTTTTTAATTAATTATTACTAGGAGGACAATCTCGATTTGAAGAGAAAGAGAGAGAGAGAAAAAATCCTCTTATTCCTTTGATAGTTCATTCTAATGGCAAATCATGACACTTGAAATCACATTTAGACTTTTGTATGACATAAGGGCCTATGGGGAGTCATGGAGAGACCAAGGGTGTGAAGTCAGGAGCCCCAGCTTATCCCCATACACCCGGGTGAAGGACTTCCTGCATTTTATATATAAATTCTTGTTAATGTGTAAGAGATTGAGGTTTCTTATTATTTTTTAATTCATTGTTTGAGAAACAATTTTCTGCTCTGGTATGGTATTTTGGAATAAGACTGGATATTGTTCTGGCATTACAATTCAAAATATATTAAAATGGCATCATTACTTGAATGCTTCATCTCAGGTTTAGTG
The DNA here is from genome assembly GCA_013399225.1 of Rhipidura dahli. Classification (NCBI taxonomy): domain Eukaryota; kingdom Metazoa; phylum Chordata; class Aves; order Passeriformes; family Rhipiduridae; genus Rhipidura; species Rhipidura dahli. The sequence goes on from VXAC01003946.1 coordinate 908,649, forward strand.
TTTGTAGTTAAGGAAAAGATTTTAAAAAATTGTGAGTAGCTGGAAAAGAGCTTCAGGAATAAATGGAGTATTGGGAGATGTTGTGACGTGCCTTGCAAGGCTTTGAGGCTTTAGAGATTCCCTCTGATCAGTTTATTTGAGAGCATATTTAAACAGATTCAAGTGATAGCCATGATCCCATTAATTAGAAGAGATTCCTGGCATCAGCATAGCTTAAGATATGCCAGTCCAGGGTGGCAGTGAAGAACAAGTAATTCTTTCTGAGGTTGGGAAGCTACTGAAACAATTGCCTGTAGAAATATGGTAGCTCCTTCACCTTTGGTATTTATGAACCAACGTTGAGTGTCTTTTGCATCAATATTGGTACAGTCCCAGAGAAACATGAGATGATACTGTCAGACAACTTTGCAGGACAGATTCATAGGCTGTAAAGGCTAGAAGGACCTCTAGAAAACACAATACAAAAGGTTGTATCCCCAAGGCCTTGTACACCCAAGGCCATAGGATTTTAGCTCTGAATTCTCATAACTTGTGTTTAGCATGGGGATTTTTTATTAATTATTACTAGAACAATCTTATTTGAAGAGAGAGAGAGAAAATCCTCTTATTCCTTTGAGAGTTAATTCTAATGTCAAATCACGACAGTTGAAATCTCATTTAGACTTTTATATGACTCTCTAGTTTGTACTTCCAGCCTTTCAAATTCTTCATATGTGTCTCTGCTATAAGGAGAGAGAAGGCCATTTAACAATGACTATTTTGATTTCTGGAAGTATTTAAATGTAATAATCCAATCCTCTTTCCTACTTCTCCTTGGTTGTTTTGTCTCTTAGGCCTACTGTGATAACATCTGGGTTTCTCTGCCTGTTCTTCTTCCTGCTGCTGGCATTGTGAGGGGGAAGATTAGGTCCTCCAGCCTTCATGCTGGGTTTCTGCATCTCTGGCAATGTGGCTGGAGTCACATCTCTGCCTGCACACTCTCTGACCACGCTTACAGAAACCCCAGGCATCCCCAGGGTGCATGCCCCAGTCAGCTCTGCCCAAGCTACTTCAGGATTCTGCTGAGGGTGTCAAGGGAGGACTGTTCTGCACACTCCACCCTTCCAAGTCCTGACAGTCTCCTACAGTAATCTTTCCTGCTTCTCTGTCTTTTCATCCCCTGATCACATAGGTATTCCTTCTTACTGTGACTGGAGCACCAGGTGATGACACTGGGCACTTTCTGCCCAGCCATGGGGGAGAGATGAGAGGAGAGATCATTGTACCCCTGTTCTCTTGAAAAATCTGAAAATGGAGAAAATCTTCCCCTTTGCCTCTTACTGATGGAGAGCCAGGAATATAACGAGATGTACTGGGCTAGGAAACCACCACCCAGAGTAGGAAAAACACAAAGAAGAATTGCAATTAATAGGGTTTAAGAATCACAAAAAAAAAAA